>JARKHS020011521.1:30000-524212 GCA_030143305.2 Amblyomma americanum | reverse complement strand
ATAAACAGTTTTGTTTGAAAGCCTTCTCTCTGTCTTCTTGCTCGCTGGACTGTAGTCACCAATGCGTGACAGTATGATAATAGGTTATGCCTAAACGTCCTATGACATGAGTAGATACATGCGTCAAACCTATATGTTTATTAGATATGTACTAGAATGTACATCTGTATGCATTCAGCAGAGAGGCAGACTACTGTATCGGTATACGCGCTACTGCTCAGTGCTCTGGCAACCAGCTTCTTGTCTACCGAAATGTAACAACAAGCACCCCACTGAGAGGTTTTTTTCAAACACGAACTCATCTGTACAGTCTTCAAACCTTGTATTATTTTGCTGCATTCCTGTTTGAGCGATCGTTTCTAAAACACACTAGCGAAGACAGCCGGAAATTTTGTTCACAATTTCAAAAACAGATAGATCTCCTAAAAGAAATCGGTGTGTATTAATATTGCCGAATCTCTTTCTACATTTCCCGCAGTTCTCAATGCTCCACGTGTGAACGAAGATTTTATGTCTGAATAAATGGCGAATTTAAGATTACAGCTGTGGTGAGGAGAGAAAGAGTAGAACGGGAAGGCAGCAATGTTAGCAAGGGATTTCCCAATATGCCACCCTGCATGAGGGAAGGCGAACAAAGAGACAAAAAAAGGGAACAGAGGAACGAGAGATGAGTTTGCACGTCTTCTAAGGCCATTACTTTGAGGGTTCACAGGGCGCACACGGAATGTTTGTATGCTTGAACTCAACCCTGAATAGTTCGAGAATTTAGTAGCCCCAGACAACTTTATTATGAAATAAAGGTTTAGTCGGAGGCACGAGAATTAGAATTTTTGTGATTGTACTGGAAGACAAAGACACAGGGCTTCCTGAAAAGTGTGGCCGCAGAAACAAAAGGTCTTCATTCATAGCCAAATAGGCCTTTTCGAAATATGCTTTGAAAATGTCGTTGCTCCTCTCTGCGCACCGGTGAACTAATATAAAACATGGTTTTTACACGAAGTACTTCACAGAAATCAGTCTCATAATGGAAATACCTTACGTCTGTCAACGCTGTCGGTTGGTGTGGAGTTTGTCCAAAGATCTACCACAAGCTCTCTAAAATAAACTCTTTAAACGGTGACTTTTGATTTGTGTGGCGTTTTCTACGGAAATCACTTGCACGGAGCACAGTGCATTGTATTTGATAGAGTGCACAGCAAGAATTTAAATCAATTCATTCAACAATATATCCAACATCAATCACAAGCCTCAGTGATAACTGCATCCGCCCTTAAGTCTGCAGTCCTGAGACAGAATCCAGGCCATGGCTGCAGCATTTAAATGCAGACCACATTTTAATTAAAGCAATGCGCGGCACGACGTCTGCGCACGTAAAGGACATGAAGTGTGTTAACTCGCAGCCATGCAATATGGCACCTCTTGTAACCCACGCTAAGTTTCAGTTCATAAGTGTTCTTTTCGTGGGACAAGTTGACAAGGGGACTGCTAATCCAACATACAGTGATTGCTCAATGTTTCCGTCGGCGCAGTTTACAGGCCTTTGGCTTTGCAGTGCTGAGATTTCGCAACCGTCGGCAGACAACACAGGCTGCTGATCTTGGGTTCTTTTCGAGGCGAGCTGCAAGTGCCGAAAGAGCGAAATCGGCCTTAACTATCAAACGCTGTTTTGGCTAGTCCACTCTTCTCAGCAGTAGAATATTTGTACGAGATCGATCACACTGTTTACGACGGCACTTTGTAAATTGGTTTTTCGAACAGCGCGTGAATTTTTCGTTTAATTTCGGGCTTTTCGAACACCCCCAAAATGTTTGCTGAAAGCGAAGAAATCTTGCTGAACTTCCACAAAGGCAGCAGCATAGAGCACTCTAGAACCGAGCACCGAGTGTTAACCTTGTTCTTTGCTATTCGCTGTTCGTATGTTTACAGTATATTGGGAGACAGATGCGCCTGGTGGCCTTTCTATGATGGAGCTGCTCGCTTAGAGCATGTTTTCTCTTCCTTGAGAACTATGTAAAATCAGTGCCGGCAGTTGGACGCCAAATTCCTCAGCTGCTGGCTTTCACTGCGCAAAGCGCTTTCTATTTCATAGCTACGCCAACAGCTTCAAATGCTGCATTGTTGCGGACGTTGCTGCATTAATTGATCATTGGCACTGTGACAATAGTGCATGCCGCCGACCGCACAAAGATGCGATAAACAAAGGAAATACCTCTTTCCTCTTGAGCAAACAAGTTTGACTGCCGCATTTTCTTGACACTTTGGACAAACTATTCCCTTTTTTCGTGTTCTGTTGCTGCAAGATTTTAATCAAATGTTGTCAATTGTCGAACGAAAAATCGTGTGAGCTACAGGTTCAACTCGAAAGCAGCGCGTCCGCTCAAATTGCTTGCAGTAGGAGTAAGATGTGTGACAAAAAAGCCGAGTTGCGATATTTCCCAGGAGACAGTTTTTAGCATTGAAGGACTCTTCATCTCATTATCTTTCACGTAAGGCATCTGCGTGCAAGTTTAAAGAACGTGTTTCTCCCCGGTAACTGCAGTAATAAACTCAGTCATAACTAGTACTGCCACCATTGGTTGCATGCTGCTGCGCAGAGGCATGCACAAATTAATAGAGACCTTTAAGGTAGAAAGAAGCACTACCGCTAACTGTATGGAGAACATGGCAGTGTGCATGCGCAGGTCGCCTTGACGGTGCCAGATGGTGCTAGCAGCCGGCACGCCACGCAAGCCTGTAGCGTTAAGGGCTCTGCTAAAATTCTTGGTGTAAGTAAAACCGCGGCCCTGGTGCTTCACTAAATAGCGCAGAGTTTTATGCACTACCGCTAAAGTACTTTCTGGATAGGATACTGGGGTGTATTTTCAACTCAAACACGCAGAGTCTTTGCTGAAATCCGCGCCAATCGAAGTAATAAGGAACACGACATGAATCAGAACGGAGAAACGAGGTTTTATTGAGAAATGCACCGGCGTTGCCCAGTCTGCCGGAATAAGTAAATGACAGGTGCTATCAGTGAACTTCATGGGTGCTCTGCTTTCTCTATAGAAGGTGAAAAAACACTACGGCGGTGGCTGATTTCCGACATGCGAGGGCCAGTTCTCTAAGCGTCACTGGATTCTGTTTTTCGCTTATCGACTTGCCAGTTGCCGGTTTCTAGAGCACAGTTATTTGGCTTATATCGAAATATTGGCAATATGCTGTGAAGGGCGCAGGATGGTTTACGGCAGTATAAGCAGAAGAAGGTGGAGAAACCTGTCATCGATTTATGCCCTGTATTTTAAGAAAAAGAAACAAAACGGGATCACCTGATCCCAGTTGGAATGGTCAGACGTAACACACTTTGGGAGCTTGACACCCACAGAGTAGTTGAACCACTCTGTGAGGCCGTTTGTTTGCGGATAGTGAGCTGTAGTGGCACGGTGAACAGATGTGCATGATGAGAAGAGTTCTTGAAATACCTCGGACAGAAAGGGCACGCGCCTTTGCCACTCAGGATCTCCGAGGTGCGCCGTGACGGAACAAGATGTGCAAAATAAAGTACTCGACGTCACAGGATGCGTCACGCATCCCACTTCGCTGCGAGATGTGTGCCTATGCCGCGTCGCCCGTGTCGCCGCGGGACGTGTAGCTATCTTCTCCAACAAGTCTGGTGATCGACGGCGACGATTACCCATCGGTTCCTGGCAGGAAAGCGGGTCACAAAGGTCGGTGCCAGTGCAATCGACAGGGCGAGAAGGGCATGGTAGAGGCTGCGGTGGGCCGGCCAAGCGACAAGATGATGTCTTCCTTTGCTGATAGGCGGGGCACGAGCGAAGAAAGCACTGGACAAAATTATACTTATCACGCCAGTAGTAACGCTGATGAAGCCGATGACAGCTTTTCAGGGCACCAGCGTGAGCGCTTTGCGGGTCCGCCTGGTGATGGGCACAAACTTCGGAGCGGAGATGGCTTCGAATGAGAAGTAGCTATTTTTGGCCGCCGCGGTGGCTCAATGGTTATGGTGCTCGGCTGCTGGCACAAAGGACGCGGGTTCGATCCCGGCCACTACGGTCGCATTTCGATGCAGGCGAAATGCTAGTAGACTGTGTACTGTGCGACGTCAGTGCACATTGAAGAACCCCGGGTGACCGAAATTTTCGAAGCCCTCCATTACGCCGCCCCTCATATCCTGAGTCACCTTGAGACGTTAAACCCCATAAACCAACCAAGCCAGAAGTGGTCATTTCTGCGGTCACAGTTGTAGTTGCGGTGGTAAAAAAGACCGTCGCGGGCTTAGAAATGGGTGCTTGACACAGGAAGACCCGAGGATGTGGAGCCAAGGTAGGGCCGCAGAAGATATGCAATATGGAAGAGTGCGGATACGTGCAATAATATGACGTCACTTGTCTCTTGGAGCTACGACCTACTAAATGGTACCAGGCAACCACCTAATTACCAACCCTATTTCTTCTGTTTAGCTACTTTGCCAGAATCATTCGAATCACGTTTCCTCTTAACCGCTGCTGCTCATTCCGCTTAGCTCGGCGCAGTTAGGAGGGGTGCCGCCTAACTAGCGCCCCTAGTTCTTGCCTGGTTTCCACCAGCTATACCTTGTGAAGTAAACCACACGGTGGGTAGATGAGTAGTGATGCAGTGTCATAAGGCATGTTCTATAGCGCCACCCGGGCACACCTGGCGGCACAGTTCGTATGGACTGCCGAGAAACAGGCTCCTTTCACAGAGCTGCGCCAACTGCGGCACTCCCCCGGTGCTGGCTCACTTCGATGAGGAGGCTGCTACCGAGATACACACCGACGCTAGCAACATCGGGCTTGGTGCCGTCCTCGTTCAACATCAAGAAGGTGTGGAACGTGTGATCGCGTATGCGAGTCCCACTCTCTAGCGCACCGAAATCAACTACTTCACCTCAGAAAAGGAGTGCCTCGCTGTCGTCTGGGCCACGATGAAATTTCGGCCTTATATCTATGGTCGTAATTTTAAAGTGGTCACCGACCACCATTCCTTGTGCAGGCTTACCAATCTCCGGGACCCATCAGGCCGCCTAGCGCGCTGGAGCCTTCGCCTTCAAGAATTTGATTACACAATTACCTGTAAGTCCGGACGTAAACACGAAGACGCTGACACGCTCTCACGCGAACTCGTCGAGCAAGCTGATGAGAGTGCAGAGGATGACAATCGTTTCCTAGGTGCGATCAGCAGTTCGGACTTAGTGGCAAAGCAGCGTGCTGACGCTGACCTGCGACTGTCATGGATCACCTGGAGGTCCATGCTTCCAACGTACCTCGACACTTTTCCCGCCACTTGTCCTCTTTTTGCATTCGCAATGGCGTACTGTTCAAGAAAAACTCCAGCAACGGTGACCAGCCCTACCTCCTAGTCGTGCCATCAGACCTCCGCGACGACATCCTTTCGGCGTGTCATGATGAGCCCACCTCTGGCCACTTGGGATTTGCACGCACGCTCGCTCGAGTGCGTCAGGGCTATTATTGGCCTAAACTTGCACAGACCATCCGCCGCTACGTAAGAGGTTGCCATGAGTGCCAGCGTCGTAAGTCGCCACGGCTCAAGCCCGCAGGTTTGCTCCAACCAATTGCGCCTCCTCGCACACCTTTTGACCAAGTCGGCATTGATCTTCTGGGCCCATTCCCTGTGTCGTCTTCTGGCAATAAGTGGATTATAGTTGCGACTGATTATATGCCGCGCTATGCGAAAACCCAGGCGGTGCCGCGCAGTACACCCTCTGAAATTGCGCGCTTCTTCATACACCACATTGTTTTACGACGTGGCGCCCCGTCCTCCGTCATCACCGATAGGGGCACCGCGTTTACAGCGCAGCTCATGCACGAGGTGTTCCAGCTGAGTCACACGAACCACCGCAAGACTACTGCATACCACCCGCAGTCAAACGGGCTCACGGAGCGCCTCAACAAAACCTTAGCGGCCATGCTCGCAATGTACGTCGACGTACAGCACAAGACTTGGGACGGAATCCTCTCATATGTTACGTTTTCCTACAACACGGCGATTCAGTAAACGACTCGATTTACGCCGTTTCGCCTCGTCTACGGGCGTGATGTCCAAACGGTGCTCGACGCCATGCTTCCGTGCCCCCCTGACTACCAGGCGCTCACGCCAGACGCCGAGGAATTTACCCGGCACGCAGAGGAAGCCCGCCAACTGGCCCGTATGCATATCCGCCGGCAGCAGGCAACGGATGCAGAACGCTACAACCAACGACATCGCCACGTCGAGTACCACCCCGACGACAAAGTGTGGGTATGGACCCTGGTACGTCGCCCCGGCCTGTTGGAGAAGCTCCTAAGCCGCTACTTTGGACCATACACAGTGCTGTGCCGCATCACGGGTGTGACGTATGAAGTCCTCCCCGATGTCACTCTGCCCAGTTCGCGCCGTCGACCGCAGCCTGAGGTCGTGCACGTACTGCGTATGAAGCCGTACTTTACGCAGTAACGGGCACCTCGTTCGCTCCATGTGCGCCCACGTTTTTTCTTCCTTTTTTTTGGATGGGAAGGGGGAATTATGCCGCCAGGTGTCCCTGGGCGGCGCCTTGAGGACAAAGAAGTGAGATGCGCGTGCTCTCGGCAGCTGGGACACTGCTTGATTTCTTGCGGCCTGTGCCTAGCCTTTTTGATTCTGTAACCCATTTGCGACAATAGCATATGTTGCCATCAGTGGGACATGGGTTGCTTAGGTTGGACTGCGACCCAGGTTGCTTTTCCCGAGCAGCATCTCGCATTTAAATTGGCTGCCGCCTGACCTGGTGGGCAGGCTGCCCACCGTACGGTGGACAGGTCAGCAGCCTGTCATAAAACCAGCTTCAGACAAAGATTGACAAAAACACAACACTAAAACAGAACGGTTGTGTCGGTGGCAGAAGCGTCACAAAGAGGAACGGGAGCAGTGCTGTCGGGTGGCATAGTCGTGTCCTGAGTAACGAGCAGTTAGGGTTCAGAACGAGAACCCGTCTAGTGAAGTACGGTATCGGATGGGAGAACACACGGCACGGCGAGTGCGACCTGACGACGGGCGCAATCAATAAGGCGTGATTTTGGGACAGGAAATCCAAGCCGTTATAGAGGTCGAAGAAGTAGTGGGGAGGACTGGATTCAATAAAATATACAGCGTGAGCATATATAGCTCGTGCGGTGGCGATGCTGTGCGAGGGCGGTACACAGGGGCAGGCCGGTAAGAGGGGTCACCACCTTGCGGAGAGCGAGAGGGTTCTTGACCAATAAGGGATACGGTGACACCAATGCCTACGAGGGCCAGCTTCGAAACACAGTCAAAGATAACGGCAATAAAGTTTTACAAGAAAAGAGGACTTTGACGTTCGACGAGTACGTGCCTCGGGAAGTGCGGTGGTTAGTTTCCCGGCTCGGCAGAGGGATTCGGGGCGCATGGACGAAAGGGAGCGGCGACGAGGCGGAGAAACTGCTTGATTTCAGTGGAGAGTCAGAAGGCTCCATTTCTGGGGCCAGTACTGTGAAAGACGCGTCCGCCGGGTGGCGAACCAAAACACGCTGCTGGCACAGCTCGCCGAAGCTCTGGCAGAGTTCGTACACCGTAGCGATGGTAGTCAAACTCTGCTATGAGCATGTTGAAGACGTCGTAATCAGTGCCCTTCAAGACGTCCGAATCTTATCGTCTTCCGCTATAGTCGGGTTAATGCGTTTGCATAAGTCCACGATGTCCTCGATTAACCTATGGAGCTTTCTCCTACCTGCTGCGCTGGAGAGCGTACACGCTACTTACCACGAAGTTTGCTAACGGCAGGACGTCCGAGTATTTCCGCAAAGGAGGTCTTCGATGCGGGCCATGTGGTGATGACCAACTCGCTGTTGCGACACCACAGATTGGCGATGTCAGTTAAGTAGAATCGTGAAGCTCAAGAGCGTCATCCCGCTTGTTGTGCCTGCCCACACGTCTGTAGACGGACAACCAGTCCTCTATATCTTGGTCGCAGCTGCCACTGAAAATACCGACGTCGCGTGGACGCTATTAGCCAAAGCAAGTGGCAGGCGGAAGCGCGGCCGGAGATTCCTGATTCGTCGTCGCCATGAAAACCGAGACCGTGTGAATGCATTTATCATACATGTATCACGATTGTCAGTGGCAAAGGCGTCTGCACTTAAACCTGATGTGCCGTGATAGAATTCAGGCCGCGGAAGTCGCATTCCGAAGTTGGCTAAATTCAAACGAGCTCATGTGCGGCGCGACTACAGCGCACACAAAGGAAAATTTATTATTAACCCGGAGGCATCCAAACCGCATCTCTAGTAAATAGTGGTTAACTCTAGCGCATGCGAGTTCTTTACCTGAGACAAGTTGGCTGCAGGCATTGCCAACACTATGTACAGTGTTTGCGAAATGTTTCCATGAGATGAGATTGCAGACCTTTGGCTTTCCCGTGTGTCGACTCTGTGGCCGTTGGCGTTCAGCAAAAGCTGCCCAAGTTTGCTTTAACAGCTAGCGCTACAAAAGGCACAAGTAAAGCAGAACGAGCGTTTATAATTTTTAACCCGTCTCTAATATTTCTAACCCACGCCATTCAGACTGGGATCGTATTTTTACGCTGTCTGAGAGGAACGACAACCGACTGCTGGCTCGCCGGGCTGAGTAATCCACTCGACTATTCGAAACCCTGGACTAACCCGCCTTGGTTCTAATGCAGCATCTTTCCTGATTCTGTGTACAATCTCTAAATTAATGTTTTAATCTTCCCTCTTCATTTGCTATGAGTAACTAGCCCAGTCGTCTAAATAATCGCAGCAAACGATTTATTTTCAACCAATGATTTTTCCTTTTTGGAGCTTAAGCGCAAATTTATCTGACGCTTTTGTTCATCAGCCATACTTCTTGACTTAACATATATTAATGTCTGAACACCAAGGAGCAGCTAAAACGTGTGCTGCTGACTGAGCGGGTTCGAAAACATTGCTTTATCCGAATTCATAAATGACTGAAAAAGGAATTTAAATTAATTTATTTTCGTTTTACGTTTTATTTCGAGACGAAAGAGTTATCATCACAATTACGAGATTATATGCGCATACTACAGGACAAATCTCTTTCCTATATTTTTCTAATTAGGTCTACCATTTGGTAACTTCTGCCACCTTTCCCCATCATTCTAACTTCACCCGTCGAGCTGATCTCTTGGCCATCTACTACTCTTTCGTTCACTTGAAGTTCATTGCCTTAATTCCAGAGAAAATCTGCTACCCGCTCTCCGCTTTGCATTCCTGCCTTTGTCGATTTATCTTCGCATTCTTGCCTTTGTCGATAGGTTATCATTCACTCTCATTAAACTTAGCGTTTACGATTACCATAGCCTACAGTATTATAAACGTGTAAACGAAATATCACATGAGTGTCAAGCGCTCGCAACGCTATGCATTCTTGAGAAGACTTTACGTTTTGTGACGTTACGAAGGCCGGATGCTTTACGTGGATGTTAAAATAACGTTCCGATACATGCCCAACACAAATGCGCCTATGCTGGTCACCGGTTTGAAATATGTCAAATACATGTAACACACGCACTTGCACAGTGGATATTATGCGGCGCACTGCTGATAACTAAAAAGTTCCTAAGTTCTTTCTGACCAAGAAATGTGCTTGGGGTAAGTGTTCTGAAGTAAAGCTAAACTTCAGGTGAACAGTCTGAACTGAGACACACAGTAGGATGAAGAATCAGACTAACACAGCGCTGCTTAACACAATGTCAGCGCTGTGTTCCTCTGTTTCTTAGCCCTACTGCGTGTGTCTCAGTTCGCCTTTTCACGTGATAATACTGCAAATATGCCTTGAGACATAGCTAACGGCGCATAGATGATGACCAGTGCCTCACGCAACAGGACGCACTATACACAGCACTTAGTTGATGTACTATCGGCGTCAGATCAAATGCGAACTGCGGAGTGCGTGGCCAAAGATCCATTCTACGCCATGTGCCAGTCGCCATCAGAGACATTCGCGCTCTTCCGGTTTGCGATTCTTTTGCTCCTATTTTCTTCGGCAGTCATTTTCTCGCCTTGCCACTGGAGCGCCACATTTTTGGGGCCGGGTATGGCGATGAAGTTCTTCTCACTGCCAGAAACATGCGATTCAGCGACGACCACATTGGACACCGACTGCAATCCGATCGGTCCTTTTTTTTGCCGTTCGCATCGCGAGCAGACGCCGATAACTGTACAATGATGGAAGCAAAATCAAAGCGCTGCAGGACCGGGAGCTAAGAGCACTCGCTTCATCCACGTCGCCTACAGCCGCTGGCGCCAGCCAGGCAGCGCTGCACATGCTGCGATCGCTGGAAAGTATAAATGTGGCACTCCAGCGTCTCAGACTTGGGAGTTCAAACCCGGGTCATTGAATGGGCTACCCAGGTCGCTGTCAGCCGTGGACTGATAGCCACCTAGCACGGATCGTCTGCATTCTGCCTTTTCTGACGAATTAAATGTTTTCTAATCCAATCCAGTGGCAAAGCGAGAAAACGAACGTGAAAGGAAACAGACGAGAACTATACCGCAGACCGGATAAGCGCGCCTACCTCTGACGATGACAGGCAGATGGGGTAAGCCGGACTTTTGTCCACGCGTTCCGCTGTTCGCATTTCATTTGACGCCGATAGTACAGCCCCCGTCAGAAGTATATGGGCCAAGGGGTTTGCTTTTGAGGCCTGCTGCATGCCTCGTTATGCATCCTCAGCGACAGCAACCTCTTTAAAGAGGAGTGACTTTGCGTCCTCATTCCTCTCAGGCTTTGGACAGCTGGATGCACTAGGGAGCCCAACTAAACAGCTTAGAAGCAAACCCATTGAACTGTATACTTTTGACGGGGGCTGTACATATGAAGAAGCCGGTTCGTTTTCTGCAGTTTTTGTTTAAATGCAGGCGACGAAGAACAATCGAAAAGACGAGGACAGGCATCACTGCCTTCTAACACATGAATTTTTGTCCCTGTGCTTAACTGTATCCTGCCTGCAACCAACAGCCTCTGCTGCTTATCATGACGTCGCGGTTAATCCTGAACCGCGACATCAAATGAGAAGATCTCGAAAATCGGGTGATGGCATTTTATTGAGGGCTTCCTTTAGAGGGTGTTTTATAATGTTAATAGTAATAATTATTCAACTACCATATCGAACATAACAGGGGTCAAAGCTGCCCATGAATAGTTTGACAAAGCCCTTGACCCCTACACCTTGGCAATAGCATAGGAGGTCGAGAATAACTGTTATATACATTGATAAAAAAATTTCCTGCTGCCTTTTCCAATTGCATTCGACTATGGAGCTTTCAACGCTACAAAAAAACTGGTGATGGAGAGTAGCTGGTACGCTGTCAGAGGGAACCAATGTGCGGACGCCAATGCCCGAGCATACGCCAACCGGGAGGCGCGCACCGAAGGGGAACTGGACGCAGTCACTAGACGGTATGGAGCCATCTTAGAACACCAACGAGCCCTCCGGAGGACCTACCCGCCTCCCCACAAAGACCTTAGTAAACAGCAGTCGGTTGCCTGGAGACAACTACAGACTAATACATACCCTAATCTGAGTTTACTCAGCAAAATCTATCCATCCACTTATGAAAACAAATGCCCGCTATGCGGTGAACACGCAACGCTTTACCACGTTACATGGGCCTGTCAGAAAATGCAGGCAGCGCCGATAAACAACACACCTACACCCGAGCAGTGGGAGGCTGCGCTGTCCAGCTCGAAGCCTGAAGAGCAGCTCAAGCTGATCGACAGGGCTCGCAAGACTGCAAAGGCCGCTGGGGCCCTGGACTGAGGGCTCCACCTACGCTGCGAGAAATAACCCTTATACAAAAAAGTTTTTCATTCATTCATTCTATTTTCAGCAGTAATAACTCAATCTCGCGGTTGATTCTTACTAACTCTCTCTCAGAAAAATATTATTCGCAATAAGAAATCGTGCGAAATGCAGGTGCCTACATAACTGAATATTATAGCCCCATTATTGTGTTTCTACCGCTGCGGCTCAGTACCAGTGATGTGCTGTTGGGTGTAAGATCAGGGCTTAAATAATCAGTTGCCGCATTCGTATCTGAATACAGACATCCGTCAAAGCGAGTATACTGTGAGATAAGGTCATTAAGCAATATTGTAGCAGAGGTAAGGTTCTCAGCTTAGTGGCAAGGCCATTTACACGTTACATTGGTGTCGACTGGGGCACAATGTTCATAAATTAGCTGCTCACTTCTTCGCATTTCAGCGCTCTGCTGAAAAGCTTGTCTTATGTTGTGGTCAAATAGCCCGCATGCAAAGTGTAGGCACCAAAATTTCACTTCGTCGACACTTTCAAAAACTATCGCACGAGAAACAAGTTTTGTGCTAGTAAATAATTAGGGAAAACCTTATCTTGTCCGTCTTTCTGGGAAGCTCACAACATCTATGTGTAATATGTAGCGGTACAAGCGCTGGCTTAACAAACATACTTGCGCAATTTGAAATTCATTGCGGACTTCGATATTCAATCAAGATGTCAAATCACTACGTAGTCGAAATAGTTTATTCTGTATTATTTCTGGCTCCATTTTCAATGAATACCTGATTACTAGTAATATTACCATTGACTTCAAATGATTTTAGCGAAATGAATCTGCATTGGAAGTTTCCTATCTTTGTTTCCATATTAAGCGACAACGTACATTTCACAACTACCAGGTTCGCACCTACTCTTGTCTAGGCGAGCTGCAAGTACCGAAATAACGAAGTCTACCAACGTCATCGAATGCTTTTATGGTGAGTTCGAAATTCTCAGAAGTGCGGACTTTGTACGAACTTGCGCGCAGTGTTTACGATGACGCTTCGTATACAGGATTTCCAAATAGAGTGTGAATTTCTTGTTCCTTTTCGGGCCCTATGAACAACTTCGAAACAGTTACTGGAAGCATCAAATTTCTTCTGAACTTGCTCAACGGCAGCAACATAGAGCACTCTAGGAGCGAGCACAGAATGATAACCTTTTCATTTGCTCTTTTCCCTTCGTGTGTTTACAGCTTCAATTTCCTCTATGTTCGTGACAGGCGCGCTTGGCGACCTTTCAGTGATTTATGTGCTCACTCTAGAGTTTGTTGTCTCTCGCTTCAGAACATTGTAAAATGAGTGGCGGCAGCCTGACACAATATTCCTCGGCTCCTGGCTCTGACGGTGCGAAGGGCTTTGTGTTTCGTACCTACGTCAACCGCTTCCAATGCTGTGTTCTTGTTGACGCTGCTCCTTTAAGGGCACAGGGTAAGGTAAAATTAGAAAAAAATCGTGTTTTTTTCTTTTGGAATTTTAGAAGTTCAATTCTTTCTACACATGTTCAATGATCACACTTTCCTCAGAAAGCCATATTTACGGCTGAAAAACGCTTTTTCCGAAACCAAGTAGTGAGAGGCCACGCCCCCTTTCAGGATTAACGTCAATTTTTTCAACCAAAAAGTCCACCACCTGATTTCAAAACTTGTCTAAAATCAGCTACATATAAAAAATTGTCTGGCAACTATTGTACAGCTCCTCTTTTTTAGCCAAGACAATCCTGAGACGCTTTGCACGTTTTTTCCACGTTTCTGCAACCTTCATGCAGCTGCGTCCGAGTGCTATCCCTTTCGATCAGTATTGTAAATTGTGCCGGTGTTGGTTGCTGCTGATAAGTTGAGATGCCCAGGGCAAACAAGGCCTTCGTCAGGCGTGAATTTCACGGCAACCGCTACGCGCATCGTGAAAAAGCAAAAGGATGTCCACGACCGAATGAGATCCCGACCGCCGAACGCGCCAGCTCCTCGACATCGAAGCTTTCAAGATTTTCTCTGTGCTTCCAGGAAGAGGATGTGCTACAGAGCAGCAGCCAATATGCCTTAATGGACATGGACGGCATATGTGCCGCAATTACACAGATTTGTGTGTGCAGAGAGTGCGGTGGAAGTGTTGAGCTCATCGAAATTGTGACAAAATGGGTAGGTGTTGCAAGCGTTTACAGTTTGAACTGTGAGGTGTGTAGTGCCGCTCAACGATTTGAGACGTCGAAGAAAACTACTTCTGGTCTCTATGAAGCCAACCTCAGGTTAGTGTATGCCTTGAGGTCCATTGGTAAGGGAATGGCTGCAGGAAATATACTCTGTGCTATGCTAAACCTTCCTAAGCCGCCGACAAAGTTTGCGAAATACAATCAAGAGCTTCTAGGTCACATCGAAGCTGCTGCTCAGGAGTCGATGAAAAGGGCAGCTGACGAAGCTGTGCAGCTGAATGAGGGGGATAAAGACATCGCAGTTGCTCTTGATGGAAGCTGGCAGAAGCGAGGCCATACTTCCAATAACGGCATAGTCTCTGCGACCAGTGTAGACTCTAGGAAAGTGCTGGATGGGGAGGTTTTGTCTAAACGTTGTCCAAAGTGCAGCATCAAGGGTACAAACAGTGACCCCCTTCATAGAGAGGTGTGCCAAAGCAACTACCAAGGCACCAGCGGTGGAATGGAAGTCGCAGGAGCACTGAAAATTTTCGGCAGGAGTGAGGAGCTTCACGGCGTTCGATGCGTCAAATACCTTGGGGATGGTGACAGCAAGGCTTTTATGGCTGTGAAGGCACAAATGCCATATGGTGATTCCGTTGAAATATCCAAGGTTGAGTGCATAGGGCACGTGCAAAAAAGGATGGGCACAAGGTTACGAAGGCTAAAAAAAGGAAACAAAGCAGGAAAACTGTCTGATGGAAAGAGCCTCTCGGGCCGAGGCCGACTGACTGATGCAGTAATAGACAAGCTCCAGACGTACTAAGGTTTGGCCATCAGAAGAAATGTAGGAAACCTGGATGAAATGCGAAAGGCCGTTTGGGCAACCTTCTTCCACTTATCGGCCACAGACGATGACCCATGCCATGGACTTTGCCCAAACGGACCTGATACGTGGTGTGCCTTCAACAGAAGTCAGTCAGAGGGCAAGCCATTTTTCCACAAGGAGAGTTTGCCTGCATCTGTCTTGGAGGCTATCAAACCCATTTATAGGGAGCTATCGAAGGCTGAGCTCCTAGAGAAGTGCCTGCATGGGCGAACTCAAAATGCAAATGAGTCGTTCAACCATGTTGTTTGGTAACGCGCGCCAAAGAATGTGTTTGTTAGGCTTCGGACCCTACGGATGGCAACACTGGATGCTGTTCTTTCATTTAATGATGGTAGCATCGCACGGGCCAACGTTTTGAAGGCGTGTGGATTGAACCCAGGGAGCAACACCATCAAGTGGCTGAGGGAAGCTGACCATAAGCGCATGTACTTTGCGGACCGAGCAACACGACAGCTTACAAAAGAGGCCCGACAGTCAAAACGACAAGCGGAAAAGCGAAACAATGACGGCGACAGTGACTACGAAGCAGGGGGCTATTAAACCAATTACTATGGAGGCGTTTCTGCGAATAAAAAATGGTTTTTCACATCTTTTTTCTCTTTACGCTCTATTATCTCAAAACAGTGTTTTTTCTTACAAAGGTACCATTATTTCCAATGCCTTTCAAGACAGACGGCTGATTTTTTTTTTTTTGCAATCATCTACATAAGTGTTGCCAACAACTGAACTAGAATTAAGCAATTTCACTGAGCAGTTATTCTGTTATGAATTTTGAAATGCGCAAAGTAAGGCCAGATTTGTGTACTACCGGAAAAAAGTTTATTAAAAATCGAATTTTCAACACATTTCAAATATTCTAGTTCAGTGAAAAGAGCACAAAATTTGGCAAACAATGATATATGTATTATTAGGCTACTGTTATTAGTTAGTGAGAAACATGTACCTCAACATGGCCTAAAATGCATGGGAAGTATAGGGCTTACCCTGTGCCCTTAATCCATCATTGGTATAGTGGTAATAGTGCAAGCTACAGGCTACACAATAGCGCACCTCTTTCTTCTTGAGAAAACAACTCCTAGACTGACACCTTTTTCTTTCCACTTTCGAGGAACTATTTCTTTGTCACGTTTTGTTAGAACATGACAATTATCATTTGCTGTTAGTTGCATTCTAAGGAAAAGTCGCAACAGCTAAAAATTCAACCCTGAAGCAGCACCTCCAGTCAAGTACCGTGTTGAATGACTTTATTGATTTACAAAGGGATAGAGTTGCGAAATTTATCACGAAAAACGCATTTCTTTTTATCGAAGAACTGCTCATTGCGCTGTTTTCAAGCGATGGTTTCGCAAGCAAGATTAAAGAGCGTTGTTTCTCTCCGCTTACTGCAATAATAAATTAGGTCAAATGCACTACGACAACCATTGGTCGTATTCTGTTGCCGAGACGTATATTAATGCGTGCAGAGAAAAAGAAAGAAAAATAATATTGCGCAGCCCGCATCGCCTAAAGCAGATGTTGCCTAGACACACGGAACAAATAATAGAGACCTTTAGGCTACGAAGTACCGCAACCGTTTACTATGTAGAAATCATGGTAGTGCGCATGCGCAGGCCGCCTTGTCGACGCCAGATGGCGCTATCTGCAGGCGAGCCACGCGCAAGGCTGTCGCGTCGGGAAGAACGAGCTCGTGTGCGCTTGCCGCGCTTTTTATCGTGTAGCCGGCACTATTGCGGGATTACGGGATTCATAAAATTATCAACATGCCTAAAACTAGGGCGCTGGTTGTTCAGTAAACAACACACACTTCTATACTTCCCTTCAAGCAGAATGAGGATAGGATTTGCAGTGTATTTTTAACTCAAACAAGAATGATATTTACTGAAATCCACGCCAACCAGTGTTATAAAGGACACAGTACGAATCAGATTAAAGAAGTATACTTTGTCTGAAAGAAGATCAGCGTTGCCCCATATGCCGGGATAAGGAAAAGTGCTCTCCTTTCTCTAAAGAAGGTGGCATCAGTCTGCACGACTGTTTCTAAGCTCTCACGTGTGAGGGCCAGTTGTCCAGGCGTCACAGCATTCCATTTTTCGCGTATCCACTTGCCGGTTACCAGTGTATAGTGAATAATTTTATACAAAAAGACCTTAAGAGGCGCTCTTTGCAACATACACGCGCTGTAGCTACCGGTTACAGAGCAAGTATTTTACAAATGTGTAAAATACTCGAGACACACTACAGCTCGAGGATTGCAAAATTGATCAACACAAACAACCTGTGTATGTTCAGATTTTCTTAATGCAAAGAAGACAGTATAAAGGACAATCGTGGAACCTGAAAAAGCGCGGATTACAGGCCCTAATTCGCCTTTAACGCTGAGGGCAGATTCCGCAGCACCAAACTTGGAGCTTGCACCGCGTTCAAAAGAAAGTCGAGGATGAGGCACGATGCCGACACGTTTTAAGCAATAGCTGCTGGTCGCCTCCCTGGTATTAATGGAAAAGACACCTTGGAAAACAGGTTGCGTGAATATACTTCTAATTTGCACTGCGTAAGATACAGTTATACTGTCTTCTTTCTATTCCTCTTAACGGCGACTTAATTTCGCAAACCATTCCTCGAGTGAAAGTTGAAAAACGAGAACCGATAGTCCTTTCGTTTAGAATTTAGAATACACGTTTGCTGCTAAAGTAATCCTGGTGACCGCAAGAATACAACTCAAAAGAAGCTACTTTTCTTGCCAGCACACAAGGCTTAATAATAATAATAATATTAAAGTAGAGACGTGTGCTATTTGCGTGCTTTCATTCATGTTTTGTTGCTAACGCCCGCAATAAAGCTGGCGCTCCGAGATTCAGAACCCATTCATTCATGATAAGATCTTCCTAATCATTGTGCCACTGGGACTGCGAGAAGCCACATCTAAGTAGTCTTGCTTGCATGCAACAGGACCCACTAACGAGCATTCGTCGATCACTATCATTTTTCACGACAGCTCCGGGCTTGCAAAAAAATGCTGAAGTCCTTTAGTGTTGACAACTTAAGAATAAGTACCTCTTTTGCTCTCAATTTTCAAGCAGGGACGGTATTCTTATGCCGTCATGTTTATCTGTTAAACACGTTCACTTAAAATATATTGTTTACAATAGCGGTGATTTGCCAGTCGCGTTTAACTATTAACGACCTTCCCAGATGACACCGGGGTTTGAAATAACAAACCACACTAAGGTTACAATTTAAGGCTTGTAATATCTTTGCAAATGTAAAGACATCGAGTTTTTCCATGGAGTAAGGAAAAGTCTAGAGAGGCCCTGCCCATACTACAACCTGAGCGAAAAGTGTGGAAGAAGTCACCTGGTTTTTCTCAACCGCGATGCCATCTTGTCCAGGCGCGAGATTAGCAACGGCGCCGAAGTTGCTGTTTGCAAGCCGGTTGGGAGCAGTGGGCCACGGCGTAACTTGATGGCGTAACTTGAGATGGGGCGTTTTATCGTAATTTCCTTAACTGCTCCAGTTTGTATTTTTGGTCGTGCTCACAGGCCGGCGTTGACGGCGTTCACTCATATCTCAAGTTGAAATTTACTTGAAAACTCTTGCTGTTCCGTGCACGGATTGGAATGCGCTTAGCGACAACAATAGCGCGGGCCTGTCGTCTACTGCGACATTGCTCGCAGTCGTTGGGCGAGAGCCGCTCTTCAGTGAGGAGCATTCGCGCTGTTCGTTCCCCAGTGATTCAATACCACGTGCGCTACCGAGCGGTCGTCGGCGTACTGTCCAAACGTTTCGTGTATCGTGCGTGATATGTGCGTGTGCCATTCGCGCTCCCGTTTCCATCGGCAATGAAACCTCGTTGCTACTTATGCGCGTTCTAGCAACGCTCCAGATATTGTAACTCTTATTCATTGTAATATAACTGCTATTTTGTTTTTCGGCGATTGCGCTTGTGTGAGCGGCGGGGGTGATGACATGGTCGTAGAGCGACACTGTGAAGAAAGCTAACTTAGTTCTTAGTATATAGGAACTTCCTTTCATGCCCGTTCGAAATGTGTAATGTTTGAAGCATCTAGCGAGATATATGCCTCTGGACGTGCCGGGCTGAAGTGTGTTTGTTCATATCGAGGTGAAGTGTATTTTTAATCCCGCACTATTTTTAGATTCGTTTCCTGTAATAGGTTGTGCATCTGCTTTCCTGCAACTGCAATGGCCATCGAATCCACAGTCTTGGAAATTCTCAATCGCCATCGAACTCGAAGGCGTTCTGGCGCTGCTATACGGCAAATCTCAATGGGCATAGAAATGGTTATCGTGTCTTACGCCAAACTTGTGTGACGCCATAATCGCTTTTTTCGATTTTGGGCAAATAACAAAACTATTTTATAATTATATGCAAAATGCTGGAGTGAACTTTCATGGAGTCACAGGAGCTATTTAGTTGTTATTGAAGGCGAGTGGCGTTGTCTTGAAAGACAATGCTATTTGTAGGATTTGATATCGTAGTTTTGTGGCGCTCAGGCAACGCTGACACAGCCGGCGTATCAGTGTTCTGCGATGGAGAGTATAAAATGAATGCTAATGAGGCCAGACTGATACAATTATAAAATTATTGTACAGACTGCGTGCATTCAAGTTTAAGAGAATAATGTTTGTTCATGCTTTCGTAATGTGAACGTATCGTGTAAGAAAGTGCCCTTGGCCCTGCTCGAAGTAACAATAGCAACCTCGGGCCGAGGTCGAAGGCTCTCGAGATTTCGGTAGAGTTCCGCGCTGCACCGTAAACTCCATACACTATTGACTCGATGGCCATTGGAACTGCCCACGTGGCTGCGCTCAGTCGCCTTCGACTCGATAGAATATCGGTTCGAGAGCCTTCGAAATGCCTGTGTGAGAGGGTATATATATATATATATATATATATATATATATATATATATATATATATATATATATATATATATATATATATATATATATATATATATATATATATTAGACGGCTTCGTGAGAAATGGAACGCGTCCCAAGATAGCGGCTGTCCATGGAGTTGGGGCTTTACGCCTAAACTCAATAGACACATCCTAGGTGTACAGGCTGAGCGCCTACGCGCACGTGCGTTGCTGGAACCTGCCTGCGCATGGGCGAGGCGCGACGCGCAAGCAGGTGCGAGCGGTGCGCAGATACCTGTGCATGTCAGATATCGTCGCCTGTGTAAGGGCGCTCGCGCGCTCGTAGGTAGCGGTGTCCGGTTACACCTATCGGAGGCCCGCGGGGCTCTCCGGAACTTTTTTTTCATAGCTTGGAGCTCTTTCAGGTTCCCGCGACTTTTCTTCGTGGTGTAAGTGGTCCTTTCAGCGCCCAACAAAACCCGTTTTCTTCACGATTTGAAATTCTTTCCGTCGGCTCGAGAGGGAGAACGAGCCAGCAAGAGGAACATGGAAGTGCGTGCCCCCTGTAATGCCCATCGCGGCGCGGCGCAGGGCGCGCAGGCGCTCCGACGTACGCGAGCATGTGATCATCGAGCTGCGGCTTTAGTAGCCGTCTACTCGGAAGTATTGTAACGCACCCTTTGAAACGCATTGTAGCAACAGCCTCTATATTGTAGAATGTGGATGTCTTTTATCTCCTCCTGTTTCCTTTTTCCGAGAAGTTGGGGAAAGGCGGTGCGCGCTTCCTCACCAGGCACGCAAAGCCATGCTGAAACAAGATGGGTTGGCTGTCGGGTGGTTCGAAGCGGAGAGCAGATATCGGCCTGAGTGGGCTGATCTGTGGTAGACGGAGAACTGAAGGAAGCCATGTTTTCGGGTTAAGAGACGATCAAACATCGGGAGGTTGCTTTCTTTTTCCCCCTCTAGCATGAATAGCATATCCCCTTCTAGGGAGTTTAAATCAGATCGGAAATTTTGGATTTGGGATATCTTGATGACGGCGAAGCTGTGGTGGACGTACCTCAGGAAGATCTTTGGTTGTGGCTTGGATTAGCTGAGGGTCTTGTTCCTGAGTAGACGCGTAAGATTTCTTCGATTTGGCTGCAATTTCTGCACCAGTTCAAGGAGTGAAGCACTTTCGCATTCGTTTTGCCAGAGCACCGCTCGCCCGCTGCATTTCCGTATTCGTTTTGCAGAAGTGCGAGCCAAGTGCAGCACAAGTTCTTGGCTGGCTGGCACTCTTCCACGTGGAAGTGCAGCTGTAGTACGGCAATGTGGCGACTCCCATGTGTAGGTCGGAGAAGCGAAGAACTTAAGACAGTGGCCTCTAAATGAAACGAGAACGGTTCTTTCTTGAAAAGAGAAGGTGAGGAACATTTCATGGCGTAAAAATTGTAAATCTAAGCGGTCAAGTCGAGCCGTATGGGAAGCTTTTCAGGGCACACTCGTAAATCTTGGCCGTTTATGCAAGCAACGACTTTTTTTTCTGTGAAACGACTATTGCTTGGGGCTGGTTCGTGGTGACACTTCATTGCTCCTCGTTGCTTAAAAATTCTTCACGTGGCTGGGCATTTCACCGCCCGCTCATGTTGGCGGCACGCAGTTGGCTGTAATTTGGTAGGGACGGCAAGAATAGCAGGCCATCAGGCCTGCACTCGGCCAATGGTTTTGATGTAGCTAGTGCCAATCTGCACTTTAACTGCGCTTTAACGTTCGGCGCGCGCAACTCCACTGAAATATTTTCACGACCCTCGGCAAAACCGGTTTTCGTAGCTGTGGGGGGAGCGTGGCGGATCTGAATCATCAACTGTTTCTTGTACTACCAGCACAGTCCAGTGCCCAATATGACGGCGCCCATCGGCAGAGAGAAAGGCAGTGCACGATGTGGATGTCTTTCCCTCTAGCTGCTTGTTTTTCCGAGAAGTTGGGGCTCGCTCCCTCTTCAGGCATGCGCCCTCGTCCAGGGCCGGTCTCGAGAGGGTTGTGTGCGCGCTCCCCTCGAGACCAGCCGTGACTTATCAAAGCCATGCTGATACCGGGTTTGCTTTGCAGGCAGGGCTTTCTTCTCTCTCCCTAAATCTTTCTCTACTCTCCTTCTCTTTTGTTTGGTCTTCGGAAGTCTCTCTGTCCCCACCCGCTTCGACTGCCAGTCGTTGTCTGCAGTTCTGCGTGGACGGTCGGCCGGTGGTCAGTGCCGCCAGCATTGCCGCCAACGCGCCGTGGTAGATTAAAGCATACCAGCATCGCTCACACTTCGATCCTGGATGACGACTTTTGCACAGCATTTCATGCTCCTTCCTGCTTGACAGAACTGTACGGTAAAGCCACCGCGGTGGCTCAGTGCTTATGGCGCTCGGCTGCAGTCCCGAAAGACGCGGGTTCGATCCCGGCCGCGGCGGTCGAATTTCGATGGAGGCGAAATTCTAGAGGCCCGTGTACTATGCGATGTCAGTGCACGTTAAAGAAACCCAGGTGGTCGAAATTCCCGGAGCCCTTAACTGCGGCGTCTCTCATAGCCTGAGTTACCTTGGGACGTTAAACGCGCATAAACCAAACCAGAACTGTACCGTAACCGAAAACGACTTCCTCCTGAATTGATCTTTGTTACGCAGAGCGGTTAAGTGATTTTCTTGTTGCTTCCGTGGTTTCTCACCGAGAAACAATGTTTGTGTAGCGGACAAACAGATAATGTTCGAGTTTGGCCACGTTTTTCGCCAATTTGTTGTCTAGCGCGTCGCTTAGGCAGTGCAAGCTGCAGCAGGAGGGGAATCTCTTTAGACACATCTTTAGACAACAAAACCGCGGCCGCTGTGACGTTGACGTTAAAAGCACGGTCTAAAACATTCTTCTCTCATTGAAAGGCTGGTTAGACTTGGCTGCACTCTGCATCAGTGCAAGGAGCGCAGCACTTTCTCATTATTTTTGCCACTGCAACGCGCGCCCGTTGCACTTCCGTTTTCGTTTCGCAAAACCTAGCGCAACAGTTATTGGCTGGCTTGCACTCTCCAAAGGGCCAGATTAGTTGTAGTGCAGCATTATGGTGGCGCCCATGTGTAGGTTGAAAAAAGCGAAGATATGAGAGTACTGTCCTAATAAATTCATCACAGTTCGTTCTTGAAATGAAGAGGTGAGTGATTGTTTGTGGCGTCATTATTGTAAGCCTAAGTAATCAAGTCGAGCCGCATCGGAGCTTTTCAATGCATGTTCGTAAATCGTATGTGTGTATATATGTAACTACTTTTTTTTTCTCTGAAACGGTGATTTCCTCGCGCTGATTCATGGCTACACTTCAATGCGATTTGTTGCTCGAAAATTCTTCACGTGGTTCGGGATTTGGGAGCCCGTTGATGTCTCCGGCACGCAGGTGGCTGTAATTTGATAGCGATGCGAAGGGTAGCAGACGACCGTCTCGACAGACGACTCGATCATTCGTTTTGGAAGCAGCCAGTGCCAAGCTGCACTTGAACTGATGCTGCGGCACTTCACGAAGCTAGTGGAGCCTAATCGAAGAGAACTCAAGTCATGACAATATTTGGGTGCGCTAGAAGCCTCTTGTCCACACAATGACCTTTTGTGAACAAAGCTTTTCAATACTCAACTTTTTAGGCTGCCCTTATGAAAATATTGGACGTAACGTCCATTCTTTCGAAGCGTAGCAAAACCGTTACTTTAAGGTTTTTCTATCGCTGGCAACGAACAGTTCTGACTGCCTTAGCCAACCAATAGCGAACGTTTTGGACAATAGCTAAAACGTTAATTGCAAATAAATGCTAGCCTGCTGAACACAGATCTGCGGGTATATTCCTTGTAATGCCCGAAATCTTACACAATTGTTGGCTATGCCTATTGCTTCGTTTGGCTTCACGATTTTGTACCGTAGCCAAAGTTTTGTTGCCACAACTTAAACTTGATTATTAAAGACTACCGGGCAGGTTATAGGGCTGCAGTATAAGACTTGTTGGTAAAAGGCTATCTTTCATTGTCCAGTACGTTTGCTTCTTCTTGCTTGCTGCAGGTGTGTATTCTAGAGATGCCGCCTTTAATAATGCAGTAGTAAATTATAGATTGTAATTCTAAGGCATTTTGTTTTCAGTTCGCTCTTACTTACGTGTGTGCGCAGTGCTCACAAGAGAAGAGGGTGCGTTCGCCATACGCTTCGCCGAAAACCGAATGCAGGTTATGGCTAGAATGGGGCGAATATTGCCTTGCATCCCGCAGTAAGGGCTGGAGCCCTCAAGTGCAAGTGTCAGTCCACTGTAGAATGTAGTCTTGAAGACGATGGTGACGAAGCCAACACGTTTACAGGAAATATTAAACTCCTTCTCTAGGGCTCAGTGAAGAAATGACCCCACTAGCCACCCATCGTAAGTATTAGATCAGACAGCAGAGGTGAAAGTGGCGGTTAAAAGATTGTGTTGGCGAATGAAGGTTCTTTTCCCGGGGTTGGCAGAAACAGTCATCTTTTACTGACCATGCAACATGGCGCAGTGACAGGGCATTGGGACAAAGGTTCGTCTCCGTCCATTCGCAGCGTAGAAATGGCTCAGAGTGCCAGAGAAAAGTGACATCGAGGAAGGGATCGGCCATGTTTCCTCAGTGCGACCCTTTCCGACTCCCCTGCGCGCTGATTCACGTAGAATCCATAGCACCAGTCGGGTTAACAATAAAAGCTCATCATTCCGAGCGTTAAGCGATAACAGGAGCTCAAAGACCTGCGTATCTTAACTAGGATGCCTTATTTTTGGGTCATCACCGTTTGCTTCTCATGTGCTATTCTGAAAACTGTTATTCCTACAATGGGCGTACTTCATTAGCTACCGGAGATTGGAAGTTTTCAGCCGGCAGTCGTCATGCTGTTTAGTTTTGGTGAGATAAGATATTAAGCAACAACAAGAGGACAAGGTTCCAAGATTGCGTGGCCTGATGAGGAGGGTGGGAGCATTGTCTTTCGAGAGGCAGCTAGCAGCTAACCCGTCCGCCCTTGGGCGCCTGCCTTCCCCCGACCGTGTAAATATAAAGGCTTTATTATTAAGCGCAGCAAGTAGAGCATTGCTTGATTTGTTCAGCGGAACCCCGCCCTCATCAGAAATTCATAGCACAAACACGGCCCTCGAATGACGTCATCACCCCTCCAGGATAAACAGGCCATCACAAGGAAGGGGTAGATCGAGGAAGGAAAGGCGACTTCCGCGGTCAGTGGAATCAAGTTTTTAGCCCCCCCCCCCCTACCCCGCTCCCCCCCTCTTCCTTGCGGTGCTATACAACTCAGCTGGTTAATAAGGCAGGTTGCCTTTAAGATGAGATCGGCTGAATCAACCCCATCCTCGCTTGCAATGGGCGACGGGTCACCTTCCCGACAGATTTGATGTGGTACATGTGTACAGTGGAGTATCGGTTCCGAGAGATACGCTATAATATACCAGTGGTCTTTCGCTCACAACGATGACCACTGGTTTTCTGTAGATTTCATTCTTTTTGATCACATAGCTCGCTTTTTTCTGCCGAATGTTCAGTCTTCGAGAGTAGTTACTCAGTCCTAAGCTGTGCACTCAGAGGAATTGAAGTAGTAGTAGAGTCGGATACAATTTAAGAACGCAGCGGCTTTTCCCCCTCAAAAGACCCCCTTCAAATTAATGGCGTCGGCCGATTTTCATGAACCTGCTAGCCTGACAATGCACAGAGCGGTGCCACAATGGAGAGTAGGCCTAACAACGACCGCAGAGGGAAGGGATTATCCCCTTAACTCTATCTCTCCCTGCATTGTCACACTAGCAAGGTCATGAGAATCGGCCGTTGCCATTGGCTGGAAAGTGGTCCTTTGACGGGGAAAAGCCGCTGCCTTCTATAGTTGTATCCGACTTTAGCAAGAGAAGGTTTGGTTGATGGTTTATGAGGGTTTAGCGTCCTAAAGGGACTTAGGCTATGAGGGACGCTGTAGTGGCAAGCTCTGGAAATTTCGACCACCTGGGTTTCTTTAACGAGCACTGACATCACACAGTGAAATGGCCTCTAGAATTTCGCCTCCATCGAAATTCGACCGCCGCGGCCGGGATCGAACCCGCACCTTTCGGATCAGCGCCATAACAACCGAGCCACCACGGGAGCGCTTGTTGCTGTTGTTGTTGTTGCCTCATGCAGAAGCGATGACACCTACTCACGGTGGGGGAAATTGGGTTAAATAGCAGCACACAGTCGCGCTGTGCATTGCACACCGTCGTCTTCATCAAATTCCATCGGCAACGCGAAGAGATCAGCCAGAGCTTAACCTGAGTCTAATATCGTCGCTAGACATGCCAACAATCCATCAAAGCAAAACCATGCGGCAGTCGAGCTAAACACATTCTTTCGCAGATCTACTCGGTTTAAATACGTTATAAGCCTTTATCACTTTTTTTTCGTCTTTATTACTAAATAAGACAATACGTGTCATCAGCGTCCGAAGCATGCTAGAGCTCCTTAGCCTTGATTAATGTCTCCTTCTTCCGAATGTAGTTATTCAATAAATTTCATCTGTTTAGTCCATGGTACCTCGAAAGAATGTCTCATGGCATCACTTATTTTCTGAATGCTAACCTATCAGTTTGCTTACGAAGGATTAAGATGTCTGTGCAACTGGCTGCTTTCATCTTTACGCAGGTTATCGCAGCGTCCTGATTAGGCAGTAACTGTTTGTTTCAATACACAGCAATAAGAGGCCTTCATGCTTCTTCGGCACATAATGCAGGAGATTTAGGTTTTCGTATTGTGGCCCCCTCGCCAGGCATCCCGCGCCCCTTACCATTCACTAAATGCTTCCCATTATCTCCAGCAGCATTATATAATCCCAGCAACTGGCCTCCTGTTATACGGTTTCCAAGTTCGCAAAGGACTGCCTACTTGCTCAGCGGCTTAGTGTTAATGACCAAATTCCTTCTTCCTCAATTTTAAAGAATCAAAGCCCTCGTTTTTTAAGACTATAATTTTTAATTTTATAGTTGGGCTGCCCAAGTATCAGCATATTAGTGAATAACAAAGTGCGAAATGAATCGCACCAGCATCTCCAACATTTCGTCATGATACCGGAGCAGATCTTTAGCATCCCGCTTATCGGCGCCTTACTACAGGCAGCTTCGGAGGTAGGCCTTTTTTTTTAAAGCGTAAGCCTTTCTTGGCTCATGAGTGACGTGGACGGAAGTTCTAGACGGGAGTTGTCCGCACGAACTGTCGATCATATGTTGTACGGTAATTAACGTAAAATATAAAAGTTGATTTAGCAACACTTGGCAAGCAGCATATAGGTAATGACGGTATAGTGATAGTAAATAGATAGTAAAAAATAGATACATAGTGATGACAGCTACTGATAGTGAGGTGCAAGAGGCAGATAGTGGTAGTGATAGTATTATTGATAGCTACCGGTAGTGAGAAATAGAGCTGGATATATATTAGTGATGTTAGTGATATTCATAGGTTTTCATAGTGGTGGTTAATGCTAGAGATAGTGCTGGACAGACAGTGACTGATGATAGTGGTGGCGAAAATGATGAAAATGAAAAATGCAAATACAAAATTGCAAACAAGAAAGGAACTAAAATGAAAATAAATGAAAAAATAGAAATATAAAATAAAAATAAAGGAATAAAAATACACTGAGAAAGAGAGAAAAAGGAAAGGTTTTCGCATTTCCGCTCTTAAGCATACATAAGGACAACTGTGTTATTTTTTTAGGTTATCAAAAGTTTTCCGGATTGCCAATATAAAAGACGCTTCTGAGAGCATTAGTTTCGCTCCTCAAAAACAACTCTTTGATCTTTTATGATATTTAATCTAACCATAAATATTGCGATCAGTGTACAGTTAACTTCGTCGAACACTTATGCATTCTCCATAAAGTTAACCGCCTATTTACCCGAGGTATTCAGAGGCTTGGATTCAGAACAGTTGGGAGAAGAGTAAATGACGAATACTTTAGCATTCTACGATACCCTGATGACATTGCTTTTCTAAGTCACTAAGAGGATGAATTGCAAAGCACGATCAATGACTCGGACAGGGAGAGCAAAACGGTGCGTCGAAAAATTAGTACGCCAAAAACCAAAGTAATGCTCAACAGTCTCGCCAGAAAACAGCAGTTTACAGTTGGTAGCGAGGCTCTGGAAGTGGTTATGGACGGCATCTACATAGCGCACGTAATGACCGCACATCGGAATCACGAGACAGAAATTACAAGAGGAATAATGGGGTGGAGCGCATTTGGCCGTTCTCTCAGATCGTGAATACCCAAAGAAAAAGTATACATCGGCTGTGCTTCACCGGTACTCGCCTATGGAGCAGAGAAGTGGAAGCAAACGAAAAGGGTTCAGCTTAAATTGAGGACAACAGAGCGAGCTATGAAAACGAAAATGATATGTGTCAGGTTAAGGGACCGGAGGAAGGCAGAGCGAGTCAGAGAACAAACGCAGGTTACTGACATCCTATTCGAAAGTAAGAGGAAAAAATGCGCTTGGACACGGCTCGCAATGGGAAGGTAGGAAAACCGATGGTCGTTAACTGTAACGGACTGGATACCAAGAGAAGGCAGGCGTAGCAAGGAGCGGCGGAAAGTTAGATGAGTGGACGAGGTAAAGAGGTTTTTGGGGATAAGCTCGCCGCAGCTGGCACATGACTAGGCTAATTGGAAATGCATCGAGCAGGCCTTTGTTCTACAGTGAACGTAGTCAGGCTCATGATGATGATTACACACTCTGCACGACGCCGAGACACTCATATGTTGTTGGTTTCATTGATGGTTTCTCCTGCTTTCTTTTCATTTTTTTTTACATAAGAACTCATCCTTGTGACAGCTGCTGTTGTTACCTAGCCTATCAAAAGATGGCACATACCCACACTGGGGGATCGGCCAAGAATCGGGTGACTATTCACCTGTATTCAGGAAATTAAAATGAAAAGCACGCGGGAAAGCAGCACTGGAGGATTCTTCCTCATGAACAGAAACGGGACGAAAGTTTTCACTTCAAAATTACTAATTATAATAATAATAAAGAGAGAAACCGCATGGAACAGAATTATTAAGCCAAAATGTAATAATTAATTGAGAGCACAGTAAATTTTGTAACCCTTAGCATGGCAGTCGGTGATATTCTAGCAGGAAATTGCCATGAGCCTGAATCTATTGAGCATTTTTTGCTCTATTGTCGCCGATACACCTTTTTGAGAAGAAGGTTGCTGGAGCAGCCCTTGCGGTCCCTTGGTCTTAGTTTAAGCAGCTCGCTCTTGCTATCATTTGGCGCCACCATATTTGGGTTCAGCCACAGATCTGTTTGTACCGCTGTTATAAATTTCCTGCTAGAATCTTGTGACAGCTTTTTAGGATACTTAAGCATCCTCCCCAGCTTTCTTTTTCGTCTCTTCTCTGGACGCATAACTGTTTTGCACGTGGCATGATCGGTTATATTCTCGTACTGCATTAATAGATTTTACTGCACAGGGTAGGGGCAGGAGGCGCTAAATGGATTAATAAAACGCTTAGCTTGTCTCATATTTATGATTATCATGGCAGCATGTATACCAGGCAACACTACAGTCATGCAAGGCCGCTGTCGGTCATGCCCGGTTAAATAGTGAGATGAAGGCAGGAGATCACGGCCATGCGGCCGCGTTGCCGTAAAGAATGCATGATGTATGCTTAACATTCAAGATGCTGCACACTCCTCATGTCAACAGCCTGGGCAAGAGCAGTAGGAAACGTGGTGCGTCAGATGAGTGACGCCAAAGCCCTTGTATTCATCCCGCGAAGATTTTCTAGCTGGGCAGTAGACGCCGAGCCGCTGCTGCCACCATGCCCAAGATGCAAGCGTTGATTTCAAAGGTGACCAGCTGGAATCTGTGGAGCCCAAAACGGTTGCAGTGGAGCTGCAGGTTCCCGAGGAGGCTGATGTTCCCGAACGCAAACAAGTACCCGAAGGCTAGCAGGTGCCCGCCGACGTCGAGGTGCACGCCGATGTTGATGTGCCGGCCGATGTCGATGTGCCGGCCGATGTCGAGGTTTCCGCTGATGTCGGGGCTCCCGACGACGTCGAGATGTCCGGTGACGATCAGAACCCCGCAGGCCTCGAGATTCCCGAAAACGTGGAGGTGCCCGAAGTTCTTAAGGCAGTGAGGTACCGTCACAGCCGCTCAAAGAGATGGTCAGAGCCCAGAGACGGCACCTCAGTCTAAGAATCGACCTCCGGCGACCATGCACAAGCCGGGAAGGCCATGAGTGCCACGTCGTAGCCAGCTTGCAAGTTTGGAACAGCTACTTCTGGGTTGTCGGGCTGGAACTAGAAGAGGACACCGCCTCGCAGCTCACCCTCGTTCCGGCGAGTAGGGACCCACGCATTAACCAATTGATCGTAATGAAATCGAGGTACCAGGCCGCGACACTCTTTCAACATCTGCTGGCAAAACACCGATGCGTTGCGGCACTCACCATCAACGAGGACTTCTTCGCCGGCCATGAAGAAATCACGTGCCTCGGAATTCGCGACACGCTGGGGGTGAAGAGGCTCTCGTTGAAGTTGAGGTCGCCGACAGTCTTTTTCTCCGGCGTCCTTGAAGCGGCTATGGCTTCCTTGACACGATTAGAATCGCTCGACCTGTCCGTGGACTGGCATGGGCACTTGCTTGCCGATCTTGCGCCTCTGCTCACGAAAACTGCTTCGTTGAAGAAGCTTATAGCTTTCAACGTCTGTGTGCGCAATTCGGCTACCAGCACCTTCCTGGTAGGTCTGTTCCAAAACAGGAGCATCACGCACCTGTCAGTCTCGTAAGATACTTTAAATGGAGCCTATATACCCTACGGCCCAAGCAACCCGCACGCCGCTCTTCGCACGGACCTGAAGCTAAGTACGTTTCTGAGATCAGTGCATATATCAGACCCTAAATTTTGTCCAGAATTGGACGTATGGACTATCTGCGACGCTCTGACCACTAACGAGGTGGTCCTAAGACTTAAGCTAGAGCCCTGAATGCTCAAGTTGGAGTGCGCGAAAGCAATAAATGCGCTTCTGGATAGCAATAAGACACTCAGGCACTTCAGTTTCACTTCCAGCTACAGCCACCATGACGGCGAATTCCACAGCGGAAATGAAGATGAAGGCATCGGTTGGCAGGAGTTCCGAAGGTGCCACATTATCCACCTCCATAACGGCGGTCATGCAACGCCCTGAGTCTGCTCTGCTCGAGAACGACACCTCCGTCACGAAACTGAGATCCTCAATGTGGGGCTTTAGCCTCTTGGAGTGCCAGAAGTTTTGTCGTGGGGCGACAGCGAACAAGTCGCTGAATAAGCTCGTGCTTGAAGACCTCGGTCGCGATACATGGGGGATCTGAGGAACCCTATCTGAAAATGGCGTTCAAGACAGAGTGGTTGTCAAGAGCCGCTGCGTGGTGTACGACCCAGAAAGAGGCACATGTCCGATAAGCTGTCCGTCATTCGCCGTTCCCTTCGGTCTGCTCCAGACCGTTGGGAACAGAGCGACCATATCTCGTAACCTCGAGCACACCAAGCTACGAGTGTACTCAAGTTTGTGCGTTAACGACAAAACAGAGCCAGCCTCAACGCCTATTGTTCTGGTTTTGCAGATGTTAACTAGCATCAAACATCTCGTGCTGTATGTGGAATCGGAGTGCTGTGACCGCTGCTAGAATTTGTGCGAACCCGTATTATGCGAAGCCGTGTGCCGAAATCAGAGCATCAGAAGCACGGCCGCCATCTTCTGGAGGCAGTCTTCATGTGACATGACACCGCTGGCCAGCTTTCTGCAGCGAAGACGAGCCCTAAGTAGTTTCATATTATACGTTCCCGGCCACAAATCTTTGGCTGCGTTCTTCACGGAGCTTTCAAAGCAGGAGCTTACGAACAACTACGCTCTGCATGACCTGAGGTGTTTTGATAAGTGGATGGCAGAGCGCCTGGCCATCCAAGACATCCTGCGCAGGAACCGAGCCTTGGCAAAGCGCGCTGCTCGCTTCGTCACCGGCACCCGTGTGAAGTACATTCCAGAGGCCTTTCAGGAGGTGTCCAACTCTCTAAACTTGGTAGATGAGCTTCAGGCGACGGCGTTCGTCGAGGAAGCTCAGGCAAAGGATCTGATTGCTCGGTGCGTGCTCCGACTGGCAGAGTTCACAGAGTTCATGCGCCTCGCCTTCGTAGTGCGTGACGGCATAGAGAGCAGCGCCATAGATGACGAGAAGATGCAACTGGGTTACCTGCCCGATCTTTGTCTACGTCGCATACGCCATTTCCTGCACTTGAGCGATGCGCCTGATTCATAGGACTAGAATGATTTCGATTCTGTACTGAATGTTATTCTTGTGTTCCTGTAAAAATCTGTGCTACGTCTTTGCATTTTATAAAATATCACAATCACTTCGTTTCGTCATGTGCATACATTTTTATTCTTTAAGAGCGAAAGCTTTTTCTTTTGGTTTAGTCATTCGTTCTGCCATGAAATCACAGCGTTAGTCGTAACGTCTTTCTTACTTAGGGTATTCAGTGAATATAACATAATTATGAGATTTTTATTTATATAATTTAAATTAAATTCTTTGGCTATGAGCTGCTGTGTTGGCTAGGCAAAAATGTTCAGAATAGGAAATTCCACTCTCCGTGTTAGAGAAGAAGTGGAGATAGAAGTGCAGAAGGCAAGACTGAGAGAGTGTGGATAGCTTTCGGTGGCCAGGTCACACATCGCTGATTCGTAATAGCATGCCGACACCTACTCTTACGGCTGTCGATGCAGAATTCACTGCCAAATGCAGTAATATTTGGCTAAACCAAAGCTGTAACAGCTTTCGATTATTAATGCGCTTTGCCGGTAAGCTTAGGCGTGCAAATTTTTCTGCCCCTTTTTGCCATATACTAGAAACCAACCGGCGACATGCCTGCTGGTAAACTGATGATTTTGTGATATCAAAAAAGTGTTGTCTATATGCACCTCACACATCGGTGTTCTTTCCAGAATTTCTTTTGTCGCCACGCGCATAACAGTAGGTAGCTGTTCTAAACAATGTGCTTGAGTTCCGATTAGAGGTCTCTTGGGTGTTTTTGGCATCTTCTAGCCTTTGACTTCATGTGCATCTGGAGAGGTCACAACAGTCTGTTCATGTAGTTTTGAGGCAGGCACTTTAGATCCCCTGAGTGGTCCGGCATTCCAAACAGATACGCATTGACGCACGCTTATCCACGAAATTCCTTCTGCGTTCCTCATCCTCTTAAGCTCTGGCAAACTAATGTTTTACATCGAGCAAGTAAGGGCTCAATATCTGAGCAGGAATTGCTTTGTAAACTTATCTCAAAATAAATGTGAGGGTTTGGAAATTTTTCTTGTTGGTCGCAACAGCGCAATAAGGACCCGGGTGAAAACGTGCGAGAGGGAACGTGTAAGCCAGTCGCTTATATTTCAGAGGGAGTTGTGAAGTCCCTACTACGTTGTCCTTTCTGTTTATTTGCTGTTTTGACAACGATAAATTAATCGACTGCATGGGAACCGAAAGTGGCCGCGCGACAGCTATACTTAAATCGCAGCTTCCGAAAAAACTCAGTTGGTTCTTCTTTCAGCTCTTGTGTGCATGTTGGTGTGCGCGTGTGTTTTGCTTTCTTTATTGCAGAATCCACACGCATCCGACCTCTATATATATTATAGTGCACATAAAATATTTGTATATAGTACGTCTCCCCTTATCATTTCTACCTGTCCCCTCACCTCCTTGCTTTCATTTCTTCAGCCTGCCTGCTATGTTTTATTTCTGCTGCCCCAGCTCAAGGTCTTCCGTAGTAATGGCAGATGCCGGAGCTAGAAAAAATCTTTTCCTTCCTTTTTACTTTTATTTTAACAATAAACCACAAGTACTACTTGTATTCCTCGATTCAGCACTATAGCATCTTTATGCATTTGCGTATTTCCGCTGTCCCAGCTCAGGTGCTTCATTAGCGATAGAAGATGCGGGGCTAGCAAAAATCTTTCCGATTTTATTACTTTGTGTAAACCGCTACAGCTAGTTATGCATTTCTGCGGTAACTATTACAAAACCGCTCATTGTGGTCGACACATAGAGAGATAGAGAGGAAGAGGGGAGGCAGGGATGTTAACCAGAAGGCTGTTCTGGTTGGCTACCCTGCACTGGGAAAGAGGAATGAGTGGATTGAAAAGAGAAAGGGACAAGGGGCGAGGAGTGCAGTCTGTCCTTCATGACAGGCGCTGCCAGGCAGCCGCAAAACAGTGCCGTTTCCTTTGGTACCGCACTGTTCATTCATGTGGAGGTTCTTGGCTGATGGCTGCGGTTGAGTTGAGCCGTAAGAACTGGATGTAGCGTCAAGTGCTTGAAGTGCGTTGTATGCTGCTGCGTGCGCAGTATCGGAAGCAGTGCGCGGAGGTCATTCATAAAAGATGTGAGCATCGCAATCACTTGGAGATCTAGGCCACGTCCGGACCTTGGCTTTTTTCTTGGTCATTCGTACGCATTGGACATTGGGAATTGGGCGAAGTCCCTGACTCCGGTGGCGTGCCAGACTTCGGTTGGGGCGGCCAATTATTATCAGAGGCAGGAGGTGCGTCACCAGACGCCCGGCTCCCTTGATTAACGAGTTTGTTGGAGGAGGCGGACAAGCTGAAGGGGAGCTTGAGGTCTAGCAGATAATGTTTTGACACATTCCAAAAGATTTTAGACCGCGTTCCTGGTGGCCGAAATTATATTCGGGGTACAGTTTCGCTGAAAACCGCACCCTAAAAAACAATCAAACCAATTCTTGTTAAACTAAAGCGCTATTCTCCTGCAATAAACGAGCCATCGTTTTAACGTACAAGTCTTCTACTTTGTATTTCATTTGACGTACTACATGCAGCACACGAACACTATTTTATCACACTTTTTATGTTAATGGAGGCATAGAAAAAGGGAGAAGAGAATTGGCGCCAACCTGCGTTTAAATAAAAATAAATTATAAACTCTTTTACCATTGCATCTAGTGTGCACGTGTTTACTGGAAACTGACGCGATCGCACTCCTCGACTGCTTCTTTCGGCAGAATAATATCTAGCGCGTGGTCCCAGATACTCCCCACCTGAGTATAAAAGAGAGAGGCGGGCTATTTGGTGACTAGTAGTGGAATGCATCTTGAAACCGGGCTAGAAAGACAAGGGTTCTCCCTCGCATCTTGACTTTTTTGCGTGGTTTCAAGATGCGTCCCATCTGAGTATCAACTTTGTCCAATTTACCGCGCCTTCAAAGCACTGAGGGTGGAGTCGAAACTCTTCTTATTGCAATTAAGCTGTTCTGTAAAACATTTTTTTTCCATTTCTCGGCACCGTTCGCCAGAACAAGCCCCATATGAGCAACACATTTTCAACCGGATTTCGAAAAATAAAAATAAAGAGCTTGCTAAATGAGGCCAGCCTTCGGCAGACCTGCTCCCACAGAGTAACAGTGCTAGCATGTGCCATGTTTTTTTGCTCCAGAAGAACGTAAACAGGTATAATCGTCCCTGGAAGTAGTCTCAGATACCTACTGAGGTAGGTAACAGAGTTCAGCACAGAAGACACCAGAAGACACCCCCCCCCCCCCCTATGACAAGCATAACTTTCTCCAAATATGCGCTTTTCACTTCAGTAAATTTGACATAGGTGTTGTCCTTTTATACTTGCATTTCCTTGAGGTTTCCCCGAATCCACGCTTTATGGCCTACGATAAGCAAACCAAACACGATACCTTTTATTCCCGGTACCCCTGCACCTCTTCATCTTGAATAAAGTGCGGTGCAGAGTGCCTTGTCTGTTGGTAATGTTGAGAAAGTTATAGGATCATTATTTGGTGTATAAAAGGGTTCATGCATCCCTAAATATTTTTTGGATGCCAGAACTTGCCGAGCATGAAATGCGAGATAAGTCGTTTTAGCCTACATGCGTAGCAGTGCGGTTTAAAGGCTGAAGGGAAGGAAAGCATGCGCAATATCACTCCGTGGAGATGTGCACGTTAAAGCAACGCAGATCTTCGTGCTTTAGCAAAGAATGTGTACCGACCTATGAAAGTTCAGGCGGAATTCCTGTTCGCCGTAACGTAATGCACGGTAGTGCGGCGAGAGGCTGGTGCCAGGAATGACACTCTAGTAAATTCTGGTTTTCAGAACCTCTTTAGCATTGCTAAGCGTTGATTCTTTTCCACAATTTTTGTTTTTGCTAATTGGTTTCTTTCGGTTTTTTGCGGCGGGGACAATTCCCAAGTGGATGGGACTGGGAAATGGAAGGGCAAACTAGATATCGCAGATGAAGAAATTCTGCAACTACAGCATTGAAGAGGATAAAGATTTATGGGTAGTATTCGTCGAGAAGGATTATAATTTAAAAAAAAGTTAGCCCTTCCCGTATAGCATGCACATATGCTAATGCTACCTCCAACAATTTAAGCTTGCATTATTTTCAACCTAACTATAAGCGTGTACATGTCATCATTGCGTATCAGACAGTAACGCCCAACAAAACGGCCCAGATATGGCGATGTTGACGCAGTTGATCGCCTGGGCCTCGTCGGCATTCACACGCCGGCGATTCAGAGTCGGCGCTTTGAACGTGAAGTTGATTCCTCGTTTTTGTGCAAAGAATGAACAATGAAAGTGTTCATGTGTATTTACAACAACATGCAACGACAACAAAAATTTAATCTCAAACATGTGAAGCTCACTCTATTCGAGAAAGAGCACAAGTTCATTTCCACAGACCGGCCTTTGGAAAAACTGCGCTGCAGAGTTGAAATCTTTTTAAGAGCGTTGAGATATTCGCTACCCCAGCGCCATCTTTCAGGAAATGTGACTACATAGATGCGAAAGCTCTCCCTGTGCACAGCAGATGGCAGACTGTTAATGAAGATAGAGAGGAGCGCACATTTCTGAGGAGCATTGCTTTGAAACCACGACATACCTGCGACATTTAAACTGCAGCCAGCTGTGAAGCGACGGGGAGCGAACACAAGAAAAGTGGGGAGTTACCGCTGTGCGAGAAATTAAAAAAATTGTTAATGAAGCCGAGTGCATATGAAGGCTCTTAGCTTAGACAGCGGCATGTATGGTGCTCCAGAACAGCTCCCAATTACACCTATTGTGCGCTGCCGCAAGATTGGTGTTCACGTTGCTCGTCATCAACCAGGCGCGCATGTGATGTTCACCCAAGACTGTCCAACAGTTCAAACACAGGCAAGGGCGCAACAGAACACAAAAGACGATACTGCATATTGTTCAGGTGAAGGCAAATGCATTGGCAAGAAAACGAGAAACCTACACAGAAAAAAAAGAGAAAATAAATGGCACTTAACGCCAAGGTGGGACGAGTTGCACGCGCTAGCAGTAACGAGAAATGCCTAATGGAACGGTTGCGCCACGGGCAGAGCTTCTTCCCCTGTGGTTATATGCAGTGTGAGTGGGTTACAATGCGGGTCGTCAATGCTGCAATCTGAGACTAGCGGATCTCATCAAGCAGGGTGTTTGTAGGCAGCGTCCATGTTCCGTGCTCCCTGTCAAGTTTCCTTAACCTACATAAAAAATAACTTATCTGTGGTTGACCACAAAGACATTGTCTGTGACGACGGCTGGTGCAGAACGATTAAAGCTTACGATGAAGCAATCACCGAATTATATAGTCTGCTCTAAAGAGGTCTTTCGAGAAGTCTTGAGGGTCTTGCAGCCGATGACCGATGATGTAAAATGACCACAACCAATGAAGACAAAGGTTGAATGATGCGCATGGCACAGGTTCGAGTCACGCAGGGATCACCCGACAAACCCGAAGCTGACACAGACATCGGACAAAGCTTAAGGAGAATAATTTATTCATAACACATAGCACGGCAAAACGCCGAGAAAGCTCCACGCAAGCGTGCGCTAGCGAGGTCGACGAAACAAGACGCTCGGCCTGGACACATATGATACTACATACCATATCTCTATGAAGGTGACAGAACACAACTTCACATTCCTTCAGGGCAGATGTCAGCCGCACAGCACAGGTTCTTTCTTTAAAAGAGTTCAGGCACCTAATTATGGTGGTATGTTTTCTTTTCTTTAATGATGTGGAAGACACTACTACGCATAAATCACCGTGTGATATTCGCCTGCAACCGTTAAATAATTTATAGTCGAGTTTTTTCTGTCTTGCTGTCTCCGCTTCGGTTTCAAGAGCCGAACGATGGCTGTGACGTAATTGGTTTGAATAAATGCTTTTTTGGGGGGGAAAGGAAATGGCGCAGTATCTGTCTCATGTATCGGCGGACACCTCAACCGCGCCGTAAGGGAAGGGATAAAGGAGGGAGTGAAAGAAGATAGGAAGAAAGAGGCGCCCGTAGTGCAAGGCTCCGGAATAATTTCGACCACCTGGGGATCCTTAACCTGTATTGATATCGTAGAGCACACGGGCGCCTTAGCGTTTTGTCTCCATAAAAACGCAGCCGCCGTGGTCGGGTTCGAAACCAGGAACTCCGGATCAGTAGCGTGAGTGTTTTTGTGTCAAGTGAGGCATGGAGAAAGGTCCATATAATCGCTTCTTCATCGTTTTAATTTACTGCAGTGCTGAATCCATCCTTCCCGAATAGCCGGAATGTGAATGAATGTGGAAGAAGCGATTATATTGTCGTTTTTATATGTCTCGCAAGACCTGTAAACACGCGCTGACGTCGCAGTCCTGATTCGGCTGTTAAAACCGAAACCAAAACAGCAGAGAAAGAAATGCGCTTATAAATTCTTTAGCGGTATTAGGAGAATACCAGATGGTAATACATGTGTTAATTCCACCCTAATGCATCATAGCAAATAAGAAAGCACGCACCCAAAACATGGGTGTCGATACTTCTTTAATACCTGTGAGAAACAAACCAGTCCCGTCGTCAGACACGGCATTCATTTGTTTTTAACGTGTTTGGGAGCGGGGAGCTTTTTGCAAACTCCACACTTTCGGCAGTGCAACGCCGTTTTCGAACTTGCTACTCATTTCGGCAAATTGTGGATGTCCGGAAGGTGAGCATTTTGGAACACCGGGGGATCTTCGTAAACAACATGCTCGACGCCAAGCGCGAACGTTTCTCTGCATGAAACATGACAAGTGGTCTTTGCGTACCTGAGCGGCTGATGAACTCGCTGACTGACCCCTTCAAAAGTTACATCCAGGGTACTACAGCTTTTTAAAGAGTTTACATTGTTTCTGATGGAAATTTATTAATTTTTTCGAGAGAACAAAAATATATATATATAAGGATTCGTCGCTACGATATATGACTAAAGCGGTTGCTTTCATATCATCTCCTGTCGCCACTTCCTATTTTAATTCTAAACTTCTAGTGCTACAAAATGGAGATCACATGGACCGAATGTGATCAATACAGACTCACAAGAGTTTTTTTTTAGAACAGGTAGTTAGATGTACCCACCAGAACAGTTGAATTTTCAGCTATACTGAACTTAAGCCACCTAAGTACGAAACAGAAAAGTGGGGGAAAGGATAAGCTTCTTCGTGGCTTGCTTGCTTTAATTCGTTTCGTTGGCTTTAACGTCCCACAGTGACGCATGCTATGAGGAAGGGCTCAGTGTAGAGCTCCGGAAATTGCGACCACTAGGGGTCCTTTAATGTGCACTCACATCGCACAGTAGATGAGGCTCTAGTATTTCGCCTCCATCAAAATGCGACCACCGCAGCCGGGGTCGAACCCGCGTCTTTCGCGTCAGGAGCCGAGTACCATAACCACTGAGCCACCACGGTGCTCAAGGCTTGCCATATGATCTCCATACGACTTGCTTTCGCTAACTCAAGAGCAGACCGTCGAGAATGCATTAGGAATTTGTGATTGTTCTTAACAGTAGCGAAAAAGTACTTGAGTCTGGGATCCATATCGATGCCGACTAAATGTTGAGGAGGCTTATGAGCTTACCGATTTATTAAGCAAAGAGCTGTCATTGCCCGCAATCAAGAACCAATTCTGTACAGATGGTTGTTAAGAATAATAAGGGTACATGCAGTTTTCTTCAGTTTCATGTTAATTATATACATTAGGTGCGTGCCAACATAACTGCCACCTTGACAGCGGTAGTGTGGCGTCTGCTATTAGAATTCCTCTTTTTTTCCTACAACTTTGACTCACATCCTATTGACTTGTTCGAATTATCGCATTTATTTTCTCGCTTGTGTACGTCTACCGCACGAACAAAGGCATGATTTACCACCTATATAAAGTCCTGTCTTCTGCATGTAAATGCAGCCCTCTGTTCTCCGGAACCCTTCTCATCCAATTTTCTTTCGCGGAGTTCTTTTCTTAGTAACTTACGACCAACTCGCCCAACGGCGTGCTTTCTGCCGCCCTCTGGTGTGTTTGTCATTGTCACAGCCCTCGTGTACAGGTAGAAAAAAAAACGGTGGGTGCAAATAATAAATTCCAGAAACCAAAACAACTGTTCAACAGTCTCGGATGGGAACAGTAGTTTACAATAGGTAGTGAAAGTGGTAAAAGAATATGTCTACTTAGGGCAGGTAAGGCGCGGTGATCCTGGTCATGAGAGAGAAATGCTAGAGGAATAAGAAAGATGTGGTGCGCATTCCACAGGTTCTTGAATTCATGAATGACAGTTTAGCAACATTCCTTCTGAGAAGAGTATACATGGAACTATTTCTAGCGGTACTCACCTAGGAGGCAATTCATGAAGGCTAACGAAAAGGGTTCATCTTAAGGACAACCCAGGGAGCTGTGGGAAGGAAAATGATAGATGAAACGTCAAGGCACAGGAAGAGGGCAGAGTAAGTCAGGAAATAAAGGCGGATAATTGACATCCTAGTCGAAAGCAATACGAAAAAATGGATTTGGGCAAGGCATGTAATGCGAATGCCCGTTAAGGGTGGATCACTTGATTTCGAGGGAAGTAAAGCGTTGCAGGGGCGGCAGAAAGTTATGTGGGCGGATGAGATTATTAAGTTTGCAGCGTTATGGTGGCCGAAGTTGTCATAGAAAAGGGCCAACTGGGACTTTATTAGAGAGGAGGCCTTCGGTTTACAGGGTAGACAGTCAGGCCACTGATAATAGTCATGAAATGGATATTAAATTATAAACTTCTGCAAATAAACACGTGGAAAAAATTCCTATCATTTGCAGGTCGCTTTTTTGGGGGCTGGGTTTCTTTGCAGTAGTCAAGGGATCCCATATGTCAGCATAACTTCCGAGCCAGAAACTTTGATGGTGACTCTACGTTAGTACGGCTATCTGGACAAAGGCCAAAGCATTGAATACCGGGCACCACGAAGGGCTCATGCTTTGCAATGCAGGGTTACATACATTTTGCCGAGTTGTAAATGTACGCTTATCGCGACTCGACTTCTGCCGCATGACAGAAACTTTTCGTGTGCCTCGGTATATCTGCGAAATTCGCGCCAACTGCTTAGTGAGAGGAACGAGTTGCAAGTTGAAATCAACAAAAATTAGCGACAACTAAATGGCGCATCTCAACATAGAATTTATTTTCAACAACCGTTGACATGTGTGTTTTCAACTGAGTTCTGAGTATCGCGACTGTCATAACGGCAGTTATACTCGTAAAATTGAATGCTAGTTCCCGTGCAGGTGTTGTTGTAGTATTTTTCACATGTATCAGGTATTGTAGTGTTCCTTTCTGAAGCCGGGACAACAACTTCGCAGCCTGTTGAGAGGAGAATGAAAGACATAAATCGCTCAAGAACGAAAAAGAAGAACCGTACAGTCTATTCTTGCTTCAATGAGTTGTAACGATTTTGTGTTTGAAAGCAACAAAGATGGCTGTGCTATCGACTAAAGCACTAGCTGGATTTTTAAGCCCAGTGCATATGGCATTACCTGCCCCGGGATTTTAAAGAAACAATATCAATTAATACAGAGGAAATGCTTTCACAAATATTGCGCTTAGAGTAGGCAGAACTCACCCTACGGCAGGTGCACTGCACATATAAAATATATAGCTACAGAACTTTAGAACTATGTCGAACATTTTGTTTTGCAGAGTCCAGCTCTCTCGGGCGAAAATTTTGAAAAGTTTGAAAATTGTAAGACAGTCTTACGGAAATATTGAAGCTAGCGGTTAATTATTCGGATACACAGTAAAATATTTCTTTTAAAGTTTTAGATCGATCGGATCGAACAATTAAGGCTCTTAAAGAAAGCCAATGGCGAACAATTTTGATGACAGCAAAAATGTTAATAAAAAATATGCAAGATTGCCCCCGGGTGATCTACCGATATATTGATTGTTATAGTGAAATCTTACATTCTACAAAAAAAATTGCGTTCATAAATGGCTACCCACTCAAATTCTTTTGTCCAGAAGTGCTAGATATGGACGTTATGAAGGGAATTCTGGTGCCAGCACGTTAAAATAATAAGGCTATAACACTTGCTTTGTTTTTTTCAGTGAGTAGTAGAGAATCTGAGCACCAGAAGTTCCCTGCATGTGGTCGACCTCACAAAGTGAGCCCTACGACAGTGAACTGCTTTTTTTTTGTTTTCCTCTCTATTCTAATAAGACACGTGTGATTGAAATTGCAACTGTAGACCTGTGCTTGGCTTAAAAGGGCCAATTTAATCAGATTTAAAAAACATTTTATTTCGAACGCAAACGTATTTTGTGTAAGACTATCACAAATATTTAAAAAAGAGAGCCTCTATTAAAATGAAGTTTTCAGAATAATTGTCGCGCTCTGTTTAGATAGAAGGCTATATATTCACGGTATTTCCTTTGAAGTGTGCAGTTGAGACAGTACATTACCTGCTTTTCCTTGAAGCGCAAAACGCAGCTCGACATCTCTCCAGCTAAAACAAAACCTACAGTGATAGAATCATTTGCACCGCCATAAGACGTGTTTCATAATCATCAAACTTATATTTGCATTCAAAATACTAATCTTCACAAGGAATTTTCGCTCGTCCTGCCAAACAGTAATTCAGAAAGCGACACCAACTGATTGGAGCGGACCTACCCTTGACTAGTGGGATCGACTAGACAGTGAGCTGCATGGCATGCCACTTAACTGTTCACATGCCAGCTGCATATGCAACCTGCAGCCACCGTGGACGCAGCTGCCAAAGGAAAAAAATAATTGGAAAGACGTGGGACAGGTCTTTAGCCTGCAGTTGGCTTAGTCAGGTTGATGACGATGTTGATGGCTGCATGATCGGGGCGAAAAATTGCGCCTGATGTTATACATAATATTGTTTTTCAAAACTTTTATAACAGATAACTTGCCTTTCTCGCCGTTGCTTTTTTCTATCAAAATAACAAAGCATGTTCCATTCGAGTCCTTTGCCTTCAGCGTGAGATTGTATCTCGTTGTTGTCGTGTTTTCTAGGGTGTAAAAAAGTGCGCATTACATGTCTGCAGTAAGAAAACATTGCAGCTTTATGAACACAGTTCATAACAACTTGTTTTAGGGGCTTTCTTGTGCAAACGAACAATGTTTCCAAACTGCAAATGTGCGGGGCAAGATCCGCGTGTTAGCCCGTAACGTATTTTATAAAATTGGAGCTCATAAAGACGAAGGGAATTTCAGCATTAAGTCAGCAATTTCTGCCACCTGAATTTGATGCAGAGGACGATCTGGTGTTTTATAAACCAAAGCTACCACTGATATTCACAACATCATTAAAAGCATTTCCGCAAATCGAATGCTCAGAGTTGAACGGATTGTTGATTCGACGTTAAATGTCCCGAAAGTCAATATATCCGTGGTTCTCTGTTGACTTACGCCTACTTTACCCGGGTTTCTATGAAAGCCAATTGCAAAATGCGCCCGTATGTTGTTCGATGCCATTGGATGTTATATATCCCCAAGTGGCCGAAATTATTCTCCAGCCCTCCACTGCGGCACTTCTTTCTCTCTTTCACTATCACCTTCTTCCCTTCTATCGCTGCTCTGTTGAGGTGTCTATCCAGAAGTGAGAACCCACGGCCAAATTTGCGTTTCTCAAAAGTACCCCTAATTTCGGCACATTTTAACTCAGCTAGAAAAACCTGCGCTGAATTGGGAGCTCTATGAATTACTTGTAAAGCTAATATGTTTCACGAACAGGCGTAGGAAAAGAAAACAGGTGAAAACAAAAGAACACCACAAACACACAGGAGGGCCATTGTAAAGGTTGCAGTATGAGCCTAGCCGCTTCCTTCTCAGGGGCACATTGATAAGGTTATTGAAACTTGATTCTCTTTCCTGGTTACCGTAATCGCTTTACAGGGCCATTTCTCCTGGGCGAGCAAGGGTTCTTGACCTACGGGGCGGTGCTACCTTTTCCTTATACATAATATGATAATATATGGTTTGTGCATGATAGCCTGACCTACTTATGCAGCATAAAACGCATCGGAATATCCCGTTTATATGACTTCATATAATGGACACCTTGAGCTATATTTAAAAATTGAACATTTGTTGACAAGATGCCAACGATGATTAAATACAAGGATCGGTGCTTGATGAAAATTTATCTAGAAATTAAAACGTTTGCATTCTTGCAGTCTTTCTGAAAATGATACTGCCTCAAGCATGCGTGTGAATGGTTAGTGACAAGTTTAAAATTAGCAATTATTGTTGAGAAAACGAATGCTTTTATTATTCACTTAGTCGTTCCGGGGACAAGGGAAAAATATTTACTTCATTGAAATAATTACTTACTGCCGACCAGGTAGGTTGCCTTGTATCCTTGGGTCCCATTGTGTCCTTGGGTCACATTGAGCGGTATAAGCGTAACGTTTGCAATTGAATGAACACTGGCAGAATTTAAAACAAAAATAAAAGCAGTGTAAGGCTTCAAATAAATTTGAAAAAGAAAACACTGAGATGTGAAAAAACAGGGCCGAATCATTGTGTCCGAAAACAACCCTTTCATGTCGACCCCTGTCCACATTGTCTTATACTGCAATGAACACTCAGTCGAAGCTTAAACATAACCTTCTGCATGAGCACAATATTTCGTGGTAACATTGTTAGCTTTCCCAGTCGTGCTAATATTGACTTCAACAAGTTTATAAGAATATTTCTGGATGACGGAGGCAAGACAGTAGGAAAGCAAGAGCACATATATGCAAGTTGATTTTGTGAAGAAAGAATAGCCGATAATTCTATCCCCTTCGCTTGATAGCCTTTTTAGCAGCCAAAGGGGCACTATAGATACTCTCATTGAACTCTTGTTCCTAGTAAATAATGAATAAACGGTTCTTTCTGGCTTTATTGATGCTGTTCCGAAAATTATTGACGCTTTTGCCGTCAAAAATACAAAATAAAAGTTCCTGCTAATCAGACTGAAAGTAGTGACGCTTACAAAGGAAAGGACTCAGTGATCGTCGATTTGTTTTGAAAGTGGGTGTTGGCTAACCTCTCTAATGAACGTCCATTTGCCTCTGCATCTTTCCAGCGGGGTGAGCCGGTGATCGCAATAGCTGAACTTCATTTTGTTCGTTTATAGCGCACAAAACCTCCCTTGTACGTGAAGTTAGATTCTTTGTCTTAATATACTGTAGCTTATCAGATACTTTGTGCCGTGGCGCTCTTTTTTCACAGGTGCCCTTGCGCCATAAAATCCGTCGCCACCACCAGCTTACCAGAAAATCTACATGTGGTAGCGCAGCAAGCCCTCTTCAAGCGGTACTTTTTCCCCCATTTAAATTTACATATATAGTGAAACTAAAGAAATTAAAACGTGGAAACGTCAACTTACTACTTATCACCACTATGGGTGCCGTTTCGTGCTTTCAGAAGGTATGTGAATCCCGACGTGACATTTCCTCCGTTCGCTTTCAGCGCCGAGTGGCAGCGGAAGTGCGTCTCAGTGAAGTTCTTCCTCTTGATTACCACAAGGCGCTCGGTCACATTTATCACCTGAAAAGAGGAATATGGACGGCAGGTCAGATTTCATGAAACATATGCATTTGCGCGATATGAACTAGTTTATTAGAAATATATGGCGATTATAACGCGTGGTACTTTCGTGAAATCTTAACCCTTTCCTAAAGAAGGCAAGCAGTATAACTCATAGAGGTGGCCATAACGAGGAACTTGGAAGAACACCAAGGAACATAAAGTTGCAAGTATTGAGGACGAGAATTATACACGTAGCATAAAAGTAAATTCAGAGAACAAATTAACACGCACACTTACGCTGAACTTCATATTTAACGAAAATAAGAGACATTAAACCTCGGTACAGCGTGTACAATACACGCGTAGTAATAATTGCGTGCAGGGTTCGAGTGAGTACAGTTAATTTAAAAATATAGGCAAGTTAAACTAGTTTTTAATGAAGCAAGGTGTTCAAAGATATCGTCTATTAAGGAATGAGAAGCAACGGCAACAAACCAGCTTGCTGTGAGCGGAACATGGCTGGTCTTTGTTGCCTTCTTCGAACGAAGTCGGGCTATGGAAGTTTGTTTCTTCCCCGAGCAGCCTTTTGAGGTTTATATATCGGTTTCACTTACCGCCATTATGTCTAGGTCCTTTGACTTTTGAGTGCTTTCGAGGGGTTCTTCAGCAGCAGACGCAACGATGACGCAAAGGCAGAGTGCAAGATGAAAAATCATGGTTCCCACTCTTTGGCACCCGACCTCGGCACTGGTTTGAAGGATGAGTGGAGAGGCTTTTTATACAGAACATGTCTTGTGAGTGAGAACGCTGAGGCGTAGACAAAGGCAGGCGACCTTTTGTATTTTAATCAACTACTGACGCTATTGCGAAAATCAAAAGCTCTCATTCGAGGACTAGCAGCTGTTCAGCCAAATCAAGACTCGTTTAAGACAGCATGACGCGAATCAGATGCATAAAATACATACGTGCTGTGTTTGGGAATTTATTGTTATTATTCTGCAGAAGTTTACCTGCAGCAGTTGGTATTGAAGAGCAAAAAAATTCAAGAACTTGAAGGTAGATTAACGGTTCCGAAGTATGACCCCCCCCCCCTTCCATTTAAAGAGAAAAAAATGGGAATTATAAATTATGCACCATCACTCCAGCAAAACTGTGGCCACTGCACGGCAAAGGCCGCTTCCGTATCACGTCAATTAACCTTGTCTTCTGCCAGCTGCGGCCATCTTATTACCGCAACTTGGCTAATCAAAACCGGCCCTCTCACTATTCCCGCTCCCTGCTAAGCTTCTTTTTCGTTTGAATGTGCTAAGTTAATGCTAGCAATCCTTGGTTGGCATGCCTTTAATTTACATCCCCTGGCCAGGTTTATTTCTTCTTTATCTCTACCAGACTACGTTTATTCTGTGGTCATAATGCTCCTATCTCTCTGTCTCCTAACATTGCACTTATAATTTTCCTTCCCAAAGGTCGCTGCGTTGTCCCAAATATAATTTCAAACATTTTCTTAAAACTACCGGTTTCATCCAATTATAAAGAAATTAAATATTATTTCGTCTCTCAAGCAGAAAAGCGGGTGACGCGTTAAAGCTAATATAACTGCGCCGATCTGTCTATGTACAGTTGGGCGGCAGTTCTAGTACAGGTAAGTACCGGTAAGGTAAATCTGTAATATACCTTGCAGTTTACGTATACTCGCAAACTGTCATTTATTACCTCGCAGTACCTCCCAAACGCACTCACACTATTCTTTTTCTTCTATTTATTTTACTGGGGTAGCCCGTATCTGTGGCCACTACCTCCACTATGCAGATGTACGCCTACAACAATTCCTACGCTTAGCTGATTACCGCAAACTGCTGTTTACTTCAGAGACACGTTCACGGCACGTCAAGTTTCTGCTCAATATTCTTTAAACCCGTCGTTGTACTTTGCCTATTTGTATCCTCGATCATGCTTTGCAGATGATGCCTTGAGTTCTTTAGCAAGGCAATTCCTTTCGTATCGCCGATTAGGTATTCTCGATTAATATTTATCCCCAATATTTCACAACCACTATTTCTGAATACTTCTTGTAAACATGCAGTGAATAATACTGCAGCTATTGTGTCTATCTGCATGACCCCTTTCTTGATAGGAATTTCATTACTGCATTAATATGAATGATTGCAGTGGTCGACAACGCTGGACAACGGGGCATTATTAACATATGCAGTAATAAAAGTACGCGCTCAGCAAATGAAGTGCTCCGGCTGGATTTAATACAGATGTTCCCATGGCGGTGAATCACTAAAAAAAATGGTTGCTCTGCAGCATCAATGGCCGCATATAAAAATGGAAATTAAAAAAAATGTACGCATACAGGGCAGAGTTTGCAAAGAAAATCTAACGCTTGCACGTAAGTGTACGCGGTTCGACACAGCGGGAACCGGAAACCAAACACAATGAGCAAGAGCCTGTGTTAAGTGACAGTCAGAAACATCCGCACTATCGCGCTCATTATGAGCTAGACGGCGTCAGCGCACGGGCAGGCGTCAGAGAGGTGTAGCTTGTACTGAGCGCGATAGTACATACCCGGAATGAGGAAGAGAAGGACACATGAGCTCCGCCTTAAGGATGTGGCATGATAGCGTTAATTTCTAGTACCCATAAATGCGAAATTGGTTATACTGTACTTAACATTCATTCTTCCCCGGCTCTCCTCACTCAATTCCTGGCGAAGTGGCGTAGCGATTATGGGAAGCGGCTCTGCCCTGCCATGGCTCATGCTGCCACCGATGAGGCTCATGATGTTTTGTAATGTGCGCTGCTAGCGCATAGCACTAGGGCGGTTTCAAATTTCGCTTACATCAAAATTACGGTCCGCCATAGTCGAAATGGAGGCCTCGAATTTGGCATTAGCAGCCGAACGCCCATGCACTCAACCACCGCAGCAGGTACTAAATTAAACGGTTTTCACAAACGCGGAATTACAAAAACGAGAAGTTCAAAAACTGCGATTAATTAGCGTCTCCTAGAGCTTAAGAATTCATGATAAGTAATTTTCAATGTATTCGTCGTGTAAAACTAGCATATAGGCAAGAACTAATAAATTAATTTATGCCTAGGCTGCTAGCTCTTCCCGGGTGTCCTGAGCTAATGCTTCGCCTCATGCATGGCCACCTCCAGCCTTGCTTGGCCACATATTATACCGGTACATTATAAAGTTATATGATCTGACAGCATAATTGGAGATGCATTTGTTTGCCATACAAATATGGACCCATTCACCTGAAGACGAAAAGGTGAAAGCGCTCTGGCCGATGTGTGTCTGCTTCTGCTGAAAGAGGGTTTTATAAAATTGCCTCCATAAATTTTTTCTACTTTTTATGCCGCAGATAGCCGAGATACATCTAGCATATGCTGAGTATTTATGCATAAAAAAAACAAGCATAATTTTACAGCAAAAAAAAAATACGGACACAATTATTCTAATACACTCAACACTTCGATGGCCACTATACTGGCACATGTACAACACTATCGGATCTAAAGTATAGGCATCACTTGAGGCGCTATACGCCCACTGTTGCTAAGATTAGCGGGAAACAAATTACAGGACCGACTGAAGTTCAATCCTGTAATTTTTTTCCCACTAATGTTAGAAATAGTGGGCGCGTATCGCCTTTTTGATGCCTATAATGTCGATCTGATATACATGTGCCAGTATAGCGGCCATCAAAGGCTGCGTTTTTTTACTGTGTTGGGGAAGAAAATCTGACCCCCCCCCCCCCTCCCGCTTCCCAAAATCGGTGCGCTCGCTGCCGCTGTTTGCCTCAACCCTCCCCCACTGAACCCGCTCCTTAATGGACTAAAGTGACTAGGTGAGCTACATCCCACAAAAAATGTACACCATCAGTTTCAATGTATAACGCACACAATTTACCATAAAATCGCTGCGCTGGACCGCGCCTATATATAAAAAGCAATAACGAGAGTACGGTGGATGGCATTCGCATACAGAGTACATTTAGCATGCATAGTGATAACATTTTCGTCTGCAAAGTGCCGATAATTGTTCACACTGATTCATATGTTGATTCACTGAACCATGACCTTTCAGGTCTTATCTATACAGCATTGTATTTTGTATTTTTGGTCTCTTTTAATTTTTATTTTGGTGATTTTGTAAAAAGGTAACGATTAAGCCCTTACCAAGACGTGTTGGTATGATTTCTCAAAGCTTTTGGATAATGTCACATTCTATCAACTGTAAAAAACTAATGCTTTAAGGACATTGAAAAATACCAAAGCTTGTTTTTAAGCAGCCGGTGCCTCATAAACAAAGAAATTTGTCTGCGTCACTAGACTTGCACCCGTCTTCCTCTTTCGCAAAACAAGCATCGAAACAAGTAAAAAACACCTGCAAGATAATCATAAATCATTTTCGTCTGCTGTTCTTGCGCTTAAGGCAAAATCAGCATCATAGAAAATATTTGACTGTGAACAATAAGCCATAAAATTCCAAATACTTAGAACCGTCTTAGAAGCTGCAGCATGCGTAAACATTCATCAGGCAATTGTCTTAGCTTTGCGCAGGCTAGAGTGAAATGTGACGTAAACATATCTATCAATGTCCAGTTGTGATATCATCCCGGAACCCCACGTGTTGCACGCAGTTTGGTAACTTCCGCTGCGTAGGAGCGCTGTTATGCCCTGTAATGTCTGTTATGAAAGCTGCTGTGCTAAAATAAAGGACACGAAGCCTTCAAGGTTGGCTATTTACCATGATTCTGTTTCTAAACATGGACTAAAGCATACGGAACTCAAGCCACCAATGAAGAGGCTGGAAGCTAGCACCGGAATCAGTAAAACACCTCTCTTCTTGAAATATGAAAGACAGAGACAGAATATATGAAAATATTAGTTTATTGGTTTTTCGTAACTGTCGGGATGACCACGGTGTTTTTAACCCAAGGAACACATGAGAAAACTTTATTTTCCTTTTCTAAATGACAATCCAGTAGATTTTCCCCTTTGATTGAAATATAAGTAAGATTACTTTGGTCATGAAAGAGCTCCTGAACAACTTGTGTTCTGATTTCGACTTGTCGAAAATCGTAACCTAAAGCTTTCACCGTGGTTATGAAAATAGGTAACAACAAATATCACCACCCAGTCCCTTGAACATTCAAAACAACTTAAAACAGCGCAAATGGCACGGGCACAGACAAACGTCAGTGCACTTAAAGGACAGGTAATATGTTAACCTGCAGCCGTCCAATACGGCGTTTCTTGGAAATGAAAACGAAAATTGGTTTTGGGGGAAAGTAAATGGCGCAGTATCTGTCTCACTTATAGGCGGACACATGAACCGCACCATAAGGAAAGGAAGGAAGGAGAGAGTGAAAGAAGAAAGGAAGAAAGAGGTGCCGTAGTGGAGGGCTCCGGGATATTTTCGACCACCTGGGAATCTTTAACGACGGTCCCCTGACTTCTTTCAATTAATTTCTCCATTCTGCCTGCTATCCTTTATTTCCGCTGCCCAGATCAGGTGCTTCAGTATCGATGGCAGTTTCCGAGGCTAGCAAAAATCTCTTCTTTACATTTTATTATTATTTTAATAAAGCCCCTTTCTACTACTACATCATTAACTAAGGCACCTGTGCGCTGTGCGATGTCCCTTGGAACCCATGTTCAGCTTCAGTGGATGTAATTTCTTTAGCTGAGACAAATGGAGAACAAGCATTCTCAATCCGACGTACACTGAGTACAAAATTTTTGCATGAGATGAGAATGCCGACCTTTGGCTTTGCACCGCATCGGCTCCGCGGCCGTCGGCGTTAAGCACAAGCTTAACGCAACGCACCTCCTAACGTGAAACTTAATGCGTATAAAACACTCGTAAGACCGACCTTAGAATACGCGGATCTTATTTGGAGCCCACACCAAAAATATTTGATAGGCAAGCTGGAACGTATTCAAAACCTAGCAGTACGCTTCATATACTCAAATTTTTCTAGACATTCTAGCGTATCTAACCTACTTCACAAAGCAGATCTTCACACCTTAGCACAGCGCAGAATAACATCAAGGCTTAAATTTCTGTACTTACTTTATTACGGTCATTTGAACATCTCAAGAGAAACATACCTCCAGGAACCATTCCGTCACTCTTCAAGAAATAACCATGAAAAAGCACTTCATCAACCCATAAGCCACATTAATGCTCATAAATATTCTTTATTCCCATCGGCTATTTTTTGCTGGAATAAACTACCACCGGCTGCTGTAAACTGCAACTCAATCGAATCATTCATAGAGCATGTTAACAGAGTTGAATCACTGTCAGTACCACCGTGATGAACCTATGTCGCCCAATTTCCATTTGTATTTTCTTTGCAATTACATGTGTTTCCTTTTCAACCCGCTAGTTTCTTCTTCTGGCTTTGACGTCATTAGTACCCTGTGCCACTATAGCGATGAAATGTTATTTTTGTACCCTTGTACTTTACGTATTCCCTTTGTTTTATATTCCCTCCTTGTAACCACTCCTGCATGGGCCCGAGAAGGGCCTGCAGTATCTGTAAATAAAAAAAGCTGCGCAACTTTGCGTTAGGGCAACAAAATAGGACAACAAAATACACAAGAAAAGCAGGACGAGCCCTGTCTATTTCCCAACACATTCCTTGGATTTTGAACCCACCCCATACGGACTGGGATCGTATTCTTAGTTGTCTAACCTTTTGGTTCCGATGCGTCTTTCCTGATTCTGTGTACAGTCTCTAAATTAATGTTTTAGTCTTCCCTCTTCATTTGCTATGAGCAACTAGCCCAGTCGTCTAAATAATCGCAGCAAATTATTTATTTTCAACAAATGATATTTGGTTTTATTTACCTTAAGTACTAATTTATCTGACGCTTTTGTTCGTTAGTCATACTTTTTGATTGATTGCTGGTCTTTTACTGCAGTCACGCAATAAACTATATCTTGCCTTCCTCTTTTATTCGGACCATATGTTAATATCTGAGCACCAAGGAGCAACTTAAGCCTGTGCTGCTGACTAAGCGGGTTCGAAAGCGCACAATTAGACCGGAAGAAGCATTCTTAGGTGGGTCTTGCTAGGTCATCTGGGTCTGAGGTAGAGGCGTTGCTGAGAAAGTCTGTGGTGCCTTATGTCGAGAAGGCACTTCCAGGTGTTGTGGACCGTATGTTGACTACCTTCAGTGAAGCTCTTTCCCAGGTCATTTCTAGTCAGGTTGCTGCTTCAACTGTTGGTATTCCCGTTCCATCAACTAGTTCATCCCATAGCCTTCTCATGTGTCTCTCCCCTGGCTCCTATTCCTGCCGCGTCCACGTCTGTGCCTGTACATGATACCGGGGATACCAGGCTTTCTACCGTTTGCACTACGGACGTCGATATGGGGAATCCTTCCCAGAAGCGTCGAGCTGCTTCCTCTCTGTCGAAGTCTGCCTTCCGAAACAGCAAAAGCAAGAAATGTTCCTTCAGTAATCCGCATAAAACCGATGTGTTAAAGGAGACTGCCACAACCTTTCTGCTTTTTTAGCCGCCATGGCGGGGTTAAAAATATTACAGTGGAATAGCAGTTCAGCCGCACATTCTTCTCACGATTCACAGAACCTTGTCTCATAATTCGACCCAGACATAATCTTACTTCAAGAAACTTGGCTTACTCCTATTAAGTAATTCTCTCTTAAAAATTTCGTAGTATTCCGTGCCGATCGCAATCGCGGCCGGGTTGGTGGCTTGTTGATATTCCTTCTAAATTTTTTCATCCGGCGCATGTGTCACATTAAATTCAAAGACATGTCTGCGAATTGTTGACTCTTGATATCTCAATTCCACAGTGTGCTCCTTACTTTCCTTCTGGTCTCCACAGTACAGATCATTTAAATCTTCTTTTGGTTGCTAACAACAGAGTGCTTGCTCATCGCAGGTGATTTCAATTCCCATCACGTAATTTGGAGAATTCGTTCTTATGCATGTGGGCAGCTTCTTTGGTCATGAATTGTCGGCAAGGAATGTGCGTTGGTGCAACCGTTCAGGAGTTACTTTCATGTGTTCCGATTCTCGGTCAGTCATTGACTTAACTTTGGCAGTGAACGGGGTCCAGGTTTCTTCGTGGTCTACTGTGGATTGTGGTACTTCCAGTGATCACTTTCCAATAACTTTCATCATAGCAGCTCTTCCCCTCAGAGCGACTGCTTCTCCACAAAAACATGTAAACCACACGCTCAGCAAGTCCTCTAATCCGTGTTAGGGGTTCCTGATCGTTCTGTGTTCACGGTACTATCCACGGTCAAAAACAAACGGCGCTCCGTGTGGTGGAATGATGAGTGTGAGAGAGCATATCGACTTATAAAAGCTGCCTGGAAAAGCCTCTCTCATAACCACTGCCTGCTCAGATCAATTACAAATTTTTAGAGGCTTCTTTTAAAATAACCATTAAGGCGAAGGAGGAGTACAATGCGAAGTTGAATAGTTATTTATCAAGCCCAAATAACCGCAAAGCTTTGTACCGATTGATGGAACGCAACCATAATTCGCCGTCCTCTCATGGTACAGAGTCACTGGTGTTACCACGTTAGGATGCAAAAAAAAAAACAACTTGACCAGATAGCACAAGGCCTTGCTCTGTGCTTTCAAGCGCGGTTGGTGGTTCCATTCATACTGCCTCCTCTGCGCGCAGACTTCATTGCGGTTTCACCCTCTGAATAATTTTTCATAGTTACTGGCCGCAAACTTGCAGCTCCTGGATGTGATGAGGCCTCTGTCGGTGTGTTGAAATCGCTTGTGGAAGAATTTACCTCCCATGTATTGCATATTGTTAATGTGTCCCTTGAGAGAGCTTGGCTCCCTCTTGAATGAAAAATTGCGAAAATAATCTTACTTCCCAGAGATCCTAACAAAGTTTTTGTAATTGGTAACATTCGGCCGGTTACCTTCTGGTCTAATTCAGTAAAACTTACTGAACGCATTATTCACAGCAGTCCTACAGATCACGTTATTGCGATACAAGCCTCCAGTGCTTCTCAGACAGGGTTTCGTCGGGGGCGCTCGATCTAGACTGCTCATTTAGATTTGGAAAGTAGAATTAGGGTTGTTATTGAGAAGAAAGAGGTCGCGGCTTTAGTCACTTTAGATATCCCTAAAGCATAAGACAGCGTAGAGCATTCAGTACTACTCAACAAGCTTGAAAAAATTCGGCCGCCTTTTTACATTCTTGCATCGGTGCTGGAATTCCTAAAAAATAGACATTTATCCTGTTCTAACCGTTTCTTTACTTCCGAAACCTTCTCACAGACTAGGGTTGTTCCTCTGGGATCTGTTCTCTCTCCTTTACTTTTTAATGTACTTATGCGGGACATACCAATTCAAGGTAATATCGAAGTGTATATGTATGCGGACGACATAGCCTCTTTTGCTTCGACTTGAGACATTCATTCACTTTACCAGCTATTGCAGGCCTACCTTAAGGCTCTGGAAATATGGCTGGGTAAGTTACATTTAATTTTCAATGTGAACAAATCTCTCGTTCTCGTTTTTCCTCCAGCGTCCCCTCTACACATATGTCTACTCTACTGTGGCGCCCAAATCCTACAAGTTGTGTCCTTAACGTACCTAGGCGTAATATACGACCCTCATCGATACTGGCGACATCGTATGAGAAGCGTAGTCATCAAAGGTGTGCGAGCTCTCGGTGGTCTGACGCGATTCAGCAATAAGAAATTCGGTATGCGCAGGGACCCTGTCTTATATTTCTGTACGACTTTCGTAAGACAAGTTTTGGAGTTCGGTTGCGTCCTGCTCTCCGGTTGTCCTAAATCAAAATGCAACCTCTTGTTCTTTTGGAGAGGCGCGCTCTACGGCTTTGCTTGGGTTTACCAAATTCAGTGGCAAATTGTGTCCTCTGTCTGAAGCTTTCATTCGGGACTTCAACTTGAAGAGGAGCGTTTTGAAGAGGTGCGCTTTCAGCGGATCCCACGGCACTGCTGCATTACTTTAAATCCGATGGCCGATTTCTTAGTGAAATCATCCATGAGTAGGCCTGTTGCCCATGTCGTTCCGAACCTCTCCCTGCTTACCACGTCCTGTTATGAACGTTACGAAATACTCCAGCACCTGAGCCATTAGTCAATCCTTGGTACAGCGGATTTCGAACATTTAAAATTCCTATGGAACATACGTTCTTGCTGAATAAGACAATGCGAGGTTTCCGCGACGCTGTTGCGCAGTAGGATTCCTCGCCTTAATGTATATTTATGCCGCTCTGGGTTCACGGCGTGGAATCTATGTGCGTCATGCGCACGTCATGCGCGCATTCTGCGTCATGCGCACAATTTTGTGCCGTTTCCCCTCCACAGAGTTCAGTTTTTGCAAAATCCTCTCACTCGATTAGGGCTGCTGTTTACTCTTCCCGTCCTCCTCTCTGTCGGTGAAGCCGTCAAAGGGCATGCCATTAAACAGGTGTGTCAGCTTCTTCGCAAGTATATTATTGAATCTGGGAGATTTTTGTGCTAACTTCTCGATGCCTTTAATTTTTTCTCAAAGTTGTTTTATTTCTGATTAATTTTTAAAATTTCGTTATTCAACGCACACCGATTTTTTCCCTCGACTTTCATTTTGATTTTCTCAAGGTCTCTCAAAGTTCGTGATTTGTTTTTCTCATAGATTCCTCTATATGTATAAGCCGCTTGAGATAAACATGGATGAGTGTTTTCCTGTTTGGATCTGCACCAAACCGTTGCCAATCCCAGACCATCGGCATGTGCCATTTTTTTAGGCAACAACAACAGCACTTCAGCGTCACGCATCTAAAAAAAATTCCAGTGGAAAAATCTTGAAACAGTGACTCACGTAGCTGCTCACTATATTATAGAATAGAAATTGAAAAGTGGCCACGTCGGCAATACCAACATGATGATGATGATGACGATGATGATGCTTCCGTCCGGCTGAATGGCACATACCCAGGGCGGCGGATTGACCAGGGTGCATTGCTGATACTAACGCACGCATGGTCAAGGAGTGGAGTAATTAGATAATTTTTTGACGAAGACTCGAATTTAGATTAAAAGGGTGATAGAAAAAATGGAAATAAAAAATCTGTGATTTCATAATCTAGCATAGAAATCTATCTGATGCAATTAAATATCCGTGAATAAAATCGCACACAGGTTTCAAGGCATATCCCTTGGAGCTTGTCCCGAAGGAGAAGACGATCGGAATAGATAGAGGTAGCCCCATTTGTTTGAGGGGGATATCCAAGTATGTTCTACGGAAAGAACCGAATGCCAAGATGCGGGCTTCACACCCTTTCGTCTTCTTTATCTAGGTTTTTCTCGGATTGCTGCCTCTGCTGGCGGGACAACCACCTGCGTACTACGATGCATTGTTATCGGGCATTGCGCCTGCATGCATCGATCCCGTAATTACTTCAAGTCATCCAGCCTTATTCCGTGATTTCTACCACAGCCTTCCCAGCGGCACCATTGGTCCTCCTAAACAAGGACCAGGAGTATCGGCAACAGCAACACCGGAGTGGGAAAAGAGGCGTGCCAGGAAGCACGCGACAGTGGGCGCGGCGGCAGTGCCAAGTAGAGGGCTACAAACCCTTTGATCTTCTCCACCCAGGTGCGTAAACAATATTCAAAATGCTTGCGTAGCAAAAGTGTTTACCTTGTTTTGCTGCCGTGCCCACGGCTCGTGCTTGTTTCGGTGTGTAATTTAAGTAATTCACTTCGATTCTTGTTGCTCGTGGGGGGTGACATTGAGGCGAATTCCGGAGCAGATTATTTTTTTTTTTGGGTGCTAGTAAAGCTGATTTTGACAGACATAGAGGAAATAAGGGAAGTTAAAAATGTCACGAACCAAAAGCTTAAAGCTATTGAAAAGAAGCAGTAAAAAGTATGATGCTTCGAGAAACAAGTCACGGAATGTGCAAAGAAAGTAACTGAATTAGAGCAACAGCTGTCAGTAATGACAAAAAATTGTGGCTCCAATCCACACCATGAAGGTGGTTGGACAGCGAAGCTGTAAAACGACACCTAATTATTCATTGCGACGTTACTAGAAAATTCACACACGCCGCTCTACAAAGATTGAAACCCGAGACAAGTAAAATGTACACATGAGCTGTATGGTGTATGCTTAATTTCGAGAACATATGCTGTTTGCATTCAATAATTCAGCCTGGCGTTTTTTGCTTACAACGAAACAAAAACGTAACCGCAGTCTGTACAGGGAAGCCCACGTGGGGAGAAGCAACATACTTGAATTGTTTACAAGCGCCGCTTTCGTACATTATGCTGTTTGCACTTCACACGAGCGTTTTGTATGACGTCAAACCTTTCGAAGCAGCTGCAAGCCATATGTTTACCGGAACACGCAGTTGTTTTTGTCAGCACCGCGTGTCGGAAATATTCATTCTCTTACGGCGCGGTTTGGTTGTCCACCGAGATATGTAAGACAGGCGTAATTTCCTTTCCTTGAAAGAATTTTTATTTAATTTTTAGTGACTTACGGCGCAGTCAGGATGTCCACCAAAATGTGATTACTTTCCTTAAGTTGTCCAACGGCCAAGGCGTCACGCCGAAAGGACGATGACGTTGGCGGAGCTGCAACACGCTGTCGCGTCCCGTTTTTGTTAACGACACGAGAATTTCCTTGGACGGTAGAGGCATACAGCTTCGCTGTAAAAACTGATGCTTTAGAAAATAGAAGCCGACGATGAAATTTTATTGTTTTGGGATAAAGGAGCAAGAACTCTGCCGAACTACTTCAGATAATAGAAACAAAAACTATTCTTAAAGATAAGTTATAGGTGAAGGTATGAAGCAATGAAAGAAAACATCGGCTCAGTAGTCGAAAGGCCAACAATGGAGGCAAGGATGGACCTCTCATCCTTAAACTCCTAGGCTACCGTGAAAAGGTTACCATTTTAAAGTAGTGTTCAAAGCAAAATTTTTCACAAATTAGCTGAGTTGTAAGGAAAAAGCTGTGGAATCCAAACACAGATATCGTGAGAGCAAATAAAAACTGAAATTGATGTATGATATATTCCTAATGAAGGTCTACTTCACCTTGAACGATGTAGATTTCAGAGTAATGTAACAATTGCACACATATGAAGCTGGGACATCAAATTCCTAGTTGGATGACCAGTTCAGGCGTAAACAGGTAATGTACGCTCAGCAAAGCGAACTCTAAAGATGTTTTAGAGAAATCGACACTGCTCTTTAGCGCTGCAGCTAAATAGCCAAAATATTGATGGGGTTTCACGCAGTTAAACCCAGTAGGAGTGCGAAAGGTGATTAGCCTGATTGGCTCAATCTGTCCCCAATAATACGATTTTCAGGCCGCTAAATCAACCCAATCAGCTCTGTTAGATATTAAAAACTCTATAATTAACAATTTTGAGAATAGACTTTTTTCTGTTGGAATTTTTCTTGATTTGTGCAAAGCCTTCGATTCTGTGAAGCATTCAATGCGACTTCATAAATGAGAGACTTATGGGATCCGTGAAGTTGTAAATGCACTTTTGGAGAGTTACCTAACCACGTATTCAGTACACTCAGATTCATGATGCAAAACCTACTTTTGGCACGATATATGTCGGTGTCCCTCAAGGTTCAGTTTTAGGACCACTCTTATTCATTTTATCCCATAATGACATTGTCAACATTCCATTAACTCCTTATATTATGATATATGCCGATGATACTGTTTTTTTTTTCTGGCTCCAATCTTCAAGTCCTTGAACAGCAATCTAATGCATGGCTTAACGAGTTAGCGGTTTGGCTCCCTGTTAATCAACTTCAGTTATACGTCAGGAAAACAAAGTTTATGCTCTTTCATCCTAAAAACAAACCATTAAATCATCGCGTCCAACTAGTTTTTAACGACTTGAAAATCGAGCAAGTTTATAGTTGCCGCTTTCTAGGTGTGTACTTTCGCAGCGATATGGGGTGGACAGATCATGTAACCTGCATTAGACTAAAAATTGCCAGGCCTATTTGTGTTATCTATCGTATTAGGCATCCACTTCCACTACAGGTTAGAGGACAATTATACTTTGTCCTTGTTCATTCCCATCTTGTATACTGCAACCTGGTGTGGAGAACTTGCAACAAAACCGATTCGTATAAATTGCTTTCTCTTCAGAAAAGAGCTCTACGCTCATTATGTTCATGCCCAGTTGTCGAAAATCATCTTTTCTAAATATTTCATGTTCGCAATTTCTTTCATTCCTACAATTTGAGTTTGGCTGTTCACATTTTTTATAAAGTAAAGCATAATTTCAGGTAGATGAGCTGGCGGCCGCGATGGCTCAATGGTTCTGGTGCTCGGCTACTGACCGGAAAGACGTCAGTTCGATCCCGGCCGCGGCAGTCGAATTTCGATGGAGGCGAAATTCTAGAGGCCCGTGTACTTTGCGATGTCAGCGCATGTTTAAGAACACCAGGTGGTCGAAATTTCCGCAGCCCTTCACTACGGCGTCCCTCATAGCCTGAGTCGATTTGGTATTTCAAATCCTCATAAACCAATCATGAGCGAGGAGTTTTTTCGACATTGTCTGTATAATTGGAGGCCTTATTACAGCATGCGTGTATCGTGTTATAATGGCTTGTCATTCTTAGAAAGGTAGCGCTGGCGAACGACGGATAAGGTCGAGACCTGGACACAACTGCGATTAACTAGCAAGTTTAGTTTCAGAAACAACCCAAACTACGTCTTTCGTACTGTGACAGAAAGTTCATAAGCAATATATGGCAGTTATAGGAATGCGAGTGTATATAAAAAAGGTAAAAGAGGCAAAACCTAGTTTGTAGCCCTTAAATCTAATCATTACTCACACAAAAGACATCCGACAAAGCTAAGGGGGGGGGGGGGGGGCGAGTAAGTAGGAAGCACAGGAAGATTCGTGATAAAGCATTTAGCTAGCATGAGTACTAAGCCTGTGAATGTATAAAATTGTAAGAATGACAAGAAATAAAAGCCAGCAAAAAACACGGTTAAAAAGTGTGTGTGACAAAGGCTATAAAAACCATTAAGAGTGAGAAACCGCGAAAAGCCTATGAGATGAAAACAAGAGAGCGATACTTTCGTGAAAACCAACAGATAAGACTATTGTGATATCATTAAAGCTCCCAAGCAATGAAGGTGGGATGGAAAAAGACTTCACACAGGCGAGGTGCTATTTAAGCTTAGGTGCAAAACCTAGGGTTCTTCTGGGGTAGTTCATATTTCTCGGTAGAGTCTGGTTGGCATTTTATTGTAGATCCTTGGTTCCTGGCAAACGCTGCGATAGATAGAAAATGAGGCGCAGGGAGCGCTAAGTTCATCTAGATTTCTATTCATCCTTGTCAGCAGCAAGACCCGAACATTAACCGGCTATGTTATCTGCGCGACATAGAAAAGAGGCTGACCGCCATTCGGTTTATGGTTGATGAAATTTACGAGTAGAACATTGCACTACCCGACTTCATGATGGTCGAGTTTTGCAATTCAAGGGCTCCTCATCCCATCGTAGGTGTTCCTTTCTTTCATTTCCTCCGCACTACTAAGCAGATATCAGTGCACAGATCAATATTACTCATAAAGGTATGACGATGCCGCTTTTAAGTAGAATTGTTTTGAAAAAAGCGCACAGTTTTTAGCAACAATTTTCGCAACTATCAAATGTGCACAATATTGGCGGGCGCAGTGAGTTGTAAGCAAAAAGGACTCAAGAGAGTCGTTTGACACGGGTGTATCTGTCCGGTTCAATAAAAAGAATCGGTGAGCTTCAAACGATGCAAATTTATAGTGTGGTATCAACAAGCTTATAAGAATGAGAAGACAACCATACCCAAATTTTTATCACTATTTATTGCATCCGGCCAGAGGTTGCTTCTTCGTTACCTTGCCCATTTCTATTGGGCACTCTCTGGTAACATATATGATAGGTATTTTAGGATATCCTCTTGGTCATTATAGATTAACCTATGGCTAAAGCGTCCACGCAGACTGCGCTATTCTGCCCATGGAGTGCAGGTTACAAGGTAAAAGAGCTGTGGTGATGAAGCTAGCGCACTGAAATGGTGTCTTTTCGATCTAATTTGGAGAAAGTGCCTTTTCTATGGCTTTTTAAAGCAATAGGTTCAAAGCACTTTTTCAGCCGAATACTCCGCGTCCTCTAGTCAGCGTCCGGCGTTGTGTCTCGAAACTCCGGATTGATTCAAAAAGTTTGGCGTCGCACGTAGAGCGAGTCCAGACTTGAAAATTGCCTAAATCATTACATAAGTTGTAGTTACAAGGCTGCAGTAGGAATAAAACGTCGTTGCTAGTTGTATGTATATAAAGTAAGTGACTTGCAATGAACTGAATAGTGGGGTAATTAGTGGGGAAGTCAGACTCGCTACCCCTATGTTACGTCGGCACATTCATACGCCTTGGTCCAAGTCAGTGTTTTATATTTCTCTTTTGTATTCTTTCACATAATGTGGGAACTTACAACTGCATCCTCATAAGCGTGTGTGATCATAGAGACGCTAATTAAGAGAGTAACGATTAAGTAAGCAGCAAAGTGCATGTACGTGTAAGGGGGGGCAAATGTACAAGAATGAGTGTATGCTTTTGTCACGTTACATTGGTGTGTCAGTTAATCTGATGATGAATATGGATTTTTATGGCACAAACACATCTATGGGCAAAGAGCCATATGGCACAAGGTATTTTTTATTTTTAAGGTGGGGTCCCACGCCCATTTTTGAAACATTTCATCCCAGATAAGCCGAGCACCAGGCAAGGGGAAAGCTTGTACCTTTTGTATCACCAGTGAGTGCCCCACGGCAATGGGGATTGAGCCCCGCACCTCCCTCATGCGAGTCGGGTGCTCAACCACTTGGCCACCACTGCAGTCTGTCATGTAATCTGGTAACAGGAGAGCACGTCATCGGGTAACATGCAAATGAAACCAAATGAATTCGCTGACGGAACCCTTAAACGCTGTTGCATTATGCCCTTCAAATCGGAGCTTAAATGTCCCGGCGATTTTTCCCCGTGGTTGGTTAATAGCTGTGAACGCCTCCCCGAAATCACCTGCGGTCAATGCTGAGCAGGCTAGCCTGGGCCTTTTTGGATTAAAAGGCCACCGCAATATGAAGAATAAGAGTTAATTACCACCTCCTAATCGATTACTCGCCGAGCTTAAGTCAAACGCGTAATTTTTTTCTAATTGCATTCCTAGCTCAGACAGCGGTTTTTATATAGCTCCTGAAAAGTTTAAACACATTTACCAAAAAATAGTTTTGAAGTGCCGGATGAATTTTTGCTTTAAAGCGGCGTAAGTCTGTATATATGAAAAGAAAGTAATCCTGCCTTCCATGCGCATGATTTTTCTGAGAGGAGCTTTGCGCTATCAGTCTAGCGGCTTAGGTGATTAATTTAGGGACTAATTCCGAGCCTTGTAAGGTGCATTGATCTCTGCAGAAATGGCATGCCTACCTGCATCGCATTGTCGTGTTTCTGTTGATTTTATTGGGCTGGGAAGTTTCAACCAAGCGCCGTGATCTGCGAAAATAGTATTTCTGCACCGCATTGTCCGATTCCTGTTGATCTCATTGCGCTGCGAACTTTGAAGCAAGCGCTGTGCTCTGCGAAAATAGTATTTCATTGAACAAAAAAACTGCCAAGAAATTAAGTACATTTGTCTGGATATTTTTAGCGTCAATCACAATAGCACTGATCATGAGTGTGTTAAGACCTTTGTCATGGCTCCTTGCAATGAAATGAACAAAGTAGCTCCCACAATATATTTCTCCAAAATTCTTTTCGGTAGCGATAGTAGGGTACCTACAAGTTAACTTGGGGCGAAAATTTAGAATTTTACTTCGGGAGCTCACCGAGTACATAAGCTAATGAAGGAAATCCACCCTGCGTCAATCGATAATATGCCAAACAGTCATGGTGATTCAGTATCCTGTTGTGTTTGCCAGTTTCTGTTTAAGTGGAATGGGAAGAATACAACAAGATAAAATAGAATCCTCGCTTGTGTAAAAGACGTACATTGAGGAGGTTAGGTTCAGTTTTGTTCTTGATTTTTTCTGCCGCTTCGATAAAAAATTTAAACAAATAGCCTGGTTTTTAGAAACTTTATTCGTTTTGACCGACTTGTCACTTACTACAAGTAGTCATTCATTTATGAAGTGTTTTGTGCAATAACAAAAATGTTCCAAAAATACTTAGACGGTAGACAGACGCGTTATGTACATCTAAAAATACATCTTAAAAAGGCCCTAATGATTGTCGTCAAAAGAAGAATAAAAATAAGTGACAACATGGAGCCTCCGCTTCTGCTTCCCGGACGTTATTTCTAAGATACATTTTTAACACACTGCTGTTTTAGCCAGTAATTCGGAATCAATGCTCACCGCCTTCAGTTGACTGTAAAAAACAATAGGCGCTGGCACATGGAAGATCAGCGGTGTTTTGCTATCGCGAAACCAATGAAACTACGAATAAATGGTTGGATACCCTTATAAAAAATGATGAATTAATGAGCATTTCATGACCAAGGGATTACCTATAAACTTATGCGGCAAAGGAGACCAGCGCCCCGGAACTGTGGATTGTCTTACACAGAACTGGAAGCAAAAACCTTTGAACGAATTTCGGAATTTTCCATCCCAAGCCTATCACCATCAAAAAGCAATCTACTAGCTGCGTCCTATCGAGGTGTCAATCGACGCCGACGGGAATAAGGCATCTCTCTATTATGACACTTTAAGCCACTCGCCCGTCGCTATAGTGGATTGTGCGATGTCCTGTTGCAAGCCAATACCAATAAATACTAGAAATTTTCGTCGCGATCATCTTTACTGCGCTTGTACCTCTCCTTCAAACAGGTGGTTGTAGCCGCTTCTGTGAAACTGTGTGACTTGAGCAATGAGATGTGAAGACTCGCTTTTGTCGCCAACGACGTCTTTAAGCAGCCGCTGATTAAAGTTCGAATTGGACAAAAATTAAAGCACCCGACCAATACTCCTCATCAATAGTAGAGTGCATCTTTAAACCGCGCAAAAAAGGCAAGGGACGAGGAAGAAACCAACAGGACAGAGTGCCATCGTCCCTTGTCTTTTTTGCGCGGTTTCAAGATGCACTCTACTAGTACTCAACAACTAGCCCGTCTCTCTCTATTATACTCATCATCAAGTAGCTGAAGCCAAGAATGGCACTCAGCATAAAGCGCCGCTGAGAATTGAAATATTTCTGAGCGCTATTGCGTCTTAAGCGCTAAAACAAGGTTGGACATCGAACACTCTGCCAAACTAGGAGAGAAGCATCCTATGACAGCGGTTGCTGAGGACGCGAAGCAGTCCAGGAGGCCAACCCCACTGCACAGTTCGAGAGAGAAAGAAAAACTTTATTTGGGCGCTTTCAAGGGCTTGGCGCCTCGAGGCCTCCGTCGTCTTCATTGCGCTGGCGACTTGAGGCCTCTTCTTAAGACACGTTGGGCCCAAACAAAAGTGCACGATGGCGGAGGGCCATCGTGCATTCAACAAACCTTGCAGGTACCCAAACGTTGCCTTCTTTATTTATCTTTCCTGGAACGTTTTAATGTCTAGTACAATGTAATCAGTCTGCATCTACTGTCGAGGCGACGGAGTTTTAGCGTGTTGCAGCTAGTAACCGTCGCGCATTTTCGGCCGGTCCTTGAAAACTTATATACGTAAAAGATGCCTTAATGGCTTAGTAAGAATGCATTTTTTAACAATGATTTACACTTCTTTCTTCGTTTCGCACGCTCTTAGTAACTTTGTTTGATAAAACTATTTTTCCTCATCGATATCAGCAACTTGCTGTCAACCGTGTCATCCGTAGTGACACACCATCCGCATCATCATCTGGAGGAGGAGCAGGTTTCGATCCTGAGTGCTTACGGGCAATCATCGATTTTTCAATTGGTACATGATTTTCCCTGCCTGGTTCTGGTCTTTTCTGGGGTGTAGTGTTTCGGAAATAACCTTTGGCGAACCTCCATCGTTCATCACGGGCGCTTATTCTTTCCTGCGTTGCGAACAAGAAATTCTTTGCTGCCACCGGATACTTCCTATGAAGATGATCGTCATTTAGTACAATCGTAGCGCTTTCACCCTAGAGTGGAGATGGGTTGCAAATGATTTAACAGGGCTGCGTCGCTGCCTGGAAATGCAAACAGTGGACGTGGTGGTGGTGGAAACATTTATTGCCAAATACAGAGGGGGCAAAACCCCCTAAAAAGGCACGAGGCAACCCTTAGGGGGCTGTCCTTACAGGACAAAGGACAGCCCTTGGAGGGCTATCCTCTTCAGGGCGTCGGTAATTATCCGGCTCTGGTCAGCAGCAGCGGAGCTGGCCAGGAGAGTCTCCCTGTATGACTCCACAGTGGTGGGGATGGAGGGTGTGGGAAGGCAGGACATGTGAGGAGGACATGAAGGAAGTCTCCCGATTTCCCGCAGAGCTTAAAAGAAGAAAGAAATTTATCGGGGTAGCGGGCATGAAACAGAATAGGGTAGGGAGCGGTTCGGGTCTGGAGTCGGCGCAAGTGGGAGGCCTAGGTTAAGGTTAGGGAGGGAGCCGGCAGTGCGTAAACGCGCCGGGTATCTCGGTAGTAGGCAAGAATATCTTTGAACGTAAGCAGGCGCTCCCGGGTTGGCGGAGGAGGTCCAATTCCAGCCCGGAAAGTGAGACCTCGAGCGAGGGAGTGGAGCTCCTCGTTACCCGGGAGGCCTGCGTGTGCTGGGGTCCAGATAAGGGTTACGCGGTGCGTGGGGTGCCAGAAGCGTAGAAGCCTAGCCGCGGTGCAGGATATCAGGCCTTTGGCGAAATTGGATGGGGCGGATTTTGAGTGGGAGATAATTTTTGTGGCAGAGGTGGAGGCAAGAGCAAGTGCAATGGCCGCTTCCTCTGCAATTTCCGATGAGTCTGTGGTGACGGATCCTAATGCGATTAGTCGGGCCTGAGAATTAGCGACGGCGAGAACCATGCGGGAGCCCGACGAGTACGCGGCCGCGTTCACGTACGCTACCTCGGGACTGTTGCCGTAGATCTTGTGCAGGGCTTTGGCGCGGGCTGTCCTGCGTTCTCCGTCGTGCTCGGGGTGCATGTTTTTAGGGATTGGAAAGATGATAAGATGGGAGCGTAGGTCTGGAGGTAGGGGAACCCCCTCGGTAGGATGGGTGATCGTGGTGATTCCTAACTGACAGAGTAGAGTGCGGCCTGCCGCGGTACTCGATAGGCGAGTCAGCTGTGCTGCTAGAGTGGCTTCTGCCAGCTCCTCAAACGTGTTGTGGGTACCGAGGTTGAGGAGCCGGGTAGTAGAGGTGCTGGGGGGTAGTCGGAGGGCTACCTTCGTGCAGCACCTGAGGAGCGTGTTGATGCGGTCCCGCAACTTCTGCTTTAGGGGTAAGTAGGGGAATGAGTACGCCGTGCGGCTCGGGATGTAAGCTTGGGTGAGGCGGAGAGCTTTCCGCTCTCGCAGACCCGCGCGCCGGTTTGCCACGCACTGAATAAGACGGGTGGCTTGCTGGGCTTGGGTCTGGAGAGTTTGGATGGCGTTGCCATGCGCGCCCTGGGTGTGGAGGACGAGGCCCAGGATGCGAATCTTGGAGACCAGGGGAATGGGGTGGTTCCCTAGAGTGAGTGAGATGGGAGGGTTTGCGGGTAGTGCGGCCTGGGGCATTAAAATAAGAGTTCTGATTTAGAAGGGGAGAAGGCTAGACCGAGCGTGCGAGCGTATGAGTATATTACGTTGAGGGCCGACTGTAGGTTGTGTTCGATGTCGGCATCACTGCCTCGATTAGCCCAGATAGTGATGCCGTCAGCATAGAGGCTGAAATGATGTCGGGTATTTGGGCCAGTTGCTGGGGGAGTTGGAGAAGGGCTATATTAAAGGAGATAGGAGACAGTACAGCACCCTGAGGGGTTCCACGTGCTCCCAGTGAGACACCGGACAGCCGGTGGTCGCCCATGGTGAGTGTGGCTGTTCGTTCGGAGAGGAAATCGCGGACGTAATTGTACATCCGCGGGCCCACGCCGAGGGCGTGGAGGCCCTATAGGATGGCAGCGTGGGTAACGTTATCGAAAGCTTTTGTTAGGTCGACGCCGAGGATAGACTTGGTGTCACCCGCGGGGGAGTCAAGGATGTGATGCTTGAGCTGTAGAAAGACGTCCTGGGTGGACAAGCCTGGGCGGAAACCAAACATGAACGAAGACATAAGGTTTTTGTTCTCCAAATACCGGCTGAGTCGGGTCTGGAGAACGCGTTCCATAAGCTTGCCCACACACGACGTAAGAGAGATGGGACGGAGGTTAGCGGGGAGAAGTGGTTTGCCGGATTTGGGAATAAAGACTGGCGTCTTTCCACTGAGGTGGGAGGGCGCCGCGCAGCCAGCATTCGTTCAAGTAGTCTGTTAGGCGTTTCACGGAGGGGGAATAGAGATTACGGAGTGCCTTTTTGTGCACTCCGTCGGAGCCAGGAGCTGAGGACGCGTTGAAGCGCTGAAGTTCTGACCTCACTTTCGCCTCAGTGATCGGTTGGTGGAGAAGGTCGTTGGGGGAGCCTGTGCAGTCATGGTGGTCTGTTGAAGGATATGCCGGGAAGTAGAGATCACGAAGCTCCTCGAGAAGTTCCTGCGGGGTGGCCTCGGATGTGTGTATGAGCTTTATGAGGTTGCGTTTCTGGTGTTCCTTGGACTTAGTCGAATCAATGAGATGAGAAATAGGTTCCAGGTCTGGGCAGGCTCATGTTGCCGTCCAGCTTGTTAGAGAGAGATTCCCAATTTTGGCTGGAAAGAGTTGCAGAATGTGTCTCAATTTTCTTATTGAGCCGGACCAGGTGGCGTCTGAGTGTTCTATTCCAGCGCTGTCGCCGCCACCTCCGTTCGAGACCTGCCTTGGCCTCCCATATGTGCTGGAGATGGGAATCCATCGTGTCTGCAGGGCAGTCCTCTGGGAGTTGGCGACTCACGGCGCGTACGACACGCTGGAGGTGGTCGCACCAAGTAGCTATGTCTGAGATGGCGTGTAGAGTGCTGGCTGCTCGGGAGGTGCGGAACGAGTACCACTTCGTGATGGTAGCATCACGAGAGGGTCTATGTGTTGGGCCTGCTTGTAGGAGAATCTCGATAATATAGTGATCACTACCCAAATTCTCCGGGATGTTACACCACGCAGCGTGAGGGAGGCGGTGGATGAAGGTGAGGTCAGGAGTAGTGTCTGCGCAGACGCTGTTCCCGGTGCGAGTAGGGGTAATGGGGTCTGTGAGAAGAAAGAAGCCGGCCTCCTGAGATGCGAGCCATACCCTGCGCCCCTTGGGGGTTTCGGCTGTGTAGCCCCAGGGCGTGTGCGGGGCGTTGAAGTCCCCTCCAATCAGAAGGGGGCATTTGTGTGCGGCTCGCTTAGCAAGCGTGAATAGTCGGTCGAAGTCGTGCCGCAGGCACTTCGGGTGGCTGTATACGTTGAGGATGAAGAGACTAGTATCCTGAGTGCGCTGCGGCACAAGTTCGATGAGGAGATGATCTATTTCGGGGGCGTCTAAGGGGTTGGAGATAGTAGTGAGCGCAGGGCGTACAAGAAATGCAACCCGAGGGGATGTAGGAGAAAAGGGGACAATGGGCACGTAGCAGGGTAGGGTGAGGGAATTGGAGGGCTCATGCAGCGCGAGCACGTCGGGGCCGTCTGCCCGAGCTGGGAACTGGTGAAGCAGACCCCGCTTGGAACCAAAGCCTGGACAGTTCCACTGCCATATGGTTAGGCTAGTGCGTCGTCTCGCCATCACTGAAGCTTTCGTTTGCAGTGTAGGAGTTGGAGACGGTGTGGAGCCGGGCTTTCTTTGTAGGCCGCACGGCAACACAGGCTGTCGCGTGGCGAGACTCTTGCTCCTTAAATCGCTCGTCAATTCGGCGAGCAAATTCGTCTATACGGGTAGTGAGGTTGGCGAATTGATTTGCGAAGGCCTGGATGGCCGTCTGCACCGCGGCCTGAATTCTCGCCTCCATGAGTTTTTTTGAAATTGGGAGGCAGGGCTGGCGTTCCCTCGGTCGGAGTTGATGTGGCCAGGGAGGTAGTGGGTGTTGCGGCCCGCTTCTTGGCCGGTGGTTCGTGAGTATGGAGAGGTGGCGGTGGAAGAGGAGGGGGTTGGAGCGGCGTTGGGCGTGTGCGCGTGCGAATGACGTGTGCGAGGCGACGGCGACGAAGAGCATGACGAGCACGAGGAGCGGAGAGCTGACGTGCCAGAAAACCGAGGTGTGAATGGAGACAGCACAGGGGAGGTCGTGTCATTCAAGCGTGGAGGTGGCAGCCCTCGGACGTTGGGTTCGTGCTGCCGTGGACCTCCCTTGGATGCCCGACGCAAGCCTCCTGCGTTGCTTTCCAGCAGCCGATGGACTTAGGGTCTATGCTGCCGAAAGGCACTCTTGGACAGACTGCTTTAAGCCTCCGGCTTTTCGGGACGCCGTCGATGGGTCTTGGCTACGCTTCTCCTGCTGCTGCCCAGTTCTTCGGGCTGTTGACTGGAGACCACCAGCGTCTCCCTGTGTTCCTCTCCACTCCTGCTACCACCTGTCTCCCTTCCTCCGCTTTCTTCTACGCGACACCAGCGAAGCATCGCACTACATCCGCTCGCGTCCGCCCTGTCTGCAAGGCATCTCCGCTTCACATGCGACGCTCCGCATCTGGCGAACTCTTCTCTTTTCTGTAGTGTTGTACGCATGTTGAGAGTGTGTTTTCTGTTCGTATCGGCCGTTTTCCTTTAAATTATAAATACGGCTTCGTTTTGTTTTGGCTGATCTCTTTGTTGTTTCGCTCGAACCTGCACGCGATAGCGTTCCCCTTCAGCAGTTGGGGCGCCTTCAAATCTCGACACTCTAGCCGAAAACAAACGCTCCTCCTTAGCAGCATCACACACACAAGACATTCTTCATGCCGGAGTAGTACACTGAACCTGGCCAAGCAGTAGTTGCACGTTAAATATGCGATGTGTCCGACCTTTACCCGCTGCAGTCTCAGCTCGCTTCCACATGTTGGTTACAACAATCAAAATTTTCACCATAGATACTATGCAGAGGAATTCCTGGTATTAAGAAGACAGTTAACACCGGCGGCCCGTTAATACTGTAACGTGAAGATGTGCACACCAAAAGGGAAAAATGTATTTACAGGGAAACAGCTTACAGCCACGCAGCCGAACAACCGGGCACGCGAAGCCCAGCAGCAGAAACGCACTTCGTCCTCTTCGCGTTCCAAGCGCGAGCGCACCAAGCACGAGCGTTCCAAGCACAAGCACAACCGTAGCATAACTCCCGGCGGCAAAAGCACCGTCCCGGTGCTAAGTGGATGATGTAGCAGGCGTGTGGTACGGTTTGAGACGGACTACATGAACGACGTCAGTCAAAGGGCTAGTGGACGACGTCGGAGCATGAAGAGGTGTAATCTCGTAGGTCACGTCGGTCACCTGACGGAGAACTCGATAAGGGCCACTGTACTGACGTAGAAGTTTCTCAGAGAGACCGACATGGCGAGAAGGAGACCAAAGGAGGACGAGTGAGCCCGGCGGATAGTGTACTGGGCGATGCCGGCGGTCGTAAACTGACTTCTGGTAGGTCTGAGATGCGGTGAGCCGGTCTCGGGCGATTTCACGGGCCATAGTTGCTCGGGAGATGGCGTCACGTGCATACTCTGTGGTCGAGGCAGTAGAACTCGGTAGTAATGTATCCAATGGCAGCGCAGGATGCCGACCAAACAGAAGGTAGAAAGGAGAATAGCCGGTGGTATCATGCCGCGACGAATTATAAGCAAATGTTACATAAGGCAAGGCAACGTCCCAATCGCGGTGGTCGGGCGAGACATACATGGATAGCATATCGGTCAGAGTCCTGTTGAGGCGCTCGGTAAGCCCGTTCGTCTGGGGATGGTAAGCTGTAGTGAGCTTATGCTGCGTGCCACAGGACCGGAGGATATCGTCAACTACTCGGGACAAAAAGTAGCGGCCGCGGTCCGTCAGCAATTGGTGTGGAGCGCCGTGGTGAAGGATTACGTTCTGCAATAGGAAGTCGGCGACATCGGTTGCGCAACTTGTTGGTAACGCACGCGTGATAGCGTACCGGGTCGCATAGTCGGTCGCGACAGCAATCCAACGGTTGCCGGAGCAGGACGTCGGGAAAGGTCCGAGAAGGTCGAGTCCAACACGGTAGAATGGTTCGAGAGGTACGTCAATAGGCTGTAGAAGGCCAGCAGGCAACGTTGATGGTCTCTTCCTGCGTTGACAGAGGTCGCAGGAGGCAACGTAACGCCGAACAGAGCGGTACAGACCAGGCCAAAAGAAGCGGCGTCGGACCCGATCGTATGTGCGGGAGACGCCGAGGTGGCCTGCGGTCGGTAGGTCGTGTAGTTCCGCTAGGACAGATGAACGGAGACGCTGGGGAACGACTAGCAGGAGCGGAGGTCCGTCAGGACGAAGGTTGCGGCGGTATAGGACGCCATCCTGAATGACGAACAGTTGCAATGAAGGATCTCGGCTGGCACAGTTGAGGCGATCAATGAGAATACGCAAGGAAGAGTCTTGTCGCTGCTCGTCCGCGATGTTAACCAGATCGGAGATAGCGAAGAGGCACGGGCCGAGGTCGTTGTCTCCAGGATCAGGCGGCTCTACAGGGTGCCGAGACAGGCAGTCGGCGTCTTGATGGAGACGCCCTGACTTGTAATGAACAGTGTAAGAATACTCTTGGAGGCGCAACGTCCAACGTCCGAGCCGGCCTGTGGGGTCTTTCAGTGAAGACAGCCAACAAAGGGCGTGGTGATCGGTCACTACGGAGAATGGACGGCCAAACAGGTACGGTCGGAACTTAGCTACGGCCCAAACAAGAGCTAGACACTCGCGCTCTGTAATTGAGTAATTTCGCTCAGCTGTAGAAAGGAGGCGGCTGGCATATGCAAGAACGCGTTCTTGCCCTTGATGACGTTGGGCTAGCACGGCGCCAATCCCATAACCGCAGGCGTCTGTGCGAACTTCAGTCGGAGCCGACGGATCAAAATGGGCCACAATAGGTGGGGAGGTGAGTAAGTCGACTAGCGAAGAAAAGGCCTCCTCTTGGGCAGGGCCCCAGGTAAAAGGGGTGTCTTTCTTTAGAAGGTCGGTCAGGGGGCGAGCGGTGCCGGCAAAATTTTTGATGAAACGGCGGAAGTACGAGCATTCATGACTGAGACGTGCGCTCCAGTGTCGATCAGAGCGGTAACAGGGACCCCGTCCACGTCGACGTTAAGGATGTTCCGATGAGCATGAAGAGTTAAAGGAGGGTTTTCTGGTCGGGTCGTCAGAGCAGCATCACCCCCAGACGCTGCAGCCATCAGTTTTCCGACCGGGAGCGGGCATATGGGGCCGGCGACGAAGGGCGGCGAGGTCGGGGCGATGGAGATCGACGGCGCTGAGGTGACGACGAACGGTTGGTAAGCGGGGTCTGAGCGTTGTGGCCAGAAGAGGTCGTTTCCGAGGGCGAGGGAGAGCGGCGGGAATATGCAGAACCCGGCGGGTAGCGGCTGTAGGTCGAGGACGGACGGCTTCGGCAGTGTCGAGATATGTGGCCAACTCGGGAGCAGTTAAAGCAGATGGGCCTGTCATCAGGTGTTCTCCATTCATCTGGATTGCGGCTGCGTCGAGGGTAGTATGCACGTTCAGAACCGAGCTCCGGGGACATGCGGCGAGCATATGGGGCACTAACTGAGCAAACAGGTTGAATCCCAAGATTGGCAAATTCTTTGCGAACGACAGCCTGTATAAGGGATACTGCTGGAGTACTGTCTGTTGCGGGTGGATGAAACGCAACGGGGGACATTGCCTCTACTTCTTGGCGCACAAGTCGTGTCAGGCTCTCAGATGTCGGCAGACGGCTCGGTGGAGTCGAGTCTACACAGGACGACGTCGCAGTCGTATTCGGCAACCGCGTGAACTGCGGAGAAATTCGGCGGCTCTTCGCTTGTTCGAACCGGCGGCATTCCTTGATGATTGCGTCAACCGTTCCGCAGTCCTTGTATACAAGAAGGTTAAAGGCGTCATCTGCGATGCCTTTGAGCACGTGACCTACTTTGTCGCACTCTGACATAGTGGCGTCGACTTTCATGCAGAGAGCTAATATGTCCTGAATGTATGATACATAGGACTCTGTGGACGTTTGTGCACGGCATGCGAGCTCCTTCTTCGCAGCGAGCTGACGCCCGAATGGCTTACCAAACAGGTCACAAAGCTTGCGCTTGCAGAGATCCCAGCTGGTGAGTTCATCCTCGTGGGTCTCGAACCATACCCTGGCAGTGCCCGTCAGGTAGAAGATGACGTTGGCCAACTTTAGGGTCGGGTCCCACCTGTTGTGTGTGCTCACGCGCTCGTACATTGCGAGCCAGTCCTCCACGTCGACGCCGTCCGTTCCGTTGAAGGTCCCAGGATCTCTCGGATGGGCAATGATGAACACCGGGTTGGCGGACGCCGACGGAGCGGCCCCTTCGCTGGTCATGGTTGAAGAGCCGGCGAGCTGACGACCGCTGCGAAGTTCCGTGCTTGCTGTGGCTGTACCCCGCACCTCCACCAATAATGTAACGTGAAGATGTGCACACCAAAAGGGAAAAATATATTTACAGGGAAACAGCTTACAGCCACGCAGCCGAACAACCGGGCACGCGAAGCCCAGCAGCAGAAACGCACTTCGTCCTCTTCGCGTTCCAAGCGCGAGCGCACCAAGCACGAGCGTTCCAAGCACAAGCACAACCGTAGCAATACGTTTGCTGCTTCGCGCATCACCTTGACCGGCAGTCCGCATTGGTGTATTTCAACTTGTAGGGAATCTGCGAGGTCGCAGCGGAGCTGCAGAGCAAAAGGACCACTGTAAAAGGCTTTGAGCACCGAACTCGTGCCGTTCTGGCGCACCGAGCATGCGCTATTTATCTTTGTTTTTTTCTTTCGCCGCCTGGGAACTCCGATCTAAGTGCCTCCGCTTTGCAGCATCACTGTGCGCTACTGGGCCCCGCGCCTCGATGGAACGGCGAAATGTACTTTCCGACGGGGCTGAGATCGGGCTGTCTTGGCGGCAAGCAGGTCAGCATATCAGCCAGCAGCATCCGAGGGGAGCTTATGGCGAGGTGTCTCTAGGTATGCGACTTTGCGGCGATCCAAGGAGACTACCTCTTCACGACCATTCGGCAGGATAGTCACGGACTTTGTCGTCTTGTTGAGGACGCGGTAAAGGTCGTCGTATCATGGGGTAATTGAGGCGCCTTTACAGCATATCGCCTTAGAAAAACATGCGTCGAGGACGCAAGGTCTGGATGTACAAAGGCGTGACGGTCAGACGATCGAGGCAGGACTTGGCGCAGGTGTTGAATACAGTCCTGTTGATGTTAGAGGTACTGCAGGGGCTCAGACGAGGAAGCCGAAATGACGAACAATTCTTCGGGAAGCCACAGGGGTGCACCGAAGACGAGGTCGGCCGCCGAACAGCCAAGGTCACGACGAAGGACGGCGCATAGGCCTAGAAGCACCATAGGAAGGTGGTTGACCCAATGCTCACGATCCAGGCGCGCAGTGAGGGTGGCCTCGAGCTGCCAATGGAGCTGATCGACTGTGCCGTTGGCACAGGGATAGTACACAGTGGTTCGGCAGAATTTAGTGCCGACCAAATACCAAACAGGTGAGGGAAGTGAAGAGGGCGCATTCGAACTAGCAGCCGCGATCCGTGGTAACAATGCCGGGGCAGCCGAAGCGGGAAAGCCATGCTGAATCGAAGGCTTTGGCAACCGTGTTTCCGCGGTAATGTCCGTTATGGGTGCTGCTTCGGGCCAACTGGGGAAGCAGTCGATTATCGTCAGAATTTACCTGCAGCCATTAAAGATAGGGAGCGGTCCAACCTTTTTAAGGTGAACGTTGTCAAAGCGATAATCAGGTGGGAAAAAAGACTGTGGTGGAGTCTTTGTCGGGTCAGTTTGATTGACTGGCAAGCAAGGCACCAGCGGGCTCACTGGCGAATGTTGGTGTTAATGTTCGGCCAGACGTACCACTGGGTAAGGAGGAGCGGCGTGAATCGGATGCTGGGATGGCAGATGTCGTGAAGAAAATGGAAAATGTCATGGCGAAAGACCTCCGGAATGAAAGGTCATGGTATAGCTGATGACATGACTCCGCAGAGCAATCTGGGCACAAATAGATGACGCACGAGCTGCAGACGGAGGGCACGGGGATGGTCGCTCTGGTGTTGCAGCTCAGCGTCTTCTAGCTACGCCCGCGCCAGATATTCTCTGTCCACAGCAGATGTATACACGTCGATGGAGGTAGTGTGTGAAACTGCATCAGCTGTCTCGTTGTCGGTGCGTTTGATATGCCGGATATCTGTTGTGAACTCCGATTTTAGGCCAGCTAATGAAGTTCACGCGGGACGCTCTTGGAAGAGTTTGTACGGAACACATACACCATAGGCTTATGATCCGTTAGAAGGTAAAATAACTGGCCTGTCAAGAAGTGGTGGTAATGCTAGATGGTGGAGTAGACGGCGAGCAGCTCATGGCCAAATACGCAGTAGCGAGTCTCGGCAGGTTTTAGCTCCCGACAGAAGAAACGCAGTGGATGCCACTCTCAGTCGATTTTCTGCTGGAGAACAGCACCAATGGCAACGCTGGAAGCATCCACTATTAAACGAGTGCGCGCAATTACTAGGGTGGATGAGAGGGATCGAATTGGCGATGGCTTGATTTGCAGCCGTGAAAGCAGCCTGAGCTTCGGGGGACCAGGAAATCGCAAAGGAGAGGGCTTGGTTGTGCCAAGAATGCCGGTTAGAAGGCGGCGAAGCTCGGTGCAGTTAGGGATAAAGCTGCGTGAAAGATGCACTAGGCCGAGGACCTCACGGAACTTGCATAGAGTATTAGGTGCTGGAAAATTTTTGATAGCCTGGACGTGAGAAGGCAATGGACGAATTCCCAGCGCCAAGGTGTCATGGCCCCAGAACACGAGCTCAGAGGAGCCGAAGACACACTTCTGGACGTTGACGGTAAAGCCATATTCTTGGAGGCGTTGAAACAGTTCCCGAAAATGACGTTTGTAACCTTGTAGAATAGGACTCGCGCGAGGATGTCGTCGATGTAGGAGAATACAGGCGGGATGCGCGTCTCTTAAGCAAATGAATCTCTAGAAAGTTTGAGCTGCGTTGCGTAGCCCAAAGCGCCTCCGCACGTACTCAAACAGGCCGAACGGTGTAGTGATGTCCGTCTTCGGGGCATCAGCAGGCTCAACGGGATTTGCTGGTACGCCTTGACAAGGTCCACTTTACGAAAGATCTTGCATCCGTCGAGATGTCCCGTGCAGTCTAGGATGAGTGGAAGGGATACCTGTCGTGGAATGTGCGAGCGTTGAAAGCCCGGTAGTCGCCGCATGGGCGCCAGTCACCCGGTTCTTTCCTGGGCGTCAGATGGAGTGGTGAGGCCCAAGTGCTGGACGAAGGGTGAATAATACCAAGGTGGAGCGTGTGCTAGAATTCCGTTAAGCAATCGCCAGACGCTCGCCGAAGAGGCGGCGTGGACGAGCTGCGACTAGTGAGCCACGCGTGATAATGTGGTCGGTTATACTGCGGTTTCGATGGCTGATAGAGATTACAAGGCTTCGTGACCTCTGGAAAGTCCGCGGGGACTTGGGCGCACAAGCAGGACGGGATGAGCGTGTGGATGCCAGTGGAAGCCACAGCCGATATAACGCCAGTGATAGAAAGACATGTCTTGCCGTCGATGAGAAGATGGTGACGCATGGTGACATACAGATCAAAATTCGTCAGGAAGTCGGATCCGACGATGGGTTTACTGGCATCGGCGCCGATGAAGACTCATCGAAACGTGCGCCGCAGGCCAAGGTACAGAGTGAGGGACCGGAGGCCATTCCTGGCAATGGAGATTGAGTTGGCCGCACGGAGAGTAGGTCCAGTTGACTTGGATGTACGCTCAGCATTGGTAGATGGCAGTATGCTGGCTTAGACACCAGTGTCGACAAGGAAGGGCAGGCCGGAAATGCGGTTCATGACTACGAATAGGCGGCTAGGGTGAAGGGCGAGGTCACATGCCGCTGTCACTGATTTGCAGCGTGTTTCCCGACCAGGTTCATGGTGGAGTGCAGTGCCAGGCGCGGTGCTGGAAAGTTCAGTTATACTAGCAAATACGCTGGCTGCGAGGACTGGACGAGCGCGGACCGCTCGGCCTGTGAAATGACGAATGACTCTGGTGGCGAAGGAAGGGCGGCGATGAACTCATTCAGTCGCCGCCGGGGCTCAGTGGTTATGGTGCTCGGCTGCTGACCCTAGAGACGCTGGTTCGATTCTCGAAGCGGCGGTAATGACAGAGGTCCCCGTGCTGTACGATGTCAGTGCACGTTAAAGAACCCCAGGTTGTCGAAATTATCCGAAGTCCTCCACTCGCATGAGCCGCTTTGAGGCGTTAAAACTCATCAAACAAACCATATTTGAACTCATCGCTACGCTTGTAACTTTGTTGTGATTCATTAATAAACTTTCAACTTCAAATTCTGCTTCTGTTCCATACCATCTCCTGTCGGTTCCTAGATACCACACACGCGCACCCTAATCTTGGTCGTATGCGGCCACATAGCAGTGCCTCCTGTTGCAGAACCGGCAGGGCTTGGAGCAGCTGATGCATATACAGCAAAACCTTGCTTTCATAATAAGTGGTGGTTAAGAAATCCTAAAACAATAAGAGGCGGTATATAACAAAATGTGGGCGCCAGCTGTTGCAGCATTGTAAAGTTATCTGAAAAAACGCGTTGTAGGAATTTTTTTGTTGTGTAAACTTTCTGTATTCCCCACTTTCTCTTTCTCCTGTGTGTCAAAATCTCCAGCGGCAAAGTTTGCATTCGGCATCTCTATGACGAGGCTTTTATGAGCTACAGGGCAGGCATTACCTTAGAGAACATCTCAGCCCTAATCAAGAAATAAATTTAACCAAACTAGAATCATTACAAATCAGCGCTGTATTCACAGACGTAAGTATCCTGTTTCTTACAAAAATGATAGCTTCATTGTGCTTTTCTTTGTACAGAGGCATTCACAGTGATGTACAGCGGTATCAGTTTAAGCAGGCTGGCTTCTAGCCCAAACTAAACATCTGGCGAAGTAAAACTATGACAGAAATAAAACAGAAGTTCTAGAAAGCTGTAGCTGGGGACAAAAATACTCTGGTGGCAAGAGAAAGTCGCGAAATGAACAGCAATAGTTTTTTTCTATCTTTTTAACGGCGCATTTTATGGGCGTCCATGTACTATGCGTTGTCAGTGCCCGTTAAAGTACCCAAGACGCTTGAAATTTTATGACACTTCACAATGGCGCCCCTCATGGCCTGAGTCGCTTTGGGACGTTAAATGTCAATACCTAACGAATTACCATCTTTTCAAAACCTGAAGAAAGTATAAATCCGTGAGAAAAATACATAATGGTGCTGCCGGGTGGTGGCTGCATAAAATGTAAATATTTTTGACTACGAATTCTGCACCTCGATGTATCCCCTATGGTTTCTCATTTTTTTCGTGTTTGGGAGCTCGGTGATTAGCGTCCAGACTACTTTACTTTCTTCCACGGAGGTTGTTAGCAGCGGCAATTCTTACACTGGCTTCTCGAGTTGAAATTCAAACTGTTGAGAAGATAGAAATCGAAATAATTCGAGCGCTTGGCTCACTGGGGATATGTAATTCAGTACGGCCTCTAGGTATACGAGTGTTAGATACGACACTCTACAGCTCTACGGCTTGATGAAAATTTAAGCCGCTGTTCCCATTTCCTTTGAATCGAGCACATTACCAGCAGTTGCAGAAACACATCGAACCTACGGAGCTCAGGTACCGAAAAAACGCAAGCATGCATTTCTGTTTCTTCGTTTCGGCCTTTGAATGATTAAGAAGTCCAGCCGGACCCTATATGGGCTAAGGGTTCTTAGGTTCTTCGTACCACAAAATGCGGTAAGTACGTTCAAGGCTCTAGTAGGTTGGTGCTAGGACCAACAAACAATCAAGAGTTAGCTGCTGCATGCGGTAAAAATGTCTACTGCATCTAGATACATCGTAACAGGAGTTGTATTGCCACAAAATCGACAGTCTAAATTGACATCACAATGCATTGAAATTTCTGTTAGTGCCTGGGATTTTTTGTGCCCAAATGTTGATGATTTAGAATGACTTTAGGAACCATCTACACCAGGCATTGCGAATGAATTTTCATAATCTCGATAATTAAGAGGATTTAATGCTTTCCCGCTTCGCTACGTGAGAAAACCTATATCACAGGCAGTCTGGTACGTGTTAGCAGGCACAGACCGGTGCCTGTAGTTCGCTCGATATGACGCCCTGCAAAAGCTACGCAATACTTGATTTGAATTCAAGAAACTGAAAATTATAGACAAGATGTTTCCAATCGCTCTAAACCATCGACTCGCGTTTTTTTTGTGTGTTGTGGTTCTCTATAGGGAAGATATTCAGAGCTCACTTCTTGCGCGCAAGCATTGTGCAGATTACTAAAATGACGCACGATCCAGTGGAAAGTCACATGCTTCTGACGCATTACAAAGTGGAGCACAATTTAAAGCTCGTGACCTTTTACATTGCGCTGTGTGCATTGCCAGCGTTTTCGGTGCGGCAGGATAAAAGGCCAGACAAGAATGGAGCTAGCATACATGTGGAATCATCCCTACAGCGTGTCACCAGTTGAGCAAAAGAATTCGCTTCGTATATTGTTATCACGTTTCTTTCTCAACAATGGCAACTCACAGGCGAACTCAAGCTTGCTTTCGTCACAAATGCTTTTTTTTCTTTCGCTCGCCTGTAATACAATGCACAATAGAAACAAGAAACCCGAAGTTCTCGTGGTCACAGTTTTCCTGGAACTAGTGGACCGAGAGTCTTCTCATAAACGTACTGCCCTCGCAGTCTCTCTGGTTAGCGTTTTCTTGTTCCACATGTCTAGTCTTGTACCTTGCCGTCATAAGTTATAATTATTTCCCCACACGCTTCTTTGTATGCGTAATGGGTGGAGTGGCTAAGCTTGGAACTACATAGTCTTTTGGAAGTACAAGACCTTCGAGAGAATTTTCTGGATAAAGATAAAAATTTCATACAAATCGTGCTTACATTTTCTCATTGATAGAACTGTAAACCGTGATCGCAAACTGTATGTTTGCAGAATCATATGAATCCAAATAGCAGCCGCATGGCCTCGACTTTGCACCACTACTATACACTTCGGACCTCAAAGGTTTTCTATCCAGTAAAAGTGTGCAATAAATGTCGCTAGTAGCTTGACTGTGCTATGAAGCGGCACAGGCCTCGTGACTGTGGAAATAAGAAAATAATGAAGGGTACCTGAAACACCTAATGGTAGTCTTTGATGCAAGAATGCTCTGAAACTTGCATCAACATAATATTATATATATATATATATATATATATATATATATATATATATATATATATATATATATATATTTATATGTGTGTGTGTGTGTGTGTAAATTTAACAGGCCCTTCCGCTCTTAGAATTATAGAATTATATTTTTAAATGTGCATTGGTTTCTCTATGTTGCGTGTACATATATTTATATAAATTTAAAAAAAAGAAATAGATACATTCCGCTATCCACCTTGATTGCCGTGACTGTTCACTTCGTTCATATGTTTGTCAAACGAGGACCCCATTTCCTTTGCCTTGTGTGCTTATATATATATATATATATATATATATATATATATATATATATATATTATATATATATCAAAAGTGATTTCTGGCGGCTGATTTGGTCAATATAATATAAAATCGTCAAAAATAGAAGAAACATAACAGGATTTAATTCACGACGTTTCGGCTGGTCCAGCCGAAACGTCGTGAATTAAATCCTGTTATGTTTCTTCAATTTTTGGTGATTTGATATTATATATATAATATATATATATATATATATATATATATATATATATATATATTATATATATATATATATATATATATATATATATATATATATATATATATATATATATATATATAAGATCTCTTTTGCTGATACAAATTATTGGCATAATGATTTTCGTACCCCAGCTTACTTCCGAAGAAACTGGACGAGATGAGCAGAACGACACGGTAAAGCGGTCTCAATCTTAACAGTAGCTGTATTTTACAGTGCAGCTCCTATTTGCCCGTTCCCAGGCAGATTATCGGTCGCTGTGTAGCAGCTAAAAGAGCGTTTAGCAGAAATTTATTGAAGCAGGGAAAGGGGAGAGCATTTTAGCGACCAAGGCGCAAATGTCGGGGAGGGCTGACTGATCCTCCAGCAACACAAAAGAGTGTTCACAACAATATGAACAAGCCCGGACGTGTGAGCTGCACAACTCTGATTAAAATTTGAATTAGTCAGACGCTGGTCATAGCGTTTACTACGGGTTGTACTTAATAGTAGAAAAGGTTTCGTATCAAAGTGAAAGAGTAGGTGAGAGGCAGAGTGGAGGAAAGATGACGTGCGAGGGGGTGGCAAGGATTGTACCGATGACACCCTTCAAGTGATGCTCTCAGGCGCTCACGTGACCATTTCCGACGTTAATGCGTCGTGTTTGTTAGTGGTGACTAATGCAGCATACTGTACCCTCTGACGAGCGGTATTCCCACTCAGCTGCGCTCTCCATTCGAATTACGTTCAGTTGTAATTATGGACAGTTTTTGACAACGTTACTGTGCCTGCCACTCGCGCAAAGCTCAGACGGTATTCGCGTACAGGAACTGTGCTCATGTTGAAGGTGGCGCTATTATCTCAATTAGTTGGTGGAACAGAATATTTCGAGACCCATTTGCTTAAATCGGACTTCCGTGTATGTCCTCAGAGCCCAAAAGCGGCCGACTACTCGACGATACCATCACTCCGTGTGATCCAGCTATCATGACGAGACGGTCGAGCGCCTGTCGAAAGCTGAGCGAAAAAGCGAGTGAAAGCAGTCCTGAAAACATAGCCGGAGTCAACTGAAATAGTTTGAGTCGTATAAATCATCGTTAGATTTGCAATGAGGTTCATGCAAAAAGCGAGCGTTGAAAGAAATTTTTCCAGCTGTGTTTGTAGAGCCGGCTGAGTAACACGCCGAGGGCCGCCATTTATGCTTAAATAAGGCACTGTAAAAACTGGGCGTGTTGAATCAACTGGAAACCAACATGAACTCAGTGCATGTTGAGCTTACTCGACGGCTGTTAAACTTCGGTTGCACACAAGATAGTCTATTTTGGGGAACTGAAGTTTATTTCCATTTGTGCGTTAAAAAACATACAAACATTAAATTTAAGCAGAGTTGAAACGTAGAAACAGATGTTTTGGAGTATTTCAGAGGGCAAGTAATCTTCTGCGTTGCATATAATGATTTTTTAGTGCTACGATCTCAAATAAGTGACAAATTACGCAAACTTTTAAATTTTGTGATAGTTATAAGCACTGCGCAACAATTGTGGTTCTGTGACCTCATTTAGCTCTTTATAATCAGCGTGTTTCTCAATAGACAGACTACCTTGTTTCATGAATATGTGGTTTTCGGTTTTCAGAATCCAGTGGAAGCCTGCACAGTGATATTTGGCTAGCTAACTACCTTTAGGTATTCTTATTCAAAGCCATGAATGCTTTAGTTGTAGTAAACTTAAGAATGCGCGTATAGGAGGAGGACAAGAGGCAGAGAAAGGATTACAACATCATGCGCGTGCAGCTGTGGTGTTGGTTTCGTTTCTTTTCCTCTTCTCGGCGTTATAATAGCGCAGTTTTGCTTTGCCTTGAAATTAACCAACCAGCTCGCAAGAACGTTCTACGATAGCTTCAGTTCTCTTTTCGTCTATGCTTTCCGAGCATAAGTGAGCGGAAAATAACCAGGAGCCTGAACTATGTGAGAAACACTGTCTTCTATGGCCGCCAAGAAAATCAAGTAAGCAGAAGTAACATAACGACTAAAACCGCTACAGGCCAGCTGGCCTACAACTTTACTCTCCTAAGTCAAGTAATCAGAGCACGCATGATCTGAGTTTATGATTTCACTAAGCGTGTCCTGCATCATCGCCTTACACAATAGCAAATGAGCGAAGCTGACAAGCTGTTGCCCATGGCCATGCGATTTCAAGAAAACTGATGTTGCACGTTGTCAACACATTTATTGCTGAGTATTTTTGTTGAATATATGTGGAATCGTATCTGATAGCAATCGATGTGTCTGAGTCTAACTAAATAAAATCGATCCTAACTTAGATGTATATCGTGTAAAGAGAGCCTTATCACATTATGTTTATTAAGAACGCATGCAGCGCTTGCTGAGACTGTAGTGATCCGGCAAAACTCTTCCTTGCACAGAAAAAGTGCCAGCGGTGCATTATGCTCTTTCAGGCATGGCTTATGTGAAGGATTGGAATGTGCGCTCATAAACAACGGCGCTTAATTAGGGCTTCATTTCTGTTGTTTACGGAGGAATCAAGATCTTCAACTAACAGAACGCTGCATCTGAAATTTATTACATCTACTGGGCATAAAATACATAAATAGTAACAATAATAATCGACATAAGTTTGCTGACCGGCAGGCCACAGCCAGCGCAGATTCGGACACCCCTGTGGAGAAGCATATAAGGACAAAGCCGAGATGGAGCTTAACATGAAAAAGTACTGAGCTCTCAATCAGTTCATGGTAAAGCCTCTTGTGCAATACTGTCCCATGTTCTTTATGTGACGGTTGTGTAGGCGTAAGCATATGTAACGCATACACACGTGTTACCGGGGTTTTCAGGACAACGAAGACACTCACGAGAAAGAGTACAACCCAGACGCTTCGCTCGATGTAGAAGAAATTTACATTAAAAGCGTAAACTGCTGAGCTGGTTATCTGAAAACCAACTAGCTCAGCAGTTAACTCTTTTAAAATACACACATGTGTTTCTGCATATGTGTCCGGCACTACATGACTGATGGCTGTCACCACCAGGTAAACGAGAAAATGCAGCACTACATGTGAACATACCGAAGAAAACTGCATCGGTAGTCGGTCAATCTGGTGCGATAGGAATGTATTTAAATGAGCTCAGTTTTACAACACAGCCGAGATTCAAAATGATGTATTGAGTCACCCCAGAAAACTAAACACGATTCAACTTGAAAGTAATGCAGAGATTGTATTGAGATTGCTAAACTCTAACACCCGACCACATTTTCGTTAAATTCTACACTGGGAGGTCCTTCCTGGTCTAAACATGACTTCAGGACCGCATTTTGTGTCCGCTCAGAACTTAAACACGACCTCAACGAGATTTCTTCTAAGGGAACAAAACGATTCTTCTTAAAAGCAACCCTGTTTATTTTTCAGAGCTACACCTTCGGTTTGGAGATGCATTGTTTTGAAGGTGCCATTATGTTATTCGGCCCTACGCGAAGAGCCTTTATTTCTTTTGTTCTTGAAGGAAGAGTACCATCTTTCTGGAAGTAACTTGCACCATCTTCGGTAGAGCCTGACCTTTTCTCCATGGCAGTTCTTGTTATATATTCTTAGGCACTCTTTCGGTACGATGTCGTTTGCGTAGCGGGCAGGTCTCATCAGCTGGCATCCTGTAAAAAAAATTGCAACCTAAAGTGTTGGGAATGTTTTAAATAGCCTATAGGCCGCGCAAATTAATTGAGCCCGAGAGCGCAATCCCGTACTGTCTATGTTTTCGCGCAGAGACAAACAACTTGGGCCGGCTATATTTTCAGAGCGTGTGACTAATAACATGTAAGAAGCCATATCGAAGCCTAAATCAGTTGCTGTTTGATCACTGAACATTCATTTGCATTATCGGGTGTGGAAGATCCAGAGAGCACAGTGATTAATTTTTTATTCTACCGAATACTCTTCCCTGGCGGCTCCGCCTATTGCTTGAAGTCTGGTCAAGAAGATTATCAGAATAATGAGTACGAATTGAATTCAGCTCATGAAAGAATGTGAAACACATGCAAATTAAGAGTCTGCATTTCAGGCGCACAGCCACTCCCACTTCCTTGCCCATTAAATTCATTGCTATATTTGGTGAGCTTTGCCTCTCAACGTCGTTTGAAGTTTTCGGAAATGCCGCGACAAGCAAAGCATAAGGAGAGCTAGTATCTGTATCCACAGCCTAGTAAAGCCTAGTGAATTGTTCAAGTTTATAGAAAGACTCAAACGCTAAATGGAACACTTGGATAGTGCCGGCGGTTGCCTAGACGCTGGTCTGTGTCTAAGTTACTCTGCAGTGGATTTGAAATTGATTCAAGTGAATGCACTCAACTCTTTAAAAATGGAAAGCGTGTGAAATGCGTGTCACAGCCAAGCATTCCGTAGCTAAGCTTTTTGACAGCCTCTTTTTCTTATCTAGTAACACCGGCCTTCTGCACTTACAGTCTTGGTAAAAAGTCTTAAGCTCAAAGGCTTTTCGCTTCAGTCGCATAGCAGAGCCATTACGGCGATATTTAAAACTTAATGACCTTGAAATGCTAGCAGACGGTTTCTTCTTGCTGTAGAGAAGCTTCCTGCTTGACCTGTGCTTTATCCGCTTGAGGCAGCATTCTAAGAACATTCATTTCGCTGCAGCTGAACTGCTGTGCCTTAAGACTTTTGACGAAGACTGTACCTGGTGCGAACATAGCAGGTCTATGGCATTCTTTTTTTTTAATGCGAAAGCATTATATCGCTCATCGGCAACGAAACACCTGCGTGGGCGTCGATTATGAGCCGCGTTCCCAAAAACTGAAGTTGTCGTCACCATGGAGTAAAAAGAGAAATAAATTTCTTCGTGGTGATCAAGCGACCCATAGGTCAATAAACCACTTTTCTTTTTGGCGAACAAAGGCATGTGCGTTGCTTTACGACTGTATGCTACTGAGTGGGTGTGTGATTAGGAAGGAAAAAAATTGTGAATTAAATAAAGCAATTAAAATGAACATAAAAATAAAACAGTGGTTTCGAATTTATTGCACATTATTAGTTTTTAGTGCCCTCTGCAATTTTTTTTATTCTTGGTGCCTCACCTTACCTTCTGCTTTGAATTTTGTTGCACCTGAAAGCACGTCTAGCGGTATTCGCTGTTGGGCTTAATGAGTGCCCAGGAATATAGCAGCAATCATGTATTTGTTGCTACGAAGAAGACCCTTCAGACACAAGAACATAGGTGCCGTTTCTTTCGGCTAAAAATCGTCAAGTGCGAATTGCATTCAGAGCTACAACCAACAGAATGCACACAATATGTGGACAAAAAAATATTTGCTGTGCAGTTGCCGAATAAAGCATCTTTTTAAACCCGGAATATACGCTGAACAAAGATTTCTTAGCTCTCTTAAAATAGCACCCGCTCATGGAATGGCACTTGTACTCACTTGCTTTTTCATCCGCTGAACTACGGTCATCGACAAAAATCATGCATGTCTTGTTCTTGTCCATATACATCAGCTTCCGTAGCTTCCGAGGATCACCTAGTAAAAATAAATTTAGCGCAAGAGCTATGCATGCCTTGGTTAGGCATTCAATGGCACATCAGTTGCTATCTAGGAGAGTTTCAATTCTGTCTCCTCGCTCCTATCTCTTGCCATCGGAGAACGACTGGGAAAGTTAACGACCAAAACAATCAGTTTACTGAATGGCTTTTAAACAGTTCTTTCGAATTGATTGACACTGGCACTTACTTGACGCTTCGCGCTTGTCTTGACTATTCCTCTTGTCCAGTTCGGGTTCCCTATTGTTCTTTACGATAACCCATTATTATTAGTGATAGGTGGTGTTGAATTTTGACAGCCAAATAGGTAATTCGGAACCCTTCCTGGCGGAGTCAAAGCCTACCCTCTCAGGATCAGTGCGTGACGGGATGCGTAAGGCAACATGACATCACAGTGACCACCGCGAAGAACGGGATGAAGGGCCAAATGCGTTCGTTCTGACAGCCACGGTTTTAAAGACTAAATGGCAAATTTTACTCTCTGTAATAGTCATGACGAAAGGACAGATTGCCATGCAGTCGCCGCTTTGGCTAACTTTAGTGCGCTACGCAGCCGAACATAAGCGTTAATTTTTTTAGCGTACCACAGTGCAAGGAGTCAAAGACATAAAATGTGACGGCGCCGCTCAATGTCACCTGTCTCGGTCCCGGCCTGTCTAACCTAGTAGGTACTCAAGAAAGGCTCACGGACTATGTATGAAGATGTAAAACAGTGGTTTGTAAAACATGTGACACAACACAAGAAACCAGAGTGTATTAGTCGCGAAAGTTTCATGTTTACAGAAGAGCGTGACATCACACGTTACGCTGAAAAACGTTTCTTACCTGGCCTATGCTTGTACACCACCGCATTGGGCTTTTTGTGGTGGCCGGTTCTTCACCGTCTCGAGGCTTGTGCTGAATTTCACCCTAAATACGAGGGCAATAATATTCAGAAAAATTGACATCAGTATCCCGCAGTGGCCAACTTTGGCGCTTATTGAATTATTTAATTGAGCGGCTGCGAGGGGCAGTGACTGTGTGAGTTGTCATCTCACTGAAGAAACTCCTTCCAAAATAGAATAGGAACATGAGAGCTATTTTTGAAGCCTTTCCGGGTGCATGCACTAGCGCTTGAAAGTTAATTTTTTTTATGCATTTGGAGCACCGAATGCGAGTGCTGGATTTATTTACTTCGTTTTTTGTAATTTAAAATGCATCATTTCGTCAATTGTGGTCTGGGAGCTGTAGTATGGCCACAAAAGTTTGAGTGCCACGTAGACAAGCACGCGGTGACCAAAATGCATGGGCAGAGTTGGAGGCACTTAAGTTGAAGGGTCCCTGAAAAGGGTGATCGAGGTTGGGTATCAAATGCTTGCATTATGCAGCAAGCGTTCATGTCGCGTACAAGGTTTCAGCAGCGAGCGGGTAATTTACAACACATTTTTGAAAATTCCCGCTTTGAAACCTCGACGGTGACCAGCGGTGACCTTTGCATTTACCATCCTTAGTGCCGCATATAAGTGCACAAAGAAATCAGGATGAATTACTAATAAAACAATATGTCCATCGTAAATGTGTTTTAAAATCGGAATGCTGTTTCATGGGGTTTTAATTTTTATTCATCTATTTGGAACAATCTTTCAGACACAATTGGTCTTGGATAACAGGGCTAAAGGCAGGTGCTCTCTGCCTGACGAGGGCCCTGTCAGCCATACACAGGTCGACAAGTGCAAGTGATGGATTAAATCGTTATACAAACGGTAATGTAAATAAGAAGTTTGAAAAACACCAACAACACAAAATGCATGTTTTGAACATGTATACATATTGGGCTTTGCGTTTGAAGAACTTATGGGAGGAGCCAAAGCACGAAGATAATAAGAAATTTGGTCAGAACAGAGCTTTCCTAAGCCTTATTGGTAGGCTGCAGCAGCCCTTAAAGCAATTTTTTCTTAAACCTCCCATTATTTCTTCCAGTTGTCACAGTATACTGAAGAAGGCAGTTTAATATATGCATTAACACATAATGCTTTCTAAACAAGACTGAGGCTTCTAACTTCGTCGCCAAAGGCTTTCATCAACTTACAAAAACATCCTTGAATGAATTGTAGTGGAGCCCAGTATAAATCTGTAAGTCGTCGCACTGTAACTTTTTGCTCGCTGTGAAAACAGGCACCGATGCTTCGTTGAAGTACGGTAGTTTCGGCTTATGACGTAAACTTTCCCGGGTATGCTTAGCGCCTGCAAACGTACAGCAATACAGCGTTATTAAACACAACTTGGCCTTCAAGAACAGTGCTGAAGCGTAATTTTAACCTTTCACGCGATCATTTAAGCTTTCAGCTTTCGTGAAGTTATGCTCGTTAGAAATATTTTAGGACGCCTCTGCCACGCTAGGCAATGCAGTTGCCGATATCCGTTTGCCGGAAGCTCTGCTCCTTTCCCAATAGCGCCTTGTTTACTGTGCATTTTAGTCGGTATGCTCAGTTTTCGAGGATATATTGGCTGAAGACATATTTAAGTAATCGGCACAGTAGTAAAAACAAGAAAGACTGCCTGCAGTTCCTAAGTAACTTTCTTTAACTCAAGGGAGAGAATGCTTATTAGTTAGAACTATATTTAGTGCTGAAAAAACTTTCTTTGTCCAAAGACGCTCACTTTGGACTAGGAGCACCATAGCTACAATTATCTAATTCGTGTTTTTTTTTCGGCTGGGTGTTGATACCATTTAAATTGCCTGAATAAAATGCAGAACGTTCTGGCTAAATGACAACAAAATAAGACACAAGTGAGCCAGGGACTCCCGAAAAATAAAGAGTCTTACAGCTTTGACGTTCTGGTAAGGAAAATTTGATTCCCTCTCTTCAAACGGCGTGTCTCTCCGAGATCCTCCTGATGCGACCACATGGATTAAATGCAGAAGAGACGTCAGTACAAACACACACGTAGCCGCAGATCGAGTCATCCTGGGCCACACGCTAAGGGCGTGCGCTACTGAAGCCTTTAAAACGCAATCTGAGGCTCCTAGCGAGCGCTTGGACATACACACCTTGTATACTCCCACTGTGAACGCGCATTTCTTCACCTTGACTGCAATTTGTGATCAATCTCCAGCGGGAACAATTCTTAGCTCTGCAGAGCTCTCACTTTCAATATCTGAAGCTGAAAGGTGCAACTGCTTTTGCGATCTGAGCTGAATTCCTTAGAAGTTTGCTAAGACGTCAACCTTAAAATAAAAAAGCGCGGATTTCGGCTGGGGATATATTGTTCAGTTTTCTGCTAAGCTTTTGTATCCTAAAAAAGGCGTAAAACAAACAAAACTCTCGCCGGGTCGCCGTTGGAAACCGCAACATGTTCCGCAGCCTGTTCTGAGTTTTTTTTTTTTTTTTGAACAGTGAACAAGTTAGTCCGTGCATAAAATTACTACCTAAATATAGGCGCATGACGGGAGTTTGCGGGACTTAATACAAGACGCAGCTCTTGCTTTTCGGAGGATGCGAGATTTAAAATAGCCGGTATAGTGCACTTAGTCTGTACCTTTAAAGAAGCCTAGTTGTCTGACATTGTTACATGATATTATTACATGATCCTTCACATCGGCCTGGTTCAGAGCCGGTAATGTTGTTTTGTCCTTTAAAAAACAATCAATTAATCGATCATTGCATGAACGAATAAAATAATGAAACCTCGACGCGTACTCTATCTACTGAGGGAAATTAAAATAGCGAGACACTAGAAAACCAGAGCCGGGCTTTATATATCGAGAGTTCCGCCGGACGGACCTTCCGGCGTCGCGAAGGCCATGTATATAAAATGATGGAAGGTAGCTTTGAGGCAACTTTACACACTCGCATATGTACATGGCCTTCACGACGCCGCTAACTGCCCCCCCCCCCCCCCCCCTACAGCTCGGATACTTATTCTTCGCAGCCCAACCCAAGTGACTAAAACAGTGGCAAATCTTTTCCGCGAACTATATCTACTGGACTCAGCATAAACCGATTTCAAATCTGCCTTCGAACAGAGAATGAACATGTACTATACCTTGGAGACACATTGTGTGCACCCGAAGTCACGTGACTCGAATCGCGGTGACCCTTTCCTAAAACTGTGGCAGTGCGTCAAAAGAAGTTTTAAAGAGCGCGTCTCTGGCCCCAACCCAGTCGAGTTTGAAGAAGGTTGGGAGTACGCCCTGATGCGTCAGTTCTCTTTTGAGACCATGATCGGAGTGTCAAATTTTTCGGTTTGAAATTGTTTGCGGTGCACTGGAGATCAAAGAGATGACATTGCTATGGTGACAATTTATTTCTTATGCGGTGTTCGACTGTTAAACCCCGAGAGTTAAACCCCGAAAATTGACCAGGTTATTAATTTCACTTCAATTTGTAAAACAACTTCGGCTTCTTTCTAGAGACATTTAATTGACATTCCGAGGAATCCCCTCTTTCTATGAAGATGTAAAATAGCAACAGCGAGCAGGAACGTAGAACCATGCTTGATCAAAAAAGCAATGTTGGAGTTCAGTTGAGTTGAGGTGTTGAATGCTACAGGTGGGATAAGCCTTGCTTATTCTACCGCCAATTGATCCACCGTAGCGTCACTTCTATGTTAATAATGTCCTAAAACCCGTCGCATCTACCCCACTATGCACACAGTCACTTATCACAGTACATAATCCACTCCCGCAGTCAAAATCTATGCAAACATTCATTCCACACAGTCCACACCACAATCCGCGCAAGAAATCACCATCTATGCACACATTCAGTCTGAGTTGAACATAGTCCATTGCAGTGCCACAATCCATACACACATTCCCTCACAGTATAACATAGTATAGTATAGTATAGTATAGTATAGTATAGTATAGTACAGTATAGTATAGTATAGTATAGTATAGTATAGTATAGTATAGTATAGTATAGTATAGTATAGTATAGTATAGTATAGTATAGTATAGTATCGTATAGTATTGGGTCTTGATCGTACAAGGGCTATAAACTCAGGTTTTTATATAAAAAGCAAACGCGCCTAAAATGATGCTGAGGTTCTCGTCTATTGCGGCGAAGTAATAGTTGTTCCAATTATTGGTAGCAAGCTTCCTAGTAAGACCACATCGTGAAGCGCGTTTAAACGCCTGAGATTATGACGCTGTGAAATTCGCCAAGCCTTTTTTCTCTGGTTTCGATGACAGGCACGACGACACTACGCCGCAGTGTCTTGCTCAGTGTGCTCCATATATGCGCGAAGCGAGAGCAGCAAACATGCCTCGAGTCGAGGAGAGGGCGAATTCTCTTTGGAAGGTACCGGCAAAAGCGCTGGCCGAAAACTTCCTAAAGTCAATTCCCATAGATTTCATAAGCCAGAAACCCCGCTTTGTGACCGTCCGTTGGAATGAACCAATCGCTGTTCTGTTGAGCAAGGCGTCTTCGTTGCGTTATATATTTTGCGAACAATCTAGCTCTTGTCATTCTTCTCCTCCCGAGTGTAAGCTGCTGTAATATTTTTTTCGCACTGCGTTACAGCGAAAAAGTTAACTTCAGCTACAGCCCACCTATATTCCTCTGCACTACTTTATTTTATTCATGCATTACTATTGCACCCATTAGCAATTTGCCAGCAGGAGACCCTTGCACTTAGTTGTATATATTACTTCTCTCAGCTGTTATTCCTCCCTGTTTCCTCCGTACTTATTTCTTTCTACCCATTAGCCTGCTGAGCCTTGATTTCCACCAGCTGCAGGTGAGGTGTCCTATAAAGAAACGGCATTTTGCGCTGTCGGCGTGCGTGTTTTGCCTTCTTCCCTTCTCGTAATTTGTCAAACTTCTGCCACTACGACTTCTTGCCTTAGCGAGTGTATGATAGTGTATAGCTTGCTGTCGAACGGTAAGCCCAAACTCGTGTAGCATCCGGTTCAGAGACTGTTTGCGCAGCTCTTCATATAATTTGTCTTCTAGCAGCCAACAGATAAACACATTTATCCACGCCCTCCACGCCCTCAACGCCGCAAATGGAACCCTGAGTCTAATAATGGCGATTTTCACGACCTGAAGGGGCGCGCACATTGATTAATATGGCTGCTTGTGTCACCAGCCAGGGTATAGTGAAGTTTGACTGACAGCATTGCAGGTTTCTCCTCACTAAAGGAAAACCCCCTGGTCTGTGACTCTTAAGCATCCACACAACTCCACCGAACAGAATCTTCCATCCGCCGTAATCCCGCCAAGCGATGAAGTAGAAAGCTTGGACGAAAGCGCATTCAATACACAATGGCAAAGTGATCGCTGCAGAAACAAATGAACTATAAGTGTCACATGAAACGCGAACAACGCTAACACGTATAAAAAAACCACCAATATTTGCTGCCTCTTAAAAAATAACGGTGACCTTCCTAACACTTCCACGCACAGGTCTTTTTCGTTTTCATTTGGCGCTCACAGTGCAACCTCTATTGCTAATGGAGATCTGTAGCATTATATAGTAAGATCACTTGTGAGTTTTATTTCTTTACTGTTTTTGTGTTCCCGTTAGCAAAACGCAGAAAAGTGACTCTATCAAATAGAAACCTACTTTGATTAAGGTTCCTTCCTAAAATTGTAAAATGGCGGCAGCGCGGGCGTGGAACGGTTACAAATGAATGAAATCAAATTAATAAAATTGGTGCCAAATCTTCACGTTCTGTACGTTCTAAATAACACGCAACGGCTATCTGCAAAGAAAAAATCATGGCGAAAGATTGTACATGCCTGCAAGTGCCCATTTTTCAGCTGCCGCTGCGGTGGCTGAGTGGTTATGGCGCTCGGCTGCTGTCCTGAAAGACGGGGGTTCGATCCCGGCCGCGGCGGTCGAATTTCGATGGAGGCGAAATTCTAGAGGTCCGTGTACTGTGCGATGTCAGTGCACGTTAAAGAACCCCAGGTGGTCAAAATTTCCGGAGCCCTTCACTACGGCGTCTCTCATAGCATGAGTCGCTTTGGGACGTTAAACCGCCTAAACCAAACCAAACCATTTTCAGCTCTACTGAGCCATGGGTTCTAGAAAGCAGACGCTTGTGTTTACAATGTCCCTGTACCATCACGGAAATCTTTTCAGAAGTAAGCTTTTGACTTGTCAGGATGTGCGAGCTTACACCGTTCACCCCTGCAAACATAATAAATATCTATAAGTAAAAGCTAGTTCAAGCAAAGAAGGCATCTTAATGCAATGCTGACTGCCAACTCTGGTGATGTAGAGGTGTTTACATAAGCGCAGTAAAATATCTTTACACGACAGACTTATAGACTGTCTGCAGCGAGTCGATTATATGGCTGCCACCACTGTTTCACAACTTTACAGCTGCTGAGCCGGTACGGCGATTTAACAGCACGACTGAATGCAAAATATGACCATGCGACTTATTCACGCGTTCAACTAAGAAGATACGAGCCATAATAACCCTATTTTGATTGTACCTGAAATTAATGGGCTCGGATAAGGTGCTGACGTCATGCGGTGGCGAGCAGGAGACAGGAGCGAATGACACTTGCACATGCTAGAAAGGCGCGTCCATTTTGCTGTTATTACGGAAACTTGCCAAGTGGCACAAGATCAGGGCCGTCAGTATACTATAGAAAGTTGTGGAGGTTGTTTTTGCCAAAAACCTGAGCAGGCTCCGGCTCTTAGTGTTGTCCATCAGCCACAGGATGAAGGCTTCCTTTAGAGTAGCCGTTAGACCAACTTCCTGCAGTCGTCTCGTTTTTGAAGTGTTTGCTCCTAGACACGTCCACAACAAGTGGCGAACTGCCATGTCAGCGGCGGGCGTTGTTTGTTACGGACGACTGCTAGCCAGGTGTCCGTCTTAAAACTCCATCTGTCCGTCACCGACGGTTTAAGAACCGCCACAGCCCTAATGCTTCTAAAATACACCTCCTCCAAAGACTTTAACTTAGGAGGAAGGGGGTAAATGCACGGCGGAATTATAGCACGCGTACTTCTCCTTATGGGGTACTTTAGGATGACAACAGCGAGGTGAAGGTCAAAACTGACGCTTGTTGAGAGACATTCGTAGTTGGTTCTTGGGTGTGTAAGAGCATCTGTCGTCCTCTTGTGAGCGTCGTTATTAACAGCTTGTGGGTTATGATTTCTCACGCTTGTTTCCGCAATACAGATTCGTCATCTATATAGCCTGGAATCCTGCTTGAGACTTGCCAGTCAGCCATCATGACGACTTAAAAGGTCAGGATCAGTCAGTGTGACACCACGAATGAAACTAATTGTTAGAAGGATATCAGCCCTCGGGCAATGCTATCCAGAGCAATGCATTCTGAGGAATACTGCCTTGTCTCGAAAAAGATACTGTAAGCGTTCCACTAAAGCGTACAAACTTCTAGTTCCTAAAGTTTTTGTTTGCGTCGTGTGCAGCAGAGAACTCAAGTAGTAAAGCTTAATACCTTTTATTTTACTTTATGGTGCAGATTTAAATAGGAATCGTTTAGGCACTTATCTATCAAGGCGAACTTATCCGTTACGCGGCAATCGTGCGGGATCCCTGCTATGCCAGATATGTTTACTGGCACGGACAGATGCAGTGAATTCCTCCGAAGTTTATCTTGTGACATTACTATCCGCGTACGTCATCGGTTTCTAACATGCTGAAGCAGCTTAGAGGTCGTAGGTTTGGATCCCACCAGAGGGCACGTGGTTGCTTTTCTTCTCCTTTATTAACAATTATTTTTAAGACATTCAATATTTACACTGTTAATATTCAAGTAACTAACAACACAAACAGGGTAAAAACAGCCCCTATGCTCCTTGGATTCGGTGGCTGTTAGCTCTACGCTCTTAGTCTGTTAAAGAAAATTAATCTTTCATTTGATCACTAAGCGAGGTAAAATTTTTACAGTACTGCACAGACCCCTTTTTGTCGTGGGGTCCTTGTAATGCGGTTCGATATCTATTGAAGAGATATTTCTAAATAAAGAAGCTGAAGGTGAGAAGTACAAAGGTTACATTCTTTTATTGTCTGTGGCTTGAAATTTCTCGTTGTGCAATGACAGAGCGAGCACAAGACTCTGATGTCTGTGTGCCAAACATGGGATAGAGGAAAGCATTGGATACCTTGCGCCACTTATAATACCTTATCTGCAACTACATTTGCAACTGCTTATAAACAGCCGCAGATGACAATGCTTTTTCATCCTTTGGCCTTTCTTCCTAAAAAAAGGATAAAAGTACAGACTGAAAGTCGACCAGGTGCTTTCGTTCTTGGACAGAGCTGTCTTTTTCACACTAACATGGAAAACAATACACAATAGAACGAAGAAACGAAAAATAGTGAGATGTCACTGTTTTTCTGCAACTGCTAGTCTCGAAGCGTTGTGCTAAGTGTGCAGCGTACATACTGTTCGCGTTTGGCTTTTCTTATCGACAGGTTTGTCCTGGTTCCTTACTAGATATCTGTAAATTGCCTGCTCACCAAGGCTGTTCTTGATTCCTTGAGCGCTAACGTAAAAATGTGTTGCTTACGAAAGCCCTGGCGTACGCTCTTCGGGCAAAATATTTTTGTACCATGAAGTCCTACCTACAGATGACATGCCGTGAAGAAAAAATTAGGGAAGCAATAGTGGGCTCGTCTGGAAGCCGTCAATCGAGAGGCTATGAGAAACATCACTTGACTTCCATGCATCACAACGATCGTGGCACTTCAAGGGAATGCCCAGCTTAACACACTTTATGAGCTTGTACAGCAGCACCGTGATGCTAGTAGCCTTAAGACCACCCTTTAGCACTCACCGCGAGTACTCAGGACTTATGCTTCATCCCATACTATACAGTCACCACCACCCTCAGTTTTTCTTCCATGGAACTTTGTCTAGCTGAGCGACAACAAACCTACCAATCTTAGTTCACCAACCTCATCCTATGCGGCATCGTCCCTTCGCGAGTGAATCGCGGAACAAGATATCGACCTACCCCGCGGCTCAGTCATTATATATGTGGATACCAGCATCCAGGGCTGTGAAACAACTACTGCAGTTTACTGTCCCTGCAAGCCTGCACTTAACAAGATGGCCAGGTTTCGATTCGCGGAACCTCCTTCTTCCTTCTGTGCGTAGCTGGTTGCTTACAAGACGCGCTTCGCTCTGTAGCCGCAGTTGTCCTGCTTCCTACAGCCCACATTATCATCCACACTGACGCCCTTAAAGCAACACGTCTACTCCGAGGCGTCAGCCACAGCCCAGAAATCTGCAAGAAAATACATCGTCTGGCGGCTCGCATCCCGCAAGCCATTCGAATTCAGTGGGTCCCACGCGACCTGCTGAGTTCTCAAAGCTCTGCAGATTCTAGAACCCGCTTGGCGACCATACTCACGTCAATGCCTCAATTACTCAGCATGGGTGATGCTACCCTCATTCTCACAAGAAAGGAACACCTCCGGCGCCTCACACGTGCTCTCGTCCCTCCGTGTGCGGTAAACCTCCCCCGCCGTCTTACCCGTACATGGGAGGTTGTGCTTCGGAGAATCCGGGCGGGGTTGCCCTTACTCCTGCCGTCACTCGGACGTGGCCTCACTTTTGCCACTTATATCCCGCCCAGGATACTGAGGCTGATATTCACCACTTGTTGTGGTTTGCCCTGCGCTGAAGCCAACTAGAACTTGCCACCTGGTAGCAGCGGGTCTCCCGCCGGACAACCCGTCCTCATATGTTTCTTGGACGCAGGGGCCACATCACCGCTCCCTCCTCGCCTTCATTAGATCGGCCCACCTTTCCTCCATCATTTAACACCCACCTACTTTTTTTTTTCTCTTTCGCCTTCCCAGCTCCCTTTATGCCCTGAGGCAATAAATAACGTTATAAAAAAAATTAAAGATCTTTTTTTATACGAAGGAAATGCGACAGTATTTTTTTTACTCGACGAATTGGTCTAGTTCTTAATAATCATCAATTGACGATTCTATTCCAGTTCTTCCTTCATTTTCTTTCCCTCTACAATCATCTTTATTTGTGATTCTATTGCAATTCCGAATTCGGAACTGCTCAAAATGTGTAACGTTGTTAGACAGCGGTACGTCGTGATACCACTGCCGACACAGTGTCACAGCGGTTGGGCGATGCGCCACTGCACTGGCAGGTGACTATTTGAACACAACCACAGGTGGGGATAGTGAGACCCAGGTCGCTCACCGCGAGCAATGCGAGAAGTAAGAGCGCCCGCAAACTTCATTTCTGAAGACACTTTTTTGGGGAGGCTTTATATTTTGTACGTAGGCCTGATGTTGTCTGGGTAAACTACGTTTTAGTCATTGTCATTTTTTCTTAGATATTCTTCCTCCAGCGTCTCCCTCCTCTGCCCTACAAGTGAAGATGGCAGAGGGAAAGGAGCACTTTGACAGGTGGCAGAGACAAAGAGGCAAATTCTGCTAAACGCCACATGGCATGTGGAGGCTGCACACAAACGCCAACGGACAGCGTTTGCCTCCATGGCCCTCATCATTCTATGGCATCAAAACCAGCGTTCTAGACAGCACAGCAAATTCAAAGTTGGTTTTTGGGGAAAGGAAATAGCGCAGTATAGTATGTCTCTCATCTCGGCGGACACCTGAACCGCGCCCTAAGGGAAGGGATGAAAGAGAGAGTGAAAGAAGAAAGGAAGAAAGAGGAGCGTAGTCGAGTTCTCCGGAATAATTTCGACCACCTGGGGATCTTTACCGAGCACTTATAATGCACAGCACACGGGCGTCTTTGCGTATCGCCTCTATCGAAACGCGGCCGCCGCGGTCAGATTCGAGCCCGAGCACTCTGGATAAGTAGCCGAGCGCCCTAACCACTGAACCACCAAAGACAACACAGAATCTAAAATGAAATATTCTAGACCTGCCTATGATAAGCTGCGCAACACTAAGAGTTGCGCCGGTGTGAATTCGCGATATGTTTTCAGGCAGCGCTAGAAGTATGGCGCACATTCAAGGGCGCTCAAACAACGACTTGTAAACTGTAATTTTGAGCTACGTTTTTTAGGATGCGGGCCAAGCAGTCCTAATATAGAAGGGAAACGGGATGCTGGAGACGATGTAAATATTCCGTATAAAGTAAGGAGTATTCGCCGATACCTGACACAGAGCATTAACTCATGAAACACGGATGACACATGGCCAACATTACAGTTCATGGGAATGAATTTCGGCGTCTTTGTTTATGTGCTTTAAGCAACTTAATTGCATCATTATTCAGCGAAAGCTGACCGCTGACACAAGACAGGAAGGCTGCTCTCTGCATTTTCAAAGCGGGCTGATGAGAACCCCATCCCCGTTTTCTTAGACTGAAAGTGAATGCCCAAGCGGGTATGCTAACTTATTAACCAAATACTAATTTCTGAGATGTTCCGCTAAGCATGCTTGGGTAGTTTAAAATATAGGTGAGTTTTTTTCTCCTGTCATCATGAAGCTTTAAGATGCTGAGGATCTTTGCACTGCAATCTTTTTGCGGTGCTGTATTAAACATTAGCTTCATATCTAATATCTTGAATATACACAGTATCATATCAAAAGTAGAAAACTACATGTACAGCTCTGTAAATACCGGGCCCTTTGCGCTTACACCTTTCTATCCTATTCTGCTTATTCCTTCCCATGTTTGTTTCAAGCACAATCTTATGCAAATGAAAGTTTCACTATAGGACGTGAAAATGTAATCAATACAGCTTAAGACACAATATAAATCGTTTTGTTTTGTATAGATTACTGAGGCAGCAAAAGTTGATGTTCTAAGCATGCATGTACGCTTAATCATTTGTGCCCATTATTTGCTTTTATTTGTGCCACATTATGTTACTCGTGCTGGGCGGATTCGTCTTGTAGGCTTAACGCCTCAGGAGCGAAGGAACAAGACCACTGCTGCGAACCGACACCAGAACAGAACTGTGAGCCGTCTTTATTTTCTCCGCCGGGTGGCGCGCGCTATACGTGTTCCCGGCGCCACCTAACGAGAGGGCGCTACAGTCTATTCCTATGCTGCATCATGAATCGGAAATAAACTTTTCTGTAGATAATTTTTTTAATTTTCTCAATAATTTCGTGAAGAAAACTTTTAATCGCGGCAGCCGCCATGCCGAGTTTTACTGGCTTGAACTGAATAGTACAGTCCATACTGTGTTAATCATTCTTAGCTCTAGAGGCTGCACTTTTTCTCTTTTTGTAAACCGTGTACCATCTTTCAGGAAGAGACTGGCACCATGGTCGATAAAGTTTGATACTCTCTCCATGGCAGTTCTGGTTGTAAACACGCTTGCACTGTTCAGGCAAGCGTTCGTTTGCGTAGCGTGCGGGTCGCATAAGCTGGCACCCTGGAAGAAAGTAAAAAAAATATTTGGTCCTAATGGGCACCGCCATAGCATTCGGCCCAACGCAGCCTCCTCAGGGTAACGTTGCCTGATGAGACAGATCTCGCGCAGACTACACAGCGATCCAGCTTTATGCAGTTTATGCACATTGTACGCTTCGAAACCCTCAGGGCACTTCCCGTACAAATTAGCCATGCTGAAGAGGTACTTCTAGATTACATTACACGCGTTTAACAGTATAAATTGTATCCTCGTTACACGAATTAAGGCTCGAAAGCTAAGAAGAAAAAACTCATATATTACTACTCTAGATAAGGCTGCATGATGATCGTCCTAACCCTGGAAAAGTTGCATCGAGCCAATGAGCATGCAGACAGACTCGAGGAAATTTTCTATTCTTTGCATCGCCAGTCGGGATCGGTCAGTACTTACTTGCTTTTTCGGACTCTGATTTACGGTCATCAACAAAGATCATACAAGTCCTTTTCTTATCGACATACATCAGTTTTCGCACCTTGTAGGGGTCATCTAGAGGAACAGAAACAAAAGTCTTTTATGTACTCGGTATTTTTTTCGGTCTTATACAAAGTGCTTGCTAACTGAGCACCACAGTGATGCATTTTCGCTAACAGAGCACTCATTCCCAAGTGTTTTCCTTGTGTCTCACTGAACGAAAGCTAGGAATCATATTCTCGCATTTGCCCGGAATTAGTGTCCCAAAACTTACATGACCATTTCGTACAACTTTTGCACACACGTTTGCTACTGTTCTCGAAAAATGTACTTTCGAAATCTCAGATTACCGCAGCCAAAATATTTTGGTGCTAAGAATTCAAACAATTCTTATGGAGTGCAGGGTTGAAGGTGTCACTTACTTGGCCTAAACTTGTATTTCACCGCGTTGTACGTGTCATGCTTTCCCGTTTTCAGTAGATCCAGTCTTGTGCTGAACTTCACCCTGAACGTTATGACGACGTTTTGGACAAAAAAGCCAATATGCAGAATCAAACGAGAGGAAATGACAGATGCCGGCTATTTTCTTGAGCAACGTAGTACTTTGCGCAGGGCGCTCGAGTCTTGCTTAATCATAATTATGATAATTGGGTGATCTCTCCCATGTGTCCCAAATTGTCTTCTGCACTTTTTTACCGAACCGCATTTAAAACCATGTCAAGGTCTTGCCTGATCAATTTTGATTGCGAATTCAAGCCCTTATCTCATATCAAGTGAAAACAGCAGAATTCCACCGGCACCTTCAGTGCTGAAATAACAAATAACTTTTTTAGGCGCCCAAGACCGTCATTCAACGCATCGCTCCTTGTACAGTTGTTAGGAACATTCGTAGATTTGTGTTGCTTGCGAATGGGGACTCTGAGTGTGGTTTGGGCATTTGTTTAATAATAATTATTTAAGAACTAAGTAACGAAAATGCTTAAAAGAAAACTTGGTGCTCTTACAGGTACATCCTTGAATACGGTGGCGTCGATCCAAGTGTGAATGCGTACTTCGTCTTGCTGTATTTGTTCATGCGCTGCGAATAAAGGCACCGAGACTTGGAAGCAGTGCGGTAGTTTCGCTTTATGACGAAAACTTTTCCTCTGATGTCGACGGTCTTCAGATGTAAAAGGAAAACAGAAAAAAGGTTTTAGAAATTGTTGGCTTCTAAGGCGCATTTATAGCTATATTTGTTCAAGTTTAATACTTCAAATGCGCAAAGGAGGTAAACTTTAACTCAATGCACAAAGAATACAACTGAAATTTAGATCGCTTATGAACTTTCGATAACATTTCGCGCTACGTTGGGGTGAAGTAGTGCTTGCTTCGCAGAAATGTGCCTTTTATAATACTAGCAGTGTGCCTCCTTTTCAGATTCCCTCAACGGAGCTTCCTGAATATTTTGCAATAGTAAATCAGCAGTCCTAGCATTTATATATGAAGAGAGTTTCACCTAAGATTTTACACAGTTTTTAAATATAGGCTTTCTTAGAAGACCGCTTTTTTGGCATAGCATTGCCAGCGGTGTAGTACATTAGAATACAGCTAAGCCGTGATACCTAGCAGGCTGATTAACTAATATCGAATACTTAGCTTTTTTAACTATTATTATTAGGCGCCTTAATTATTAAAAGCCGTTTATCCCACCGTAACTAATATATCCATATAAAATTTAGAATTTCGGGAAGGGGTTTACCCTCAGCGCCGTGGCCCAAGAAATTTTGACTATTTCGACGAGTTACATGCACTGGAGAGGTTCCTTTGCCTGCAAGCTTCTCGAAAGCCCATGTATTTTGGCGATGTAGCCAAAATTTGTTGGAGCACAGAGCTCAAGGTTAACCACGTTCTTGAAATTATGAAAAAAACTGATATGGATATTACTTACGGTGGGCTACGTACCTCTCACTAATTAAGAAGCATAACAGTATTATATAAAAATTTAACTATTCAGTATTAGCTAACAATTCTGCTAGTTAACACGTCCTAATTCTATTCTAACGTACTACACCGCTGAGAGTGCTATGCAGAAAAAAGCGCTCTTCTAACTCAAAAAGCCTATGTTGAAAAATTGTGTAAAATCTTAGGCGAAACACCCTGTAGAGCTTTTGCCTACCAAATGGATCCAAAAGGTGAAGCTATGCCTGAACAGGGAGTCTAAGAGATCAGTAACATGTTGGCGCTGATTGCCTGCAGCAAGAACAAGGCTTAACAAAAATCTGGCACTTTGAATAAAACGTTGCAAAGGTAACCATAAAAATCAGTCCATCTCACAGCTCTGACATTCTGATGATGGAAGTTTGCCACTCTTTCTTCATACGGCTTGTCTTTCCGGCTACCTCCAGACATCACTTCGGTGCATAGCTGCAAAGTCACGATGGCTGCAAACGCACACCACACTGCTAGTCTAGTGGTCATGGATCTGGCGATAGGAGCATACGCTACTAAAGGAAGCCTCTGGTACACTAGGTTAATAGGCTCGGAACAGATGCATAGGAGCATACACGCATTTTATGGACTAAGTTAGCGCACAGTTTGCATCCAAAGGCAAGCTTCCCATCCATTATCCGGTTGAACAATTCGCAGTGGAACAAACCCATGCCTTTGAAAAACAGCACTGAAACTACATCCACTTGTTCGTTCCCATTCCATTCTTTGCCACTCTGTGTGAAGTGACAACCGCTCTGGGACTGTGGCCATAAGCTACGATGTCGATGTATTGTTCTGAAAAGAGGTAAAGAAGAATGCCTCTCCAAAAGCACGCATGTTCATCTCTTGACATTCAAGGAACACGTAGTTGCTGGGCAATACTGCTGTGGACCGAAGAAAAAGGGCGACACTTTCTTTTGCTTTACGAGTAAAATGGGGGTGACGAATTGAAAGCATAGTCGCTCTGGTTTAAAGGCTGCGCATTGTTCCATCAGAAAGCAATGACCTCGAGCTGCTTGAAAGAAACTGACCTGAAATTTCGAAGGGGTTGAACAATATAAGGACATTTTAAAAGGTAATATTTTTAACAAAATTAGATTTTCACATTTTCTTTCAACGAAATGTCGATTCATTCCTGAAACGAACTGCGGCAAAAATTATGCTTCGAATTAACAGCTTTAAAAGATATAGCCATAGTTGTAACCTCCTGTGCAACTACCGAAACAAAACTGAAGACAAGAATTATTTTCAACAGCGCTCTGCAACAGGACCAGACATTGGAGGGCACAAACACGGCGACTATGTTTGTCTGTTCCAATATCTGGCCATGTTGTCTAGCGCTGTTGAAAATAATTCTTGTCAAGGAGCACCAACTCGCCCAGTCTGCCGTGCTTCTTCAAAACTCAGCTTTTAAAGCCAAATTAATGCAAAATTTTGCATTGCTATTTATTTTTGCTGGCAACTTTCTAGCTTTACATATAATACCTGTTTCTTAGCATTTACAACATAGTTTTCTTTGGATTCAATAAGTAAACGCTCTGAAAAGCGGCGAAAGACGTTTTGAAAAGCATTAGCTGGTTATGTAAAATACCAACGCTGAATTTAGGCTTCCTCTGATGGCATGTGTCATTTCAAAACTGGTTGAAACAACATACATTTTGGCGCACATTGAGATCAAGCCAGGTCCACACACGAACGTAGCTGGCCCTGCAGGTGAGGGACAACGTATCTGTAAGTCTTCCTGTCGCTATACTGATCCTGCAAAGGGTAAGAAAAAAGCTAGAAAAATTGAGCTGCCAAACGCGCGAAACCAATGAGAAGTAAAACAAAGGAGGGGCTGAGCGACAAATATGGTGGATTTTAACCTTCCTATGCATTGCTTTATGTACTTTGTATTTGTTCTCATTCTTCTTTCTCGTTTTTCCCAGGACACACTGTTTTCCCGTGTCTTATAGCACGAGCAATCATGTACAAAATTTTGTAGCTAATGCTACATTGGCCACAAACTCGCAGTTTCGCCGGGCTCGCATTCCCAATGTGGTAGCACCGCACGACGTGACCAACCACGGGACTGCTCACGTGATCAACCGTGTGACGAACCACGTGACAACTAGCCAGACAACCAGACTAACCTGGACTTGCAATGAAGATTAAGCAAGGCTAACCAAGCTATGCCTTAGCTTTCCCTACGTATATCCTGGCATAGCCGAGCTGAGCCACTGCTAATTTTTTTTGAAACTTTTTACACTTGCTTTTTAGATATCTAGCTCTGAATTTAACCAAACGAACAAAATTTTGCAATGTGATATCCTTCTGCAACACTTTTAGTGAAAACTTGACTATAGAAATATTGGATTTTGTCATTCCACTGTTACACAATGAGAATTTATTGTGAGACACTTCTTATGGTTCATTGCAGAGATCCTGTCTTTAGTCTATAACAGAAGGAGAAATTTGATTCGATTAACTAAATTAGAGATATCACTGCAGGTGCTAACTGTATATGGTGCATTTATTTCTAATTGCAACTAAAATTCATTCTGTGTGAATATTGACGACGACGAAATAACGTAGTCCTTGAGACAGATAACTGCATTGTTGTTTTTCATTGGTATTAAATTTTTTGTTCGAAAATTCGGCCTCATAGCATACAAGATTGTCCTGGTTTACACGGAGCAATTTTTAAAGCTTGTTCCTTCTGTAAGCGCTCACACGCCGATAACATTTCGCAGTGTTGCTTGTTCAGTTTCAAGAGTGCTGTTTTTATATATGGCGTTTTATAGGCATGTGAAATTGGTATATATATATATATATATATATATATATATATATATATATATATATATATATATATATATATATATGACGAATTTAAGGAAATGAGGGGCTCGAGTTTGACAAATTTATGAAGGGAGCCAACAGTCACCGAAACCAAGGTACATAGGGGAACGTTAATTTTTTTTAATGTGTTATGCTTACCAGTGGGATAATAAAACTTACATTAATAAATCGCTTAATGAAAATTACCTATAAAGCAGCAGAAAAAACAACCATGCCGCCGGCGGGATCCGAACCCACGATCTCCGAAAATCGCGTCCGGTGCTCTACCAACTGAGCTACGGTGACGGCTGTCCAATCTGCTGCTCTCGTGGGTATTTATGCTTATTGGGTGCATGCGAACCTTGAGAGTGTTCACCAGCGCCACCCTCGTCTATAGCGGCGGACGTAGCACGTCCTGTATTACCGCGAGTGTGACGTGGAACGTCATCTAACGGCGAGGGCGGAAACTGTGCGAGAGCCCTCTTATGCTACCTATGACATCAAGACTGCCAGAACCGAGACCCTCGTTAAGCTATTTTCAGACAAAGTTAAGAAAATGAGGGGCTTGTTTGACAAAGTAATGAAGGGAGCCAACAGTCACCGTAACCAAGGTGCACAAGGGAATGTTTAATTTTTTTATTGTGTAGTGCTGATCAGTGGCATAATAATACTTCGATTAATCTAACGCTTAAAGAAAATTACCTATAAAGCAGCAGAAAAAACAACGATGCCGCCGGTGGGCTCCGAACCCACGAATTATAAGTAATTTATCTGTATCTGAGTATTTTTTCCCTCGGGACGTACTTTTCAGTGTTTGTTTATTCAAATGCGGGTATTGTTCCAAAAGGTATTCGTTTAAAATATTTTTGTTTTGTTCGGCACTAGTGCCATAGCGAACTTGCTTTTTATCATGTGGTGTTGCCTTCTAAATCGTAGTGGCTGGCGTAGTTAGAGCCAAAAAAAAACCTTGTCCGGCTGGCGAATGAGAATGCTTAGTGCTCGGTTTTGACCGCAAGCATATATTGAGGTGAAAATATAGTAAAGCTTGAAGCATGCATACTTTTTTTTCTGTCATTCACATAGACCTAAGACTAAAATAAATGCACTGCTTTGGGGGAGGGGAGGGGGGGGGCATTTGTAACAATCACCTAATGTCTCCTAGATCGTGTGATATTGGCAGCTTTTTGCTTTAATTTTGATGGACTGCGATCATAAGGGAACAGCGCTGAGCTAATGTTTATAACCGTCTCTCTCTCATGCGTATCGCAAGAAGAGAAGCGGTGCAGATTATTCTGTTCCCGCATCGAAACATCTGTCAGTGTTGTCACGTGACTGTAGCTACAGGCGCTAGCGATGTGCATTAGAGATGGTAACTTTTGCATGAACCCAACAGAGCTTGTAATCGGGTGGAACTATGCTGAAATCAAATAGAATACGATCGGAAGCTTTAGTTCTCTCGACCACGCTGAATTTATGTATGAAAAAAAGAGCACTCAGTACTGCCAATCATCTTGAACACCGTAGAACGTGCAGGGTGAGATCATTATCCTTCAAGAACGCTCTCGTCGCATTCAGCATTGCCAGCAAATTGGCATGGCTACTTGGCGGAGGAAGTTCGCATCAAACATTTAAAACGAACACAACAGTATTCCGCGGCTATACTGATAAATGTTAACAGTTTCGCTCCTTTGGGCAGCTATTGGTGATTTTAAGCCGATATCAAATAACGTTCTTGAAAGCCAGATGGCTTGTGCCTTAGCTCCCCAAAGTAGATTTTTAATCTCGAAAGATAACTGCTTACAAAATACAGTATTTTTAAACATCGTTGCTGCGCGTAATTATTCTTCAAGGATGTGAGCTAACTACAGGATATGCATGAACGAAGTCTTGTAATGACTTGGTGGCAAAATTAGCCACAAGTTTTTTATTGCGTTTTATACCCATCTTGCGCACGTGCCCTTATACTCTAGAGAACGTAAGACCTCCTGGCCGGAACGTAGCACAGTGTTTTGTACCAACATGCACAAGGAGTAATTGAAAGTTGGCTAAACAAGGATATTGTTCACTGCTTTTTATGAAACCGTGCCGCTAAAACACTCAGCAAAATATTGTGTCGAAGAAGACTAAGCTGGCAGGAAAGATTATCTTTATAAATGTAGTAACTAGACGTGAGAGTAGCGTAAACAGCAATATTTTTTTGTGCATGAAAAGCACCAAGTACGACATTCCCTGGATATAATTAATGCGTCACTTTAGCGCATATTTACACCTGACGACACGAGACCATCAGTGCAGCAACCGCCTTGGCAATGGTAACCACGTCCAAGAGTGAAGAGGGTTATTCCAGTAATTTGCCCTGCGAAGCATGGTTCTGAAACGAAACTCAGCCCTTAAATGGTTTTGCGCGACAGCGGTGGATCAAATGCCAATGCCCGCATTTGCGTGCAAAAATCGCTGAGGTTATGGTTAATAACGTAACCATTTGCTTCCAAAATTTTCCACTTTTTTAGCAGCGATCACTCTAGTGCTAGCCATTCTTTCTCCTTCCAGCCTTTTGTAACACCCACTTCGCAAATCTTCACTAAGAAAGTTTGTGTTCGACTGAGCTGAACGGCGTTAAAAACCTACCAATTTTTCACTAGGCCTTAGGTGCAAGCTTGTTGGTGATGGATTCATGAATTATTACACAGCAGCACGGACATTTCACACTTTTTCCGGATATGTACCCTTGTCGACAACAGCGCGACTAATGTGGTGCAAATAATGAAACCCGGTCTTTAACCTTTTACTTGCCAATGTTCCAAAATTGGAACTCATGAAGCTCAATTTTTGTTGCTCTTTGAGATACATCCTATCTCGAAATTACTGCGCGATAATTCTACAAAACATCGCAACTCAATTATATGTCTAATTGTTTCAAGACTTCAGATATATTCCTTGCAAACGGGCGTATTTTGTACCTCGTCTCTGCCAACCGTTCTTAAAGCTCTTTCGCGGGAGGAAAAATTTTGAAATGAAAAAAAGTACAAAAGTAATGACAAAAAATTGGTGATTTTAGAAGCAAAAAATATAGAGTTAAAGCCTGTGTGTGCTTCACTGCCTCTGAGTTTTATGCAAACGTTTCTCTTTGAAGCATTGCCGTTTGGCAGTAGCAAACTTCAAAGACAGGCGATACTCCTTTGCAAAAGCACCGAAGTTTGGGCCAGTTGGTAATGATCCATCTTGTCCATCGTCCATCGTCCTGTCGTATGTGTCTTTTTCGTCCCCGTTTTTTCGTGCTGCTTCGTTTTCTCAAAGCAGCATTCGTCCTGTCGTATGTGTGTCTTTTTCGTCCCCGTTTTTTTCGTGCTGCTTCTTTTTCTCAGCAGCATTCGTCCTGTCGTATGTGTGTCTTTTTCGTCCCCGTTTTTTCGTGCTGCTTTGTTTTCTCAAAGCAGCATTCGTCCTGTCGTATGTGTGTCTTTTTCGTCCCCGTTTTTTCGTGCTGCTTTGTTTTCTCAAAGCAGCATTCGTCCTGTCGTATGTGTGTCTTTTTCGTCCCCGTTTTTTCGTGCTGCTTTGTTTTCTCAAAGCAGCATTCGTCCTGTCGTATGTGTGTCTTTTTCGTCCCCGTTTTTTCGGGCTGCTTTGTTTTCTCAAAGCAGCATTCGTCCTGTCGTATGTGTGTCTTTTTAGTCCTCGTTTTTTCGTGCTGCTTCGTTTTCTCAAAGCAGCATTCGTCCTGTCGTAGTGTGTCTTTTTCGTCCCCGTTTTTTTGTGCTGCTTTGTTTTCTCAAAGCAGCATTCGTCCTGTCGTATGTGTGTCTTTTTCGTCCCCGTTTTTTCGTGCTGCTTTGTTTTCTCAAAGCAGCATTCGTCCTGTCGTATGTGTGTCTTTTTCGTCCCCGTTTTTTCGTGCTGCTTTGTTTTCTCAAAGCAGCATTCGTCCTGTCGTATGTGTGTCTTTTTCGTCCCCGTTTTTTCGTGCTGCTTTGTTTTCTCAAAGCAGCATTCGTCCTGTCGTATGTGTGTCTTTTTTGTCCCCGTTTTTTCGTGCTGCTTTGTTTTCTCAAAGCAGCATTCGTCCTGTCGTATGTGTGTCTTTTTCGTCCCCGTTTTTTCGTGCTGCTTTGTTTTCTCAAAGCAGCATTCGTCCTGTCGTATGTGTGTCTTTTTCGTCCCCGTTTTTTCGTGCTGCTTTGTTTTCTCAAAGCAGCATTCGTCCTGTCGTATGTGTGTCTTTTTCGTCCCCGTTTTTTCGTGCTGCTTCGTTTTCTCAGCAGCATTCGTCCTGTCGTATGTGTGTCTTTTTCGTCCCCGTTTTTTCGTGCTGCTTCGTTTTCTCAGGAGCATTCGTCCTGTCGTATGTGTGTCTTTTTCGTCCCCGCTTTTTCGTGCTGCTTCGTTTTCTCAAGGTGGATACTCCTTTCTTCGAGTGCCGCATTACACCGGCTGGCGTAAACGCTGTCCTCTTCTGCTCTTCAAACGAACGGGCGCAGATATGCTGTTATTATCGGGCAGGGCGTTAGTTGCAGCGTTGCAAGCGCGCATGCTACGTATGTTAGGCCATAGCCTCCTATATTTTCCATGCCTGGTCATCGGCGCCAAGATCAAAGGATGCCGACCGTCGCACTTTTCGTCAAAGCTGCGCGCGCCGCTTCTCGGCGATCGGCAAAACTACAGGTGTGGCAATGAATTAGGCGCTCGCCACGCTGAGGCGCTTGCATAGGAAATTACCTGACCTCGTTCATATCCTGGCTCATCGCTGCCTGCCTAGTTTTGCCGCATGAGGCGCCCGGATCGCAGACAACTCGCTCGCGGCAGAGAAATTGAATTACGCGCAAACCAGCAGCACGCGCCTATTGGCGCGTACTGAAACCCTCACCTGACCTTTTCAGACTGCGCCCGCAAGGAGCGCTGGTAGCCTTGATCTTGCTTGTACGGCTGTTTTTGAGCCGATGCCCAGGCATGAAAAATATAGGAGGCTATGCTTAGACCGTCCGTAGCCTCCTATATGGTTAGACCCACCGCTTGCCTTCTGCGTCTCACCTTCCTTCCGCGCATGGTGCCTGAGAGATGTTTCGGAGCACCTGGGGCATCTCATGACCAAGCATCCCACCAGATAATGAGGGCAATGATTGCACGGAGCGATAGGCGGGGCGTCTGCCCATTCCACATAATGATGACGAAGGCTCCGTGCATAAGGATCATCTAGAGGGTGGTCGCAAGATGACGGAACGGAGCCAGGCGTAGGTCATCGTGGGACGCGCAGATCGTAGTTATGGTGTAAAAGCCTTCCTGAGAAATACTTCCCTCCCAATACAAATTCTAAAGCGCTGAATGCTATACAGCTCGCTTGGTGAGAGAGAGCTTTGCTTATGCTCGCCGTTTTTCTCAATAACTTTCGAATAATTTGCAGGCAGCTGCAACGGTGTCTTTAGATAGGAAGAAGAAATTTGAACTGCACAGACCATAACAGCTTTGTTCAAACGACATTGGCATTCTGTATATGGTAACATGCAACGATGCTGCACATTTCAACACAACTTCGATCAGCGAATTGGTTTACTGAACATCGGGTGCTGCAAGAAGAAGATGTGGTTGAATAAATGGGGGCGAAAACCTGTTTCTAATGAAAAAAAAATCAAAATAAACTTTCCTGATCTAGTATTCTCTCTTTAAGGCGCAGCTGCAGATAGTTTGCTCATAAACAAAGGGCGAACATCATTTGTATGGCTTGTGCCATGGGAACTATAATTTCTAACCGCCTGGGCATGTGAGGTTAGCGAGTGTTTCCAATCCCCGACATCCTGGCTCTCGGGACTACACCATGCAGGGGTGGAACCTTCAGGATCGCAACACTCGGCGCTTCGGAGCCTCCACTTGTAGAGAAAAAGCTATGTCCGTTCCAAATCCAGTCGGCCATGCTACAGCTGGGGACAACTACAACCTTCGAAAGAAACGCCGGGGCACCATAAGAAATTCTGCAGTTGATACCCCGTATTCTCGCATAAATTTCTACGCATTAGAAAAGTTTTTGAAAAACGCATTCGTTCGAAACATTGTGTTAATATTTGAAAAAAAAATATGTAGCATCCTCCACTGTTCTGCGTGGTCTCCGCGTTAATGTCAAACCGGCAACGTCCAAACTGTATGGCAGCATCACTGCAATGTGGGAAAGCATTTCAGCACCAGCTTCTTTACTCGTGTTCTGTTGGATCACCACCAGTCAGCTCTAAATTCATTGGCAAATGCAGAAAAGCAATCGCCCAACCACTCTAAGCTGTCTTCCGAAAAACTCGCCACCGTTGATGTTTACATAAGAAAAACTTACCCAAGATAAGCACCATCAAGTCCAAAAACCTTTGGCGGGTCAAAATCTATCTCTCTATGCAATGCCATCCCAGTTGCAAAACTCAATTATCAATCTTTCGAACTTCACCTTTACCCATGACGACGAGAGTTCCCTGCCACATGGCCTGAATTTCTGCCCCGCGTCCTGTCGGTGTAATGAGTTTCAGTTGCTTTAAGATTTAGAAACATTTGCCTGTAATATGACACTGAAGCAGTACTTCCATGATCGACCACAAGATCGAAAACTTGATGAAAATTTGCTGTCGCAAAATCACTGGAACCCCCCCCCCCCCCCTTCCCCAGCTCAAAGAGAAAACTGCCTTGACATCTACATTGAGGCCGCCAAAAAAGATGTACTGGAAGCATGCAATGCTAAAAAATGTTTTGTGGCAACCTTTCCGGAAAAAAAATTACAGGATTAAAAAGACTGGCTTCTCAAACTGACGTTGCTATAAAGGCCGTTGACAAGGGTGGTGCCATCGTGGTGATGAACTAAACTGATTATGTCGTTGAAACCGAGAGGTACCTTGCAGAAAGTTCATTTTAGCGTCTCCTAGACAGTGATCCAACTGATAAGTTTAAAGTTGTTTTGGAAGAAATCCTCTCCAATCTTCTTCTGAGTGATAACCGTCATAAAAGTACAGTCCATTCAACAATACCACTCAGCCCTGTACCAGGCAGATTTCTTTTATTGCCCACAAATCACAAACCTAAGAACCCAGGCCGACCAATCATTACCGAGATCGGAGCCCTAACTGAAAAGCTGCCAAGCGACGTTGATGCCCTCATCAATAAAATTTCTGCTGCATTTCAGTCCTTCATAAAGGACGCAACACAATTCCTATCTGATATAGCCGGCATCAACATTCCCATGGTGCCTTGCTTGCAACCCTTGATGTTGCGTCGTCTACCGATCGCCTTGTCAGTGCTTTCTTATGGCGCTGAGCATCATAAATTTGCGTTACTTGCGTTCCTCCGTACTGCGTCGTTGTTATTTACAATATTTACGACAGACAATGGAGGTAGCTGCTTCAAAGTACATTTTTGTTCTGTCATGTAGGTGCTACTGAGCGACGAAAATACAAAATTGACAAATATCACAGCAAAAAATAATTTATTATCCGAGTACATGACAACCTCTTCAAGTGCTCCGAATTCTTGAAAAGCAGATGGGAATAGGTTATAACACGGAGGTAGACGGAAGAAGTTTGAATTTTAGAACTCGTAATTGGCAGTGAAATAATGAAGAAGCTAGCTACCGTTAAGGGTGCCAGGATGTGCTTTAAAGGAGTTACATGATTATATCACCAGCTCACATCTGCGATGGCTGTAACAGTAGCTTTTAGCACTGAAGTCGTGTTGGAACAGTCGCTACGTCAGGTGGCATTCTGAAAAAAAAATTGCAAGAAGGCGTGGTTTAAAACAAAGTGTTGCGCTCTGGTTGACCTTGTGAACAGTGCTGTAGGCACATAACACACCGATAACGAGCCGAGCTGGTAGAAATCAAGTGGTCTTTGATGCATGATAGGAACATGGCATATGCACTTTAAAAAGCGTGAGACGTAAAGAGAGGCATTACGGGACTGCTAAATAAAAGCCCCGACAAAATAAATCAGGATTAATAGAAATATTGATTATTAAATTATCACCATCTAAGTTTTCATGATGATTTCGAGAACGGGGCGCGTTCTATTCTTCATTTTTAACAATGAATGAAATATATACATGTATACAAGTTTAATGCAAAACTAATATATTTGAACTAGTCTATTGTGCTAGAAGAGCATAAACAGCAAGACGAGAAAGTATTGGGCTGCATGAAACCGAAGCAGAATATAGTCTGAAAACATAGCGTATAGACATCGCGTTGAGCGATTCGGTGGGCAGACACAGCAACAGACGCCCAGATATAAAACAAGCATCTGAACAAGCCAATCTCACCTTTTTTATAACTCTTGGTCTTTGTATACCTGCGCTTATATTGATGCAAATGTACGTGCAAAATTTTTTTTAGAAAGTAGCTGTATCTATGTATGCATGTACGCGCATGTGCTCGTTTTCGTAGGAGGAAAAGGGCTGTACATAATGTCAGCTTTGGTTAGACTACACTGCACGCCCATTTTCCTGCCGGAACTACTGTCAAGGAACTCACCACTTTACTGATACAAGCAAGCTGGTCTTTCTCATAAAATCCTTCAGAGGGAGAAAGAAACACGATATAAAGACAGACAAAATATATGGGTTAAGTTCGATCTAGATTTTACTTAAGGCACAATCAGTTAAATGCCGAACTTCGGGCCGCGACAGCCGCACTTGGATTTGGGACGCAACGTAAAAACGCCTCTGTGATGCGCAGTGTCAGTCAACGATAAAAATGGCGAAGTGGTTGAAATGAATCCAGAGTACTTCTTCTCGCTTCTTTCTCTCCCTCCTTCATCCCTTCAATCAACGCACAGTTGAGGTGCTCACCGAAAGGTGAGACAATTCCTGCGCCCCTTGCGTTCCACAAAACCAATTTTCCGATTTCTTTGTCACCACCACTTAACAAAAGCCGCAAAACAGCAACGAACCTCCACACCAAAAAAAAAAACGCATGATAAGTGCTACCGAACCCAGCACCACAGCAATCACAGTTAAGCGCTAGTTGTAGGCGTGGAAAGGGTGCTGGAAATCACCTTGAAGGCTTCGATCGGTTTCACCTCATTTTGATCACGACGTCTTCTTAACACATGGCAACCAGAAACGATAGCTACGATCAGGTCCACAGTCAAATTTGGGACAACTGAACGCTTAACTATGCGACTATGCCTGACTAAACGTCAACACGTCTGTCTTGCTTTGTCCTTGACGCCGTGTGGATTGCAGAGTAGTTTACAATATTTGTCAGGAGGCATCAAAGTTTGCTCATTTTGGTCTGTAGCGCTTCTGTTTTGCGAAAGCATGGAAGACAGCCCAAATAACAATGAGCCACTGAGTAGACGAGTGCGGTTAGGGGTTAGTTGGTACGACATTATGGGAGCAATGGATAACTGCGCAAAAAGGACGGGACAAGAGAGAACAACCACATGAGACAAGCGCAGAATAACAACTGGTTTATTGCACCAACGCCTCCTTCCTTCAGCAGCAAAGCGCATGCGCACCAACCACAAAAACAAAAGCCATAATCATGTTGTGAGAATGTCGTGAGAAGCTTTTCTATTTGCGCCGGTGCTGGTTCGAATCTAGTTGTGGCTTGCCATTTGAATCTACTCGATAGCGTTTGAACTGAGAGGTTCGAAACTTATAACCCTCTAGGGTTAAGATGCCCGTTTCACAAAAAAGCTGGAGCCGTTCACCATGAGCGGAAAATACCCAGAGAAGCAACCTACGGGGTCAGTTAGGTCGCGTGTCCTAGTGACTTCATCACAGCCTGCCGACCGAATTGTGAAAAATCTGCCCACTGTTGCAGCTGGCATTTTTTTTCACAATCCCGTCGGCAGTTTTTGATGAAGCGACTAGATCACGGAGCGGCAGTTATAGTGATTGATCGCGAGAGACTCCTCGGGAGAGCAACCTGTGTCGAGAAGCCCCACCGGTGGCAGCACCTGCCATCGAAGCGCAGAGGCACGTTGCTTAATCATTGAACCGCTGCGCCAGGATTGGTATGAGGATCCAAAGAGAAATCGAAATGTTAAGGAGACAATGACCAATTTCGCACATTCGGCCCTCAACCAATTAACCCTATTTTTTTCATACTCTTAAGGCGGAGCTTAATCGTCCCCTCCAATTGGAAGCTGGCAGGAATGTTTTCGAAGAATTTTGGGGTCGTAATGAGCCGTACGTTTGTCGCAGTTTCCGGAAAATGCTCGCCTGAGTTGGCTGAGAACAGGAGCTATAAGCATTTTATAACACCGGATCTCGCGTCCTTAGTGCTTTGGCCGCGTGTTTTGTAACAGACCGTGTTGTCGCCTGCTTCAGCAAGCATTGGCTTCCAACAGCAATGCCATCTATTTCTGTTTATTAGTATATAATTAGGCGCAAGATGCCGCATTGGTGGCGCACTAGGCTTGTGCCCTATCTAACTTATAACAATAATATTCTGGAGATAACTATCCTAGAATGTGACGAGCAAAGCTCAAGTCTCTCAAGTAGGAAGCGAGTAACATGTGAAAAGTGCCGCTGCTCACTTTATGTAAAATTATACCTCGTGCAGTGTGTTACCAGTATTTTACTTACCCATATCATCAGGCGAAGTGCTGTTAAAGCCAAATATCTGACATGTTTTCCCAGAGTCTATGTAATCATATTCCGCAAGCATTGACGCCGGTCTTGCATATATTCTGAAAAGTATGCATAAAGCTGGAGCAAATATTTTGGTTAGGCCTTCTAGAGGCGCACCTGCTAGTTTTTTTTTATAACGATATATCAGAAGCAAAATAGCTTTAATTAACCTTATGATTTAAAGTCAAGCAATTGTGGAAATGCAATGATTCAATATCTCACTGAAGCTGAACATAAGGAAACGGATATCTCTGCGCTGTGTTTTGTTCCGGCGTGTTTCATCCATATCCCATTCGTCGCGCAGTATTCATAGAATATCTTCACCAACTTGTTAAACGACTTTCCTGGATATTTTTTTTTTCACTAAATTATGGTTTCCCTCCAAAATACTTGGTCATAGTAAGAAAAATTTAAACACGTTTATGCTTCAAAACGCTGTCTGGTGCGAACCATGACATCCAAGGTGGCAATCTTTCTTGCAATGATATCTGCTCCTTGCATAGCAAACCACAAAAAAATACAAGGCGTCCGAGGGACGCACGCCTACAAGTGCTAACCATCAAAATAAACCAATTCCAACATGCTCTGTTTTTCGCCATACTTACTTGTCTTTGCCATCCAACGCCTTTTCTTGTTTTGCTTTCAGGTTTCTTACGCCAATAGCAGCTTGAAACCTGCCCCAGAAGGATTAACAATTGTTGACCATGCAGAACATTAAAATGAGCGGCTATATGTTTTTATAACTGTGGCATAAAATACCACAATGCCAATGTTTCATCTCAGTTCAAATCTATTAAAGAGAGGCAGGATTTGTTTTGCTGCATTTCATTGTTCAAAAAATGCCTTTCCTTTATTCTTTTCAATCCACCATCCAAACCAGATTTCGAAATTTCATGAGCTAGGAGTTAGATTTACAAAAAAATATTCAATTCAACATGTTTATTCTGAAATTGAGAAAAAACATGTGACTGCATAAAAAACAGGAGCCCACCGTGCTAATACCGGAGCTGCAGAATAACTTGAGACATACCATCTACTATTAACACGATTAACACGAGGTATTTCATCTGTAAGCTACTAGTTTCTGAGCGAAGCAGTCAAGGAAACATTAGACAAGACTCCTGTTTCACTTTCAAATCTCTGAATTTCTGACTTCGACATGACCCACATAAGCGAAAAAAATTCATGATGCCCAAATATTACATGCGCGAGCATGCTTGTCAAATTTAGGCTCAAGAGATTCGTCGTGAAACAGAAAAAAGATTGGCCAATCTAGAAATTAACAACGGTGGCTTCTTGCTGAGCGAACAAAGCAGCACGAATGGAGACAAACTAAAATACTAAGACACACGAGAGGTGCGCGCTGCGTCGAGCTAGTTGGTACCAGATAACTAATTCATGTGTCCCTGATTATTGGTTTTCGTTTCTGACATTCACGCTTCTTCGTTGTGCAGTATCGACTAGCATATTACCTTGCTCTCGTGTTCTTCTTCAGCACGACGTTAAAAAAAGAAACACTAGAAATCAACAACTAAAATTTACCCTCCCGAATTCTTCATTAGAGTATGTACCAAAGCTGCCAAGAGGGGTTGATTTCAGAACAACACTTACAAAAAAATGGGTGAGGATTGGGAGAAAAAGAAAATATGAAAAGTTAAGATTGCTCACAGATCAGAGGATGAGGTGCGCCACGACTTCCGGTCGTCAATGTAAAGCCAGTCTTCGCCATGCTCAACGCGCCAAAATTGAGCACACAAAGAACACACAAATAAACTTGCTAGCAGAAGGAGAGTAGCCATAACCACAAAGGCAGGAAATTTTTTTCCTAAGGTAAATATCGAAGCTGCTGCGCAGCTAAAAGAAAAAGGCAGTTTTCTCTATCTCACACAATAAGGTCGCATGTATGTCTTGTTTTCTGTCTGGACGCCTGTCTGCGCAGTAGCATTTTGGACCGCAATGCCTCCGCTGTCAAAAATGATGAAGTACCTGCAGAACTGCGCAGCAACGAATGTAATACGAACATCTTCCATGAAAACAAGGTTTTTTTCCTTGCCCATGGCGCAGAAGCTTATGATTCGAACTTTTGAAGTGTTTACAATCCTAAAGCTCGCCAAATGATGGTGATCGACGGCCTATACTTTGGTGATTTGGAGCCGAGGTGCATAAAAAATGCTGTTATTTTGCCCCACTTCTAACCTGTATAGCACTGCGTGGCAGACTACAAGTTTTTCTTTTCTTTCATATGTTGAGAAGTTACCTCTTTGCGGGTTGGATTTTTCTAGTCCAACGTGCCAAAGTGACTAATGCTATGAGAGGCGACGTATTGGAGGGCTGCAGATAATTTCGACCACCTGGGGTTCCTAAGCAGCACAGATATTGGCCCAATATTGGAAATGAATGACTTTACAGTGGTCCTTTGTAGGAGCAGCTTTTGCCAATACATTTCCAGTATTGTGCCGATTACCTGGGCTGCATTAGTTCTTTAACGAGCATTGGCACTGCAAAGCACATGACCCTCTAACATTTCGACTCTATCAAAATGCATCTGCCCCGGACGGGTTCGAATCCGCGTCTTTTAAGTGCGCAGCCAAGCACCAGACCCACTGAGCAACAGCGGAGTTACCTCTTTTCAAAACTTTGGCCACTGGTCTGTATTTTGTTTATGTCGCACAATATGCGATATTTCATGGCACCTATAATTTCACGGAAGAAGCCATGACTCTCCTTACGGGGGCATAGTCCAGGAGCGGTGCGGTGAAATCATTCTGAAAAATGTGCCAGCTGCGATATTTTTTCCTCAAAAGTGATTTCAAGGAATGTGTAATATGTGAAAGGGAGGAAGAATTCATATGTAAACTTCCCGATGAAGTCAAGGCCAACTGTTTTGCTTAGTAGTACTAAATATACATCAGAATGTATTAAAGGGTTAGACTCATAGGTCAAGCCTTAAAAGCCATGAGGTATACTAGAGAATAAAATTGAGGAAATTTAATTCAAGTTTGCGTAAACCTTGCAAATAACGAAGAAAGATGTCAAAGGACCACGTATTTTGTTTCGTGAAGAAACGTTACCAATAGCTCAACATTAATTTCTCATATTAATTATGCAATACTCCAAAGCAAGTAGAAGGCCAAGAAAGTACTGAATCATCCATGCTTGCTCACGTGCTGTTTTCTTGTTATACAGTATGCGGATATTATTTAGCTGTATTGTTCAAATAATTCGCAAAGGCGTGCTTAATTCCCCGCCTATATTTAGTTGCTCCTATGAGCTGCATTAGAAGCCAGCTTAATAATGCCTGAGCTAAAACAATTTGCTGAGATAATAAAAGAATAAATATTGCTAATTCTTAAACTATTACGATGGCGATATAAAAGGTAATGTGCCCTTTACCATCGAAAATATATGTACCGCATATAAAGAACCAATATTGCTAAATCTGTTCATACACCGTATGCAGTTGCATATTTTATCCAATATATTATTTTGTACTTAGCCGTTTAAACCAGAAGCAGCGTCGACTGGATGCGTACTCAATAAAAACTGCTATCCTTGGATCGAAAAAATGAACACTCTAAGTTGTTTTTCGCCGAGAACCTTTCAAAAAAGAACATAGAACTTTTTGGGCTTCGCGCGCTGCAGCCAACGCTAATGTCTACAAATTTGTGTAGGTAAAGAAAGGCCCCCGTTTACTTACGTAAGAAGGAAGGGGACCCATTCTTTCGAGTCAGCAATGTTTCGAACTTGTATTAGTTTAGTTAAGTCATCTTCATTGCTTCGTTTGTTCCTCATGTCTTGTGGTTTGCTTTTATTCCTGGATTTTTCAGGTTTTCGATACACGTTTCTTTCTACTACTGAACATTGTGTTACTCTTCTTCATTTGAAAATTAGAAGCTTGCAGAAGCACTGGGGTGAATTTGTTTTGTTGTAAGTTTATTAAAAATTTCTATTGATGCATTCGTTTTGACCGAGATAAACATTTCCCGTAACCTATGGCAGCACCTTTCGATATCGGGATATAACTTTTTGTGTACCCGTGATTCTGGGCTACGTGGGGACATAGCAGTTTTTGTGAAAGAGAGTTGCGTTTTGACAACCACTTTTATTGCATTCACCACTGCTGGCTCATTAGCTGTATGCTTTCACATAACTCCGATTGTCATCTATACTCCGCCGAAGCATAAAATTCTTTGTTTGAGAGAAAAGCTGAGCAGGGTTAAATTTCCGCCTGGTCATACTTGTATGATTGGTGACATCCATATCGACCTTCTAAAAAAGAAAAAACAGCTAGTTGTCGAATACTTAAGCACCTTTGCCAATTATGGTTTTGACGCTACTATCAACCATCCAATGCGAGTTTAAATTTTTGGAAGTAAATTAGCACCGTCACGCCTTGACCACGTGAACGTTCGCTTTGAACACCATGAATCCAATTCATTTATCGTTGAACAAAAATTTGTGACCATTTGTTCGTTGGCTGTCGTGTTTTCCCACGAACTCAATTAAAGCAATGAAAAATGCAAAATTGAACACAATTGAACTTGACAGACATCGACTTCACTTTGTCAAGGTTAACTATGACTAGAATCTGTTCACACTTCCGAAAGCTCTCCTCATGCTTCGCTTGCTGAAATCTTCGCGCATTTGTTAGATTCTTGTAAAAGCTATAATAATAAAACAAATAGAGATTGATTGTGTGTGAATTAATAACGTGTTTGTCGCGGCCATTGCAGAGAGGAAAATGGCTTGGGCTCGTTGTAGACGCTCGCCTAAGGAATGCTCAATCGAGAGCACTGTACAGATCTGTCCGCAAAAGTTCAAATGCATTACTTCGATCAGAAAAACGTAAATATTTCCAGGCAAGTTTTTTTGCGCCAAAAAAGAATCCAACAAGATCCTGGGATGTTGTTAATTGCTTACATTGCTGTGCACCTAGGAACGCAGCAGAATCAATTTCCCGCAACTTTGGGTCCTCATCTGTGACACTTGGTGATGAGTTCGAAGCTTTTCTTCTCGGCTGCTGGTCAGGCTACACATACAAAAGTGCGCAGCGCACCATCTCGCAGCATGCAATCAGTGCTTGAATCAGCATTTTTGCCCCTCTGCACTTTGTATTATCTACACTGCATTCTTTCCGGCTTTAGTGGGCGAAAGTCTCCCGGGAGCGACGGCATATCATTCGATACTCTGATCAGCAATTTTGGTCGCATAAAGCATGCTCTTGAGCGCGGTTATTAATGCAATAATTTCCACATAATTAGTACCAGAGGGCTTGAAGAAAGCACTGGTCGTCCCTTTGTATTAGCGTGGACTAAAAAATAAAGTTCAAAATGATCGTGGCATTTCGACCCTACCATGCATTCCTCTTGATTCAGAAAAAAAAACAAGATATTTCCGTGGTGATGATCAGTTTTCTTGAAGCTCATGGCATGTTCTTTGGTAATAAGTTCTAACTTATTTAGGGTCGTGGTGCGCAGAATACGCTTGATGAAATATCTGATCTTTCAAACAGTTCATCTAACAAAAATGAATTTGCTTGTGCGTTATATCTGGATATGTCTGAGGCATTTGATTCTGGTAATAATGATGTGCAGTCCGATAAACTCCACAATTGCGTATTTAGCGGACCTTTTTTGTAGCTGCTTGTTGAATATTTCTCCAATCGTTAACAGCTCAAGAATAAGTAGCGCAGCGCAGAAAATACAGACAGGAGAGGAAGACACAAACAACAGGACTAGCGCTGAAACAACAACAGGTCAGCGCCAGTTCTATTGTTTGTGTATTCCTCTTCTGTCCCTGTTTTTTGCGCTGCGCTACTTTTTCCTAGGATGAACCGCCAACTTGCCTACACCAAGATTTTGATAGTTCACAGCTAGGTGTCCTTGGTAAATTCTAAAGTGGTTTATAACAGATAATATCTGGTGTTCCTCAAGGATCTATACTTACACCTATTATGTTTAATCTATATGTAAATGATATGAGTTGTGCCTGCAAACTGTGCCATGGTTTACAATACGCTGATCCTACACTCTTAGTGGCTAGGCACAGAGACTATAAGACAGCATTATCATTTATTTAACACAACTGCGAGCTTGTTATTGAATGTTTCTGCAATAAATTAGCGATGTTAAAAATTAAAAGACCCAATTATATTTTTTCACAAATATTTAAAGAAAATTACAGATGATGTTTCAGTTCTTCGAGAGAGACCACATTGTGCTAAATGCAAACGTTCTCCACTCATGCCTGTGGCAACAGTCAAATATTTAAGAGTATTTTTCGATACCGACATGTCTTGCAATACCCATTTGTCTTTCGTCGGCTCTTGACCATCGCTCTGGCTACGGGCTTTCTGCAGCAGCAGCAGTGTCTTCTCAGCTCCGGAAAGTTGCGTGTTTGCTGCACTCTGTTAAGGCCCTTTGCACTATGTACGTACGCAAGCAAATCAAATCAAATCAAATCTTTATTCAGCATTCTTTCGCGTATAACAAAATGAATGCTTGAAAAAGAGCAAAAAAGCTGCTACAAGCAGCTTGACGAGGCCCTTGCCCGTGTTTTATTGGCAGCGCGAAGGTTTAACACTCATGGTAAATACATATTGTTTGCATATATGTGTTGCATCTCACAGAAAAAAACCAAGAAAAATGTATTCATGTACAATAGCATTCCACGTACAGGCCAATATGTTTGAAAACATATAAAACAAAGGAAAAGAAAAAAACGCATTTCTGGTCCACTTTAGACTATTCTCAATGAGGACGTACAGACATATAAAAGAATCATATACAAACCTAATACAAAAACAAGTATGCTGCAAGATAAGAGGAAACGTTTGCATTAGAAATTTTTTTGTGCAAACAGTGGACGCCTTAGCCTACAGTACATTACGCTACGGTATATGTTGCTTATATTTCTGCTCTACCTTCCGGAGCAAGGAGATAAATAGCATACTGAAATCCGCTCTTTAATCGGTCATGGATGGAGGGTCACATAAGAAAGATAGTAGTGCTTTTAAACTTATACATATCCTGACTTTTCACATTTATTTTCTGAAACAGTAGTTTTCAAATACACCTCGACGAACAATTTTTGCACTCCATATGTTCTTGTGCGAGATATTCTAACTCACGATCGCTTTCTAGTACCTATAGCACGTACCAGATAATGTGAGCATCTTAGAAAGCATATTTCCTTTTGTTCCTAACCATTCACTCAAGTACCCCGTACCTAGCAATTTTGGAAAGAGCATGTTTGAGTGTGAAAGTTTTATGAACACAATATTTTCATATAATACAAGATTTCACTATAACAATCAATATATCCGCAGACGACCCGATCGCATTCTAGTATATTTTCTGTTCAAAGTATTGCTATCGTCAAAAGCTTTCCCCTTCGATTTTCTAAGGCGATCTTAACTCTTCGATGCGATCGCTGGAAACACTATGAAAGAAAGGTTATGGTTTATTTCAGAATAATGTGCCATTACCTTTAATATTTCCATAACAGCGTCTTACAATTTTTTAATTTAAAAAAATTCTTGCTCGAAGAAGCTGCACTTGCAAGAACTATCCTCCGATAACTCCGGAAAGAAAGCGAAAGCCTGCCTAGTTAAAATACGTTGCTGACTGCGGTATTCTGTGTGAAGCTGTTTATTAACATATTTTACTGTCTCTTTTGGTAAGTACTTGTGCTTCCTTTTTTCCCTCTTTTTTCTTTTTTTGTTCTTCCTCTGTTGTCGTTTTTTATGTCAGTATCTGCCATGCGTGCTGTCTGCTGCCGGGCGTTGCTACTCAACCTTTGTGAAGCTTTGGCAGGCCCAAATTTGTACTTGTAAAAGAAAAAAAGTATTTACGTAATCCTCTGCTGTAGCTGCAGCAGCAACTCCACTAACAGAGTCACATTCGGTACTCTCAAGTCTAGGAATACAAAAATAAATCAGATCAGCTTCGCTGGCCACTGCACGAGACCACTAGGCTATCGCCGCAGCATATCACGCAACGGTATTAACTACAATACACTAGTGCTGTGCATTGCGCATCAGCATCTTCCTGAACTGACACCATTGTCGAACTGATATTTTCGCCAGACATTCTGGCATCCCGTCAAACCAAACCAAACCGATGAGCCTACATAGCCTGAGATGCCAACAGAGGTGCGTACAAAGTTCGCTTTAGGGGGAATAGTGATCGTCCTTAGAATTTTTGAAGTATGCGATTAAGCGTTTTCTGACACGTTCGTGAAATTTAAAAGAAATTGAAAGTGGAGCTTTTCGGTTTATGATTTTCAAAATGTGGCAGTGCACGTGCCTTGCTCGCTCAAAATCGAGTGCCTTTTTAAACATGAAGCAATCCTACCAGGCACTCCAAAACGAGAATGTACGTTGCCAGTAGAACGCATAATTATATAGCGAAGTTGAAGTTTTTCGAGTTTTAAATTTGCGGACACACATTTCTCCGTAATTCAACGTTTTTTTTTTAAATGCGTTGTGCCTATGTTATTTTTTTTCGTGACATCTATATTGGGAGCCAAAATCATCCTCATCACCTCATTAGGCTGTACACCGGCCAAATCTTTAGCTGGCGTGCCCGACGGCCGCTTTTTCTTTGCTCCTGCGGTTTGCGGCCGAGCAAACTTGTGGAAAGCGCAATATTAAGCATGGGCTTATCGTGCCTGTGCTCAGAATTGATAGTTTTCGTACGTTAGCTCTGTCATAAGCGGCAGGAGCACGAAAAACGCGGCCGTCAAGCACCCAGCGAAATATTAGGGCGGCTGTACGTGGAGTATCGTCAATAAATATCGGGACAGCTGAGCGCAAATAAGTTTTTTTATAGAGTTCCAAAGTGTAACTTTCGCGAATTGCGCAAAAACCGGCCCATGCACCAAGTTGTCGCTCTTATATATATATATATATATATATATATATATATATATATATATATATATATATATATTATATATATATATATATATATATATATATATGTAAGTACAGTATTACGACAAACGCGACTGTTCGTTTTAAAGGTTTATTGTGCCAACAGTTTCGGGAATGGTATTCCCTTCGTCAGGGCAGGCTTACAATGAAACAGTCTTGTCAATATAAGGACACAAAGCGGGCGAGGATGTATAAACTCCGCCCTCAAAGCAAACTTGAAAGTGAGGGCAAGGGGCCGTATAATGGACCGCGCAGCAGCTCTCACAGGGGCAGTGGCCAAATTAAACACAGAAAAAACACAGAGCAAAACGGGGAGGTGGAAATAGTAAAGGAGTAGAAAAGACAACGAGTTTGAACAGCGATAGAAAAGGGAAAGGAGCGTTAAAACCGGCTCTCGGCGCACCGGGAGGCCGCAGTCCCCCCCTTCTCTACGACACTCCCGCAAGACGCCGCCGAGTCCGCGCCGCCGGCCCATATCAGGTTTCCTGAGACGCTTGCTGGGGACGCGCACGAGAGACACTTGTTGCGCGCCGCAGCGGCAACCTGCAACCGTGCAGTATGCGTATCTTTGCTTCTTTTCTTCGGTACGCCCTTCCGTCGGGCTTTGTCTACCAGACATCCTGGCGCCCTTCTTCCCATAAATAAACTAGGCCGTTTCAACTAGAGTCCGGCAGTGCGCTTCCCGTGAAGAAGTGGCAGCCGTGGGGGAAAAAAGACAACAAATATTGAGCGAAGCCCGAGTGCGTAATGAGAAGGCAGAGAGGAATTTGGGAGAGAAAACGAAAAGGAAAAAGAGAAAAAATTAGTAGCACAAGAGAACTTTGAAAGAAGAAAATATTAACACACACAAAAAATAAAAAATAATAAGAAATATATATATGAATAGAATGGGGCGCCAACCAAATACCAAATGGTTAATGAGAATGAATTGGGCGCGGAAGACATAGCACAGAATTCAAGAAATGTATCGCACGGTAGTTAAAAAAAGAAGAAAGAAAATAATAATAATACATGTGTGCGGAAACCGTGAAAGGTTTGCCGCCCGCGGGGCAGCCGCGTGGTCCCAGTAGGCTAGGTGATAGAGTTAGAATATAGGTGTTTATTCCAGATAGAACACGGAAGCTGGCTGTAAGTTGAACAAAGGAGATTACTGACAAAATAAACAATATACAATAAAATAAACAGCTACATTCCCAGCCATTTAGAGCGTGGTTGAAGTTGTCGAGAACAACATCCGGCGTATTTTGATTTATAATGTTGTCCAGATCCTATGACGGGTGAAATTTTCTACGTTGCCTCCCTCAAGCAGGAGAGCCTCCCAGGAGTAGCGTTCATGCCATGGGAGAACGTGCGAAACTTGTGAATGAGGTATGACTCCCTTTGTTCCCTGTAATAGGTGCTAGGGAACCCGGACTGGAGAAGGATGACGCGGATGTTTTCGAAACTGTGGAGTGGCAAACGCAGGTGCTTGGAAAGGGGTAAGTTGGGTAATGATGACACGTGAGCTTTGTGGCAAACGCAGGTGCTTGGAAAGGGGTAAGCTGGGTAATGATGACACGTGAGCTTTGTGGTTATACGCAGGTGCTTGGAAAGGGGTAAGCTGGGTAATGATGACACGTGAGCTTTGTGGTTATACGCAGGTGCTTGGAAAGGGGTAAGCTGGGTAATGATGACACGTGAGCTTTGTGGTTATAACCACAAAGCTCACGTGTCATCATTACCCAGCTTACCCCTTTCCAAGCACCTGCGTTTGCCACTCCACAGTTTCGAAAACATCCGCGTCATCCTTCTCCAGTCCGGGTTCCCTAGCACCTATTACAGGGAACAAAGGGAGTCATACCTCATTCACAAGTTTCGCACGTTCTCCCATGGCATGAACGCTACTCCTGGGAGGCTCTCCTGCTTGAGGGAGGCAACGTAGAAAATTTCACCCGTCATAGGATCTGGACAACATTATAAATCAAAATACGCCGGATGTTGTTCTCGACAACTTCAACCACGCTCTAAATGGCTGGGAATGTAGCTGTTTATTTTATTGTATATTGTTTATTTTGTCAGTAATCTCCTTTGTTCAACTTACAGCCAGCTTCCGTGTTCTATCTGGAATAAACACCTATATTCTAACTCTATCACCTAGCCTACTGGGACCACGCGGCTGCCCCGCGGGCGGCAAACCTTTCACGGTTTCCGCACACATGTATTATTATTATTTTCTTTCTTCTTTTTTTAACTACCGTGCGATACATTTCTTGAATTCTGTGCTATGTCTTCCGCGCCCAATTCATTCTCATTAACCATTTGGTATTTGGTTGGCGCCCCATTCTATTCATATATATATTTCTTATTATTTTTTATTTTTTGTGTGTGTTAATATTTTCTTCTTTCAAAGTTCTCTTGTGCTACTAATTTTTTCTCTTTTTCCTTTTCGTTTTCTCTCCCAAATTCCTCTCTGCCTTCTCATTACGCACTCGGGCTTCGCTCAATATTTGTTGTCTTTTTTCCCCCACGGCTGCCACTTCTTCACGGGAAGCGCACTGCCGGACTCTAGTTGAAACGGCCTAGTTTATTTATGGGAAGAAGGGCGCCAGGATGTCTGGTAGACAAAGCCCGACGGAAGGGCGTACCGAAGAAAAGAAGCAAAGATACGCATACTGCACGGTTGCAGGTTGCCGCTGCGGCGCGCAACAAGTGTCTCTCGTGCGCGTCCCCAGCAAGCGTCTCAGGAAACCTGATATGGGCCGGCGGCGCGGACTCGGCGGCGTCTTGCGGGAGTGTCGTAGAGAAGGGGGGGACTGCGGCCTCCCGGTGCGCCGAGAGCCGGTTTTAACGCTCCTTTCCCTTTTCTATCGCTGTTCAAACTCGTTGTCTTTTCTACTCCTTTACTATTTCCACCTCCCCGTTTTGCTCTGTGTTTTTTCTGTGTTTAATTTGGCCACTGCCCCTGTGAGAGCTGCTGCGCGGTCCATTATACGGCCCCTTGCCCTCACTTTCAAGTTTGCTTTGAGGGCGGAGTTTATACATCCTCGCCCGCTTTGTGTCCTTATATTGACAAGACTGTGTCATTGTAAGCCTGCCCTGACGAAGGGAATACCATTCCCGAAACTGTTGGCACAATAAACCTTTAAAACGAACAGTCGCGTTTGTCGTAATACTGTACTTACATATATATATATATATATATATATATATATATATATATATATATATATATATATATATATATATATATATATATATATATATATATATATATATATATATATATATATAATATATATATATTTTCGGAAAGGAAAATTCAAGCACTCATATTGTGTTCTTGGTGAACTTCCGTGATGTTCATTTGTCGTTAGAATCAACACGTCCACCGAACACTTTGTTGGTTTGCTCGAAGATAGACGCTACATATATAATTGTTCCACGAATTGCATACCGAAGAATGTATGAATCAGCGAAGCAAATAGGTTTTACAGATTACCCTTTGATATGTGATTCAAACTGTTTGAAGTTGTTAATTTTCGTGCTATTAGCTCTTTTGTGTATCAAGCACTGGCGTCACTCGTGACGTCACTGCAGAGAATCAAGCACAAAGTAGATTAGCATGCGTTGACGTCACGGGTGACAAACGGTGCTGCTGCGTCCCATGGCAACGCACCCCGCATAAATCTCAAGATGTAAGGAGTGACAGCATAGTGCTGTCAAATGGAGTCTACAGTAGAAGAATACAATCACGAACAAACTAGTTATGTGTATCACGGCTGGGAGCTATCGTTGAATTCCCTGTTATATAAAAATAGCCGTCTTGCGCGTTTCTTTTTTCTTTGCCTTTTCGAGCATATTAAAGTCCGCTTTAAGTGAAAGGAGCTAATTTTCCGTTAGAATCCAGAAATCCACAGACTGCGACATATTACTAGCGTTAAAATACAAAGGACGAAAAGCAGAAACACCGAGGACAGACAGCGTCTGTCCTGTGTGTTTCTGCTGTTTGTCCTTTGTATTTTAACGCTAGTAATATGTCGCAGTCTGTGGATCAAAAGCACCAACTAGCCCAACTTAATTCGTTAATCAGATTCCAGCAATCTATCAAAATAGGCCGATTAAGATACTAGACTGATTTCCTTAATGCGCTCCGCCTCCAAGGGCTATTGTCAGTCTAAGGAATATGTTTCTCCCCGTAAGCATAAGCCATACGTTCAAGAAGCATTAGAAAGAGAACGTCAGGGCAAATAATGATTACAAAGATAGACATGGTAGGCAACAGTCATGAAGTCAACAATAAAAAGCCACAAAAAATATTCTAAACCGCATACCATAAGGCTGTCGTCTTTTCACATCTCTGTTGTTCTTTCAATAGGGGCGCTTATTTATCTGTCGGCTGATATGGTACACCTCATGCAACAATGAGTATGAAATTTGGCAAAGGTTTTCTACCTTTCGGTCGTTTACATGCTGGCTCGAGCTCTCTTGAGTTTTTGAAAGAAGTAAATTATCTGTCATAAAATGCAACTATAGCTTCGCAGCCAACCTCTCATAGGAAGCTAGCAATTGCAGCCAGCAGTAACCCTTCATTATATTTCCTCTGTAAAATCTGTAAATCACAACGAAACTCAACATTCGCTTAAGTGTTTTGTCGAATGGTTTATTCTAGTTCGTCATGTTAACAAGCTGTTTAAGCGTATTATGTCAAGACATGAAAAAACAGAGTAAAACTTTGGCGTCTTTGTTCTGTGTCTGACCACCAAGTACTCTAACTTAGTGGCTACATTTACGTGCTAATAAAAACATTCGGTAATATTCAGTGCCTCGGCTTCGAAGCCTTCGGGGTCTTTTTTTAGGGGACCATCAAGCGTTCAGCGCTAGACTTTAGGTAACGTTGCAATCTTCAACGTCGAGAGTGAGTCATAACCAATTTCCGACATTTCAAGTAATGGACTAAATGTTGCCAACACAGATGACAACATTATTTTTGACTTCCTCTTTTAATGTTCACGCCGAACGTGTTCAGCCTGTTTTTTTTTACTCAAGATCGTGAGCAATCGATTGTCGAAGTGCAAAAAGTCTGTTTTAACCTGATGCTTACATTGGGAGCCCTCTAACGTAGAAAAAGGCGACGTCCGTTGTACGAGCAAGCCTGCATTTTTATGAAGTTAGTCACAGACGAATAGTGCCGAATCATATCAGCACAAACTACGATTTAAAGATGTAGGCAATCCTTCAACATGTTTTTGAAATGAAGAGAGCAGGGCTGATCGTGCCCTCGAACGTCAACGAAATTAAATTTTCCTTCCCACGCTATAAGTAAAACCTCCAATCTGACATTTAGACTATATTTGCTTTGTACATTAGCCTGCAGTGAATCATACCATTCCAAAGGTCCTTGTTATTTTTAATATACCACGCTTCCAGTAGATCGGTTGTCGTTCCTTGTTGGCACACAAGGAAGCAAAAGTTCAAGCTGAACATGAGCCACAGAGTAATGTAAGATTCACTGCCAGAGTAACAAGACTTCCCAGAATACTCATCATCGGAAAACATCAAGACGATGGTATATACTTGAGGTTTTTGAAGATGTACTACTGGGGTCAAGTAAGCTTCCGGGACGCGAATCGTAGAAAAAACGTTTACTGCAACTTCACCTGGCTACCCAGTCGCCTGATATTTTATGAAGGCATTTAAAAGCCTAAATGCTCCTTCCTCTCTTCACAATATAAGGCGACAGGGTAGCGAGGTGGAACTGCAATAAACGTTTTTTCTACGACTCGCGTCCCGGAAACTTTGGTCTCCAGTAGTATATATGTTTGGAAGGCAGCTTCACTTTAGGTCTTTCCAACACTTTTTCATGTAAAGCTGGTTAGGCATCAGATCAATTCTTGATGTCACTCGGACATAGGCACAAGATTAGGTCTGCAAATTATCGCAAGACAGTGGGAAATTTTCTGTAATTTTTTTTCAATGCGAGTAGACAGATGTATGACTTAAACACAACTCTCGAAGTTTTTTCCCCCTGTTTCTCTATTCCAGTGATATACACTCCTGCGCCAAGTAAAAACCGCCTGTTTTAAGGCAGAACAAATATTCGCAGTGCGTTCCTGCTGATGGCTGAGTTTTGTCTCGCCTAAGCGAAATACGTTGCTTCCAGGTTGACACTCCCATGTTGGCCATCCACCACTGATTTCGTCGCGTTTATAGCGCTTCGTCAGTTTATGTAACAGGGAGCGCCAGACTCTCACATTATGAACATCTTACGCCCATTTTCAGCGTGATGAATAAAGTTTAGTCACAGGAATAAGCCGCAAAAGACCAAGGCTACGTTTTTTCTTCATTTGATCCTCCGTACTCCGATTACCATGCAACGACCTTCTGGTCATTAAAGGTGGCGCTAACAAATACGACACTTCGCCCCGTTGAAGTATTTTGTAAAGATGGCAACTGTGCGCCACGGAGTGGAGACCAGGAACACTAGAGCCAATTTCATGCGGTGAATTATTCACAGGCGTTTTTGAGGTAACTACAGACGTCTTCAAGGCGCCTCGCAATGGTAGCTTAATGAGCGGTGCGAAGAAGCTTTGCAATGCAGTGAGCTGTTTTTTTCTAGCACAATCCTTAATTATCTTTCAGTCAGTATGAGGACCTCTTTCGCATGCACGACTGATATTTGAACTGTACTGATTCCTAAACGTTTCTAACACCGCTCTCCTTACGACGCTTTTCACTACACATTACTTATACGGTTTTCGCTGTAAAAAGATAACATGAACACATCATCACATTAACTGAAAGATTTTGTGGCGTAGTAAGCAATTTGTCGATTATAGTGCATGGTACAGATAATGTCACGTCTATGATATCGTATTTTGAATCCCGGTGCTCCTCGGTGACAAAGCACTAGGAGATTTCTTTCTCCTCCGTATCCCGTTCTGTAGCACAATCAATTTGAACTGTACTGATTCCTGGGCGTTTCTAACGCCGCTCTCCTTACGACGCTTTTTACTACACATTACTTGTACGGTTTCCGCTGTAAAAAAATAACATGAACACATCCTCACATTAACTGAAAGATTTTGTGGCATAGTAAGCAATTTATCGATTAATGTGCATGGTCCAGATAATGTCCCGTGTATGATATCGTATTTTGAATCCCGGTGCTCCTCGGTGACATAGCACAACGAGCTTTCTTTCACCTCCGTATCCCGTTCTGTAGAACAATCAAGCGAAAGGCTTTGGATTAAATAGTTTTCAAGGACCTGTTTAAAATCACCGTCTAAATGGGAAAGCAACACAGAAAAGCAGGTAGCTATATAGCTTAATAGGGTATAACGTTGGGCCAGTTTGTGTAGCGACATAATCAGGAAAACTTTGCGCAGAATAACACAATACGAGAGAAAGAAACACGCGCACAGACAAGATAGCGAACCCGCAACTGTATTTTCAGAAACGATACCGAGTAAAAAAAATTACTGTACCCATTTTCGTGCTCTTTTTCCCGCATGTGATGCTGCGGATATTGTACGCTTGCGCCCCTTCTCCTTCTTAAGGCGGTGTATCGTTTCTGAAAATACAGATGAAAGTTCGCGCTCGTGTGTGTGCGCGTGTTTCTCCCGTCCTCTGTTATTCTGCGCAAAGTTTTCCTGAATATGCAGGTATGATTTGAGCAGTCGCAGTGAAAAGCTACTTATTTTAGAAAATAATTACTTTTGCGAGCAACGGCGCAGAGTAAGCGTTGAAGTACAGCCAGTTTTTCTGGCTAGTATAAAACTCTACCTCTACGATTCAGACCACGTACTCTCGGTAGCAAACTTCTGCACTTTCATCGAACAAATTAACGCAATGAGTAAATCTCAATAAATTAAATGCGCTGTTTGTGGTTTATTTTATTTTTCTTGCTTCTCTTTCCTAAGATTTTTGGGCCAAGCTGTTGTTCGAGTTCAGGCAGTCATCGTTATAAGGGGTGTAGCTGCCTTCTTGGGCGCACAAAAGATCGAACAAGAAATAGCAGCAGAGTGGTGTAGACTTGTTTCTTAGGTAGTCCTCCTTCACCCAAAGCTCGCAACCTGAAAGACAGTGCGAAATACGAAATATAATTTTTATCTGACTGATGAGAGACTAACGGAGGTTGCTAGGAAGTACAGGCTCCATGAAATATTTTTTCTTCGCTCTAACACCTCATGAATTCCAAATGTTTAAGCCGATATCATCTCGGTCAATTGACTTAACTATTAAAAACCTAATGGGATAAATAAAGAAAGTAATGGAGCCGTCCATTAAGGCGTAATTGGCCTTAACGAGCTTTATTCGACATATATCTTAAAGAAAGCTTGATCTCTCATAATTGCTGCAAACGAAGCCGTCTGTATTCACTCTTGAATGTTAGACATTTTAATCACGCTTCAAATAAATAAATTTCCAACATCCATTTAGGCGTGCAAACCTGCAACTCACTTGAAACACTGTAGCAATCGTGAAAGCCCCGCTATTCCAGTATACTTATAGTACAGCGGCCCTGTCTTTACGTGCTTCTATTGCGCATGCCGCGTGTATGAGTCCTTCTTTGTGTCGCTTTCTCAACGCATTTTCCTATGAATTTACAGCTGCAAACGTGCTTTATCATTACTTTTTTACCCAGAAGATCCCTGGACGTGTGCTCCTAAATATATTCCCTTGCGTGAAATGATTCCAGGTTAATGGTAAACACTGTTTTAGCTGAACAATGCGTATTATCGCATTTACTATAAGGCTTTATTTTCATCGTTCTCAAAATGGTGTCTAGTGGGTGTCATTTTTTGCCTCCTACTTTCACTGATATGTCTAAGTTTTCCCTATGTGGTATTTTTTAAAGGCCATCTACAGATCAGTGAAATCAGCAAGTCATAAGTCAAAGTACATTTTTATGCATCCATTTCACAAGCCTGAGCTAGTCCCAAACTAGCAATGTAGGTTACTTTTTTTTGTTACACTCTTAGAGTAGAGCTTCTTGAGTTTTCAGCAATAAGCACCTGATTATTTTTGGAAGTCCAGCTGTAATAATCAAAAAGGCTGTCTTTAAAACCATCTTTAAATAAGTGGGCGAGTTAGTGTGTAGTTCACTGACGGTGAGACCTGCTAGTAAATTTCCTAAACCGGAACAACTGCTTTTTTGCATGAAACGAAAAATACTATTGGTGGCAGTAGCAGTAACCAAGGTGCCGTACATCATACCTAGGTAATATGACTGTGTTTTCATTGGGGGCATTGATTTTTACCTTGTCCATGTACGATGATTTACGTTCATCACTGAAAGTTCAGAAGTTTCGAGGCAGTCTACTATTTATTTTTCTCCTGCTCTGTGAGCTCTCTAGCTGTGTTTGAATGTACCTTATGCAGGTAGCTCGGTATAGATATAACAAGCCATCTAACTTTGGAAGATCACATCGCGAAACTGCTTGTGCGTCCTGCACACTTAGCATCATCAGTACATAACTTGATATCACCTCTACATCGATTAGAAAATTAGCCTTTGAAATCTACATATAAGCTTAACTTGAGTATGCATGATCAATGTGATACCCTCATCGAGGCTATAAAATTCCCACTCTGGAAGCCAACCAGAACCAGAGAAATCTTATTACGCCACGTTGTAAATCTGAGATCAGCATGGAGTCATATGTCGACCTTGATCCCCCTATGCTCCATCAATTTCAGATCCTCTTGCAAAAATTGTACGTTACCGTTTCAGCACTTTGTAAAGGCATTTACGTGCTCCATCACAATTATGCCACCGCACTTAGATCTCTATGAAGATAAAGAATTTGCCCGGCTCAAAAATGCCTTCTAAAAATGTTTGCTTTTTGTGCCGTGAAGAATGGAATCTTTACCCCAGCCAAGTTGTCACTGGAACAATTTGATCTAGACTGAGGTAGCCAATAACCCGCCATTTCAGCCAATGAAATCAATTTTAGTGGCGCTTTTTCCTCATTTGTTTTGTGCAGCAATGCGATCAGCTAGCTACCTTTATTCATCAGTTTGAGTTTGCATTGCGAGGTGTTTTTCTCATATTTTGTTTTCAGTTGCATATTTTAATTCCTTACCTGTTATTAGTTTTTTTTTCTCTGATCTATTATTCTGTATATTTTTGCCTTTGCATTGTTTTAATGACTCCTGTACATCCTTGCTTACCCGCTTCCCACTCATGACAGAAGCAAACAGGCACCATGCCAAGGAGCATAGGGGATGTTTTATTTTAATTTGTAGTGTTTATCAATAAGCTCATAGTAAAATCATTACTTGTAAATATAACTGACTTGAAAGCAGAAGAAAATATTATGGTCGCTTTGCGTAGTTTGGGCAAATGAGAATTAGGTCCGCTAGCAGTTCAGTTTTCGCTTTGGTTCCGGTGTTCAGACCTGGTGTTAACGACTGGCAGTGGTTCAGATTGCGATAATAAGTTAATGTCTATGTATGCGGTACTGGTCATTCTCTACAGTCATAAATCCTTGGGAGTCTTCTTACTACTCCCGGAGCATTGCTGCAGCTTTGAAGCGAAGCGTCACTGCCCTTCTTAGACAGGTGCTGCAATTGGTCGGTATTGGGTTGCGATCCAAGTTGCTTTTCCAAAGCAGCCTCTCACGATTAATTGAGCTGCCACCTGACACGATGAGCAGGCTTCAGACGAAACGATAAACAGACAAACAAGCAGACGAGAACACAAGGCTAAATGCGGATAATCGCCACTAAAGCGCTAGCTCACAAAAGCAACCACGCTCACCGGATACCATCAGTGTCATGTGGTTTTTTTTTTCTGATTTCTAATCAATTGTCTCATAAACTAATCGCGTTATTATTGTCCCATTGATAAACACGACCCATTAACTGTTGGCTTCCGCCATATGTCATAACGAGTCCTAGTCTGCTCCCTTCTTATTCAGGTAATGGTCCTAGCGGTAGCTTTAGGGTTAAAGTAAGATCATGTGGTGAATTTTCATTACGACTCACTCAGAATCCAATTGTTATGTGCGCACTTGTTCACTTACCTTTACCATTATTTTCGTATGGAATACTCAAGAGGTTGCAAGCATTTCCATCGGTGAATATCACTGTGTCGTTCAGCAGAGAGCAGTCTGGAGAAACACAATAAAAAAATATTTACAGACGAGCAAATCGACCGATGCGGAGGAAATGAGATAGCATGCTTCTCTCATTCGCCAACTATTCCCATTCTGATTCTCACAACGCTCACTTGGGATAGTTGGTACAGATTAATTCTTATAAATCAACACTAACTACGACGGACAAGAAGGGGACGTGACGAGCGCTGACTCTCAATTAAATTTTTTAATAGCTGTACATGGTGCTTTAAAAGTAAAAATGTAAAGTGCGTCACATGTTACACTAAACGCGTTGAAACAGCACACAGAGATGCACGCGGCGCTCAAAGAATATCTTTGAGCATCTTGTTCATCACAGTGTTAGTGGCGATGCGCTTAAAAGCGCACTTAGGCATAATGAACGACGTGATCTGTTACAATGCCGCAGCGTTAGTGCCTACGCCATAGAACGCTCACTTCAGAGAACAATCGCGGCTAGCTTGCTTTGGTGTCTTGTTAATACCGACGGCCTGGGATCCATATCTACAACAAAGATTCCAGTTTGCTTTGTTGCGATATTGTTGTGTTGGTGACGACGCCCTGCGACGCACTCGACTCATGGCCAAGTTGGTTTTCACGAAAGGAAACAACTATTAGATGCTCTCGTTTGCAAGACGTGGCTTTTTTGGTACAGGCCCACAGAAGTATACCTTGAACTGAAATGTATTCTAGAAGTTTGAAAGAAGAAAATCCAAGGCACGGAGAGTGCCTTCGTTTTAACAAGCGCAATTTCAACAGCAGCAAAATGAGTTCAGTGTTAAGCGTAAATAACCCGATAATACTTACTATGCAGCATGTACTGGATGGCATTCGGTTGTGTATAGTTGTAGGTTTTAGAAACTGTGGTGTTCAAATCCAATTTAAGCCTGAAAAATGTATGTTGTCGAGCAAACAGGGAGCAAACATGAGGTTACTGTCCGGAGTCAGAAAAAACTAATGTTTCATTTGAGATTCGCGATATCTCACGAGTTTTCCACAAAATCATGGCACCATCGCTCAGGCACCTTAACTTGAGTATCAGATGCGGACAGTTTAAAACATTACCAAGGTGCAATCTAACATTCAGGTCCCTATAAAGATGAGCAGAGTTAAAGCATTTATTGGAAAAATAAAACAAGGCAGCAATGTAACAATATAAAAGCCGTAAAAATTGCCAGCTTCTATGTTGGTTGATCAAATCGCTTAATTAGCGTATTGCTGGCGTAAACGTTTTATATATTCCAAATTTCCTTTATTCCCCTTGTATAATCTCTTCCTTCCTGGCATGGTCCAGGTGTACATCCCTAGCTGGACAGCTACCGCGGCTTCTTCCTGATAACCATATTTGTAGCCACTACGCTTAAGAACAATCAACAGGCTTCCGTTGAGTCAACACACGCGTTCCTGTAGTTATGCTATGAATAAAGTGCTAAGCGTTACCAATTCGGAGAGAACATACTGTTGTCTTCTATGGTGTGCATTATTAACCACCAACCAGCTGGAAGCTCTTTTGCGGGAAAGGTTACGAGCTCGATCTTCCTTTTCTGTACTGGCGGAATTTTCGCGGGTTCCTATCTTCTGCATATGCGCAGCTTTCGAAAGGCGGTTGGGCGCGTTTTCCAGTGTTAGGCGATGGCGCGTCCTACAGAATGACGATGAAGCTTGCACGAAGCAGAAGCACGGGCTGCGCGGACCAGAGGAAACGATTCTTATTCCCTTTTTTGAAGTCGTTTCAGATCCAGCTAAGCAAAAGATTATTCTCCCCCCCCCCCCCCCCCTCGAGTGCGACAATAACTGAGATGTTTTGTTCCCGGTAAACATATGCATTTTCATTAGTGTTTTTACGTTAATGGGAAAACCTGAGAGACGGCCGAGAGTGCCGTTTCATACGGTGTCCGTTAAATAAGGAACTCATGGGGTACTTTATAACTGACCGAAATTTTATTGAAAGAAATTTCTTTTATTTTGACTCGACTTAAATGCGGCCCAAGGTTAACTAGAGAGATATGGCAGAGGCGTTATTTCTGCAGTTGATGTTGTAAGACTGATGATGATTACGTTGTTGATGATTGTGAAATGCGGCAGCTGCTCCGAAATTGGCGTAGGCAACTCCGGCTCAGCAGAGCAGATATAAAATTTCTGCGGTTCTTGTCAAAAACAACAGCAAACTCGTGGTTATTAATTAAAGAAACGGTGGCGCATTGAAATCAGTCCTGCAGCAAGCGGGCTTCCGCTTCGTATTGCAAATGTCAGCGACAGTTAATACTGGCTCTGCACACTGCAGAAGTAAAACTGCAAAAACGTCTCGGAGATCCCCGGCAAATCAGTGCGGTACCTCAAGCTCGTCTGAAGGAATAGGCGCGTCCATCAGGAGAATTTACACAGCTAGGCTACATGCAAGGTTGCGCATGCGCCCTTTCAATGTATCGCCTTCCAGCAGCGAGCGTGTAACTGAGTCTAAACACTGAATCTCTTCGCCTTCGAGTAGACGATCAGGTACGCGCGTGGCATGCTTACAAGCAGGGGTGCAGAAGCCCTCTCTCTCACTGTGCAACTGTCATCCTCGTCTAGCTCTCAGACGCAATAAGCGGCCGCGTGCTATGCGACGTAAGCGCAAGTGAGGAATCTCCACGTGGTCGGAAATATTGCGGAGCCCAACTCTACGGCACTCTCTTCCGTCCTGTCTTCCTTCTTCGTTCCTACCTTCACGTTGCGAATAAGATATCCATCGATAAGTAAGGCAGTTATTCCGCTATTTTGCTCGATTGCGCAGATAGATGAGAAGGCCGGAACGAGAAAAACCTCTGGACGTCGCACATGTGAAGCGTTAGATTGAAGTGCTGAATTAAAAAGCGCAACGTCCAGTTGCTCTCTCGCTTCGTCCTTGTAACCACTCAGCGCATTCGAGCACCAGATAAATGCTCTACAAACTCGCCTGATTTGGCACGTTACTAAAATTTTTCTGCTTTTACTTTCCTGCGAACGAATGTTTTACTCCTCACCCTTTTTCATCCTTTTTATGACAATTCCGACAACGCATCCTCGCTAATTAAGGCAATCACAATGCTTGTTGTAAAATTCGTAACTTTTTGCTACAGCAGATGACACCGGTAGTACCCACCGCAAAGGCTGCATTCTTTGAATTCGCACATCAGCCTTTAGGGACCTTGAGGCCCATGTACTGTGCGATATCAGTGCACGTTATAGAAACTCACGTGATCGAAATTTTCGGAGCCCTTCACTGCAACAGCCCTTATAGCCTGAGTTGCTTCCGGACGTTAAACCCCCATAAACCAAACGAAAACTTTAGTGACTATCACAGCGGTCACTTTCCGAGTGTAGCATTCCCAATGTACTTCGGCGGAGCATTAGAAAGCTTAGAAAGTTGACCTTTGGCCGCACCTATTGCATACCGCAAAAGTGCAATAATTTTCCTGTCGAGCTAGGCTCTTCTCGCTCCAGTAAGGTCAAATTGTCTTTTCTTGAATACTGCTTTTCTGTATACATACCTAACTACGCTACGTAACATCTCGTTCACATACTACCGCACGTGAATTCACGCAGATGGGACCTGAATATTTAAGGAGCACTTAGAGGTTTGTTTGAACACCATGTGTTGAAAAAACTTGTCGGCTCTTGCGTTCTTAAAACCTACAACCGTGGGCGGTTGTGACTGAAACAACAACCTTCCAGGACAGTGGTGCATCGCTGCGCCACTGCGCCAGGATTGGTATGAGGATTACCAATCCCAGGATCTACGCATATAAAGTTGAGAATGGCATATATGCGTATTAACCCATTAACGTAATCGCGTAATACTCTTAAGGCAGAGCTACAATGAAATCATCAGCAACAAAAATGGTAACGCACGCAGATAATTCTCTAAGGATCGCCTTAATATCGTTGTCGTGAAGACGATCCTGACACTTACGTGTCGTTTCCACTGGACGCGTTTCGGTATTTGAATTCCGACTTCCTCCATTCGGCACTTGTGTTTGAGAAACGAACACTCACACATGTGAAGTTGCTGCCCCATAAGTAGTCTGCACTGCTGAACGTTGAGTTCACAAGGTAATAAACTTCACTTCTACTCTGGTTTAAAATCTGGAATGCAAGACGAATGCATTATTAAGTTACAGATCGGACGCTCTTGTGTTACTGCCAACAAAGTTCTAACAATAGTCGCGGCCTTTCGAAATTTTCAGTCTTTCCTTCTTGTTTGCAGGCAGTGGCGCGAGAACAGCTCTAGACGTCAGTGTTCCCGTTCCTCTTTTAGGGGCTACGGCAAAATCAACTGCATCACATATCACAAGCACGGGCTATCGAAAATGCTTCGATCAAGATTCCAGTAACACGACACACCCTGGCTGCTTTTGTCTCGGGCATGTGTGGCTCTTCGATTGCCTTTGGTTGCAGTATACCCTTTGCGCTTCGTCCTTATGACGTGATAATGGTGACCGCATTAACCAGTGTACTGATTCGGTTTTTGCTAAGGATCACTTCCACCTCAGTCCAAAAGTTAGTGAATAAGGCAGAAACGCATGTGCGAAAGCAGTGTTCACGATCGGTTTTGTTTAGCGGGTACCGCTTTTGTTTTCATCACGCGGCAGATAGTAACTACGATACATTCCTGGCCAAATTATATAGAGCTGAAGAATCTACTGGACTGGCAATAAATTTCGCTCTTTGCCGCGGACAAAAATAGTTGTATCAGCCCACACCCTTCATGAGGTCATTTTACATGCTGTGACTGGAGCTACGGTACTGTTATCGTATTGCTGTGACTGGAGTCTCCTACAGTCATTTTTAGATTTGTCGCGAAGTTTATTTGCTGCGATACATACCAGGTGTTTCAGGGATGCCCCACACTCATTTTCAAAACTAAGATATGAGGTAAAACGAGGCTTTCTGCGGCATTGCAATACCAGTGTTGGCCTATGTTAAAAACAGCCGCATCATGCTAACTATTGTAGGATATAACTTAAAAAGCAGCCTTTGTAGCACAGTCCTGCACGTTTGCGGGACGGCACAAAGCGATGTAAAGCTGCCGCGGTGGCCCAGTGATTATGGCGCTCTGCTGCTGGCCTGAAACACGCGTGTTCGATCCCGGCCGCGGCGGTCGAATTTCGATGAAGGCGAAATTCTAGAGGCCCGTGTACTGTGCAATGTCACTGCAATTTAAACAACCCCATGTGGTCAAAATTTTTGGAGCCCTTCACAACGGCGTCCCTCATAGTCTGAGTCGATTTGGGACGTTGAACCCCCATAAAACCAAATACCGAAAACAAAGCGATGTAAATCAAACCGCGACACTCCATGTCGCACGTAGAATGTGACATTATCTGTCCCGCCCGAGCTGGAGCAGCGAAGTTTCGTAGAGCTGGAAGCACCGCAGGGCTAGGGCCTTAACTGGCGCGTGGTACGCTCGTGACGGATTGTCGCGATTTGATTTACGACGCTTTGCGCCCTGCCGCAAGCGCGCGATTTTCTAATGGCGCGAGAAGTGGCCCAAACTAGCTGAGCTACAGCGGCGAGGGTAATCGCCTTTTCGAAATGCTAAGAGCTGATACAGCCATCACTAAAAGTCGGCTACAAATCTCTAAATGAAAGTGTACGCCTGTCGCTAATAATATAAAAGTCAACGATCACCATTTAGTTTACTAGTTCACATTATTTCCCTTTATGATGATGCCCGCCAACAAGGTATTACTATGCCACATAAACTTCTGTTTACCTCAAGAACTCTATTTTTAAAGAGTTGCGACGGGTTTCCTAAAACATTTAGCAGGTACTAGTGTACCGAGAATCCCGTTTTTTCGGCAAAGACATCACCTCAAAAACGCCAAAGAAAATCGCAAGTATCGTAAAATTAATATCGCAGAACTACATCACATACGTCAATCTTGGATAATTAAAACAAACTGTTTTCTTCAAAGCTGCGCTGCATATAAAATAAATATTAATAAAGTAAAATAAAATGAATAAATAAATATCGCTACTATCAAACCCAGTAGTCACATCTAATCTATAGTGTGCATCTACTGCCATTGAATACAGGCGCTTGCATTGCAGGGGCAGAACTGTAATTAATCATCACCTGCGGTGAACATTACCACTACAACTAAATGTGACCCATTCATGATTTAATTTAACGCATTAAACATGCAAATTGTGAAGACTCCCTGTGCACCTTGACAGCGTTCCTGCGCTTGCACTCCGTATTTCACTTCGAACAACATCTAACGATATTGCCATCTCCCAACGTCGGGGTGTCTTTGTGCTATAATCGAAGGGTTCCTGTATTTGAAGCTTACATTCCCTGCTAGACGTCTATTCAAATATGCAGTGGGCCGCCGCGGTGACCCAGTGGTTATGGCGCTCAGCTGATGACCCGAAAGACGCGTTTTCGATCCCGGCCGCGGTGGTCGCATTTCGATGGAGGTGAATTTCTAGAGGCCCATGTGCTGTGCGATGTCAGTGCACGTCGAAGAACCCCAGTTGGTCGAAATTTCCGGAGCCATTCACTACGGCGTCCCTCATAGCTTGAGTTGCTTTGGGAAGTTTAATTCCAAGACACCACGAAACCGTCTAATGTTTTTGCTGTCCCCAAAGCGACCAGTAAAATGTCCCGTTTCCCGATATCGCAGCGTTAAAGGAGGTCAAATAGTGAAAGGAGAAGAATGAAAACAAATGCATGAGATGTGGAGAGAGAGTAGCGAAGGCTTGAAGGTTAGGTCCCTTTCAAAGTACCAGAAGACTGTGAGCGGGAGCCTTTTCGTCTTTATATTTTGAGAGCGTCGTGCCCTCCGGCCCGATTCTTTATGTGATGACGTAACGTGCTAGAAGATATAAAGCACTTGATAGATACAAAACTTTCATGAGGTGCACCCATTCCTCAGCCACCATGTTCATAGTGTAAGCTGCTGAAATCGAAGTTTACCGCCAGACGCAAAGTAGTGCACGGCCGAACCAAACGATACCAAACTGTACGTGTAGCCGCGGTCAAAATCTATTAGTAGAGTGCGAAAGCAACATTTCTGTACAGTTGTATATCGATATTTCGAAAAAAAACCATAGGGCCAATCATGCAGGAATACGTACCGTTGAAGCGGACACTAAAACGGATATCACAGGGTGTTGGCGTCAGGTGTGTTCATTCCTGCAGTTATTCAATTACTTCGTGAGCCATCAAAAACTACAAGCTAAGTGAAGCGGCTGCCATTTTCAAGCAACGCCACAAGAAGCTCCAGAACAGCAGCCATAAAGCGCGATTTGGATCTCCCGCTCCCTGCCTTCGCCTGCAGTTACACTCCAGCTGAGGCCATGAAACCTGCTATTGATTTCAGGCACAGTGACCACAGCTAGATTACGCAAATGTTGCAACATGTTGTTTTTCGGTTACACACCTACAGCGATTAAGCGCCTACCTCAAATGTCGCAACCCGACCCGAATCGCGGTATCTAGCTGCGTGAATCCTGCTTTGGGAAACGTGCTTCAAAACGGAGCCAAAAAAGCATCGCTTTATTTGTCGTCCGGAGCCAAGATACCAAATTCACACACCAAGGAGACCACAATCTCGTTATATCCGTGAAAATGTTGTTTTCTGATAAGCCGTAATCTGGTCACCTGTTACAGTGGAGGTGTCGTAATATTGTTTACTGCTGCAATAGATGTACTATACTTACTATAATTCTGCACCCAACTACTGTTCGTGCTAGCACTGCTGCTTCTGGTTTCGCTGCTATATATAACACTTATTCTACACTGAACTGCTGGCACTTCCACTGCTATTGCATCTAATTCAGATACTAATACCACTGCAAATACTAAAATGCCATGAGTCGTGAGAAGCTTGCTCAAGGCTTTTCCATCAGAAATTAGGTGTTAGCTAGAAACATAGACTTTCTTACTGTACATTAGAGGGATAGCTGGCGGCGTGTATGGGTAGTTTCTGATTGTTGCGTCGCAGCACTTTTCTCGTGACTACAAACCTCGACGGTATAAATGGCAGATGTTAATGCGCAGAGGACCATGCTCTTTGAGACTCTTTTAACGGTGTTTCTAAAAGGTGGGCCCATTCTTGAATTCTCATGACCATCCTTCCCCCTTTCTTTTACAGAAAGTTTTAAAGAGAAATTTAGAATCGCTGATGAAATGGTTCTTTCTGATTTAAGCGTGTTGGAAAGTAACGATAGAAAGATGGAATGGTATTGTGTCGAGCGACTCCTTTAAAGGAGAGCGTGTTCATTTCATGCAGTACAGTTTGCGGGCGCGCTTACTTTATGAATGGGTGCCCTTTCTCGCTATTCCTGTTAGCCTTAATAATTGCTGAATTCCTGTATTGCCGATATAATGTAAGGATTATAACACAAGTTTATAGCCACACATTACTGTCACGTAGTGGTCATGGCGGGCCACGCAGTGAGCAGACAGCGAAAAGTTCTAAAAGAAATTGTTCATTGGGCTGACTTGCGCGCCCACAATGAAATGAATGACTCGGTGGCGGCGAAAGCAACGAGCGTGTTCGGTGGTCGTCAAACGAATGCCCGCCGCTCTCGGCCACGCTCAGTTGAAAGCTGATAAAACTTTCGAGACACGGTGTGCAAAGCTACCACAACATTCTAGAAGAAATTAGAATCAGCTTCGCCTGGATGCGATCAATCATGATAAATCTCGTCGCGTCTTGCATCACAAACAAAGCGATAAGTCCACGTGCCGACAGCTTTTGAAGAATGAATAAACAAACAGTACAAAGATTCCGGCAATATTTCATTAGTGTAAAAAAAATGCTGTAAGGCACCATATCAGTGTTCCAACTTTCTAGTTTGCACCGTCTTGGGACTTGCGAATTTTTTTCCGAATGCAATGTATTTCTAGGTTCGGACTACCATCTACTCCTTAATCTCTACAATACACTTTTGCTTACCCGAAGAGTGCCTCCATGTGTCCTTAGTGACGGTAGTATACAAACTAAACTCTACCTATTAACCTCAACTACATCCCACCCGTATAACGTAAAAAGTAATCGTTTACCTTCCAAGGGTCCTGATACTTGCCAAGCCGTGTTTCGTTAGCCCATATTGGAGGCGAATCCTCCGTAGAGGCGCGGCAAAGCAGACTTTCCAAGAGAACAAATGTGAGTAAGAAGATCATTCCCATTTGCTTCTTCATCGTCTATTTCAAAGAAGAGCAATTTTTACGCGTTCATGACGTTCTTATGCCAAAGACCAGCACGTTCTGCAATCAATCAATTTCTCTCTAACAGAATATTTATGTAGCAATGCTGGACCAGGAAAGCGAAATGTCAGAAAACATGAAAAAATTATACTGGTCACGAAAAGATGTACTAAAAATCCTTACGACTTAAACAAGTACCTAATGCTGTCTCGTAAATACATTTCTGCGGAAAATTGAAGGGCAGCGTTGCTTTTGCTTGCCGAATAGTCGAAATGAATCACTGTTTTTGACCTAAAAGTTCTTATTCCTAATTGTTACCTAGATATCAATTTAACTTTTTGAGTGGCGAATTATGCTCTCTTGCTCTCTCTCAAAGTCAAACCTACCAGTTTAATTTCTATAGCTCGCTAAGTAATTCTGAATTTAATTTGAACTTTTTTACTCAATGCAGCATGTAAGAATAGCTGCGAGTTTTACATATGAACTTGATGAAAATCAGCGCTTTGTCCGCCCATCTGTCTTCGTTCTTCATGTTGATGAGCTACAAGGTTTGCGAAAGTACCCCGTGATGTTAGCGCGGTTTTTTTAATTGTGTAGGAATCTGAGAAAAAAGAGAGTATCAATTCCTTAATGTTAAACTCCAATAAACAAAAAACAGACTGTATCCAAGTGGCTATACGAGATAGTACCCATGATATTCGCCGCGTACAAGCACTTGTATTGATTAAACCAGCTCTTCATAAAAGTACTTCTGTTCTAGTCCGTGCAACACCTGAAATGTATGCGAACACGCGCACGCGTGGTGTGCCGTGTTTTGTTGTGCATAGAGAGACTGAGCATTGTCAGTAAACGATGTTTTTTCCGGCTTGTTTAGTTCAGCTGGTATATCGTGCCTTTGCTCGTGACGGTGACCTACTAAGCAACTTGAAATTCAAATTAACCCTTGTTCACCGGTCATGCTTCCTGTGCGTCCTAGTGTCGAGGGCATTGTGAAGGCTTGGCTTCTTGCTATGTTCGGGCTGTAGATGTCACTCTATTAAGTGTTCCTTCCTCCTTGGTCTTTCCCAAGTTGTTGCTCCCGCCCGTAGCTTAGGAACGCGAAGAGAACAGTGGGGAACGGAAAGACACTTAATTTGAACGTAGAGGAAGGGAGGAAGGCGGGAGCAAAAGAAGGAAGAGGGAAAGCGGTACGGCGGATTTTCGGTGGAGGTGGTGGTGAAAAACTTTTTCTAATGTTCAAAAAAAGAGTTCTGGCGTCAGAAGACCCTGCAACATGGTCGGTGTCTTTAGTCAGGTACACCACACGACGAGGCCCCGTCTCGCGCCCACTTTACCAGAGCCCTTTGGGACTGCAGGGCTCCGGCGGCTCGCTCGTCATGGAGGCGGGGTAAAAAAAATTGTTTTTGAGGAGCGGAAATGACGCAGTAACTGTCTCACATATCTCGGTGTGCACCCGAACCCGGTGTGCACCCGAACCGCGCCGTAAGGGAAGGAATGAAGAAGGGAGTGAAAGAAGAAAGCAAAGAAGAGGTGCCGTAGAGGAGGTCTCCGGAATAATTTTTACACGCATGGGAATCTTCAACGTGCATTGCCATGAACGGCCTTTGCAAAGTTGTCAACGCCAATGAACTCTATGAACACCGTCTGCTCGCTTGTTTTTTTTTGGTTTTTGAGGAAAGGAAATGGCGCAGTAACCATCTCACATATCTCGATGGACACCCGAGCCGCGGAACCGGCTCGGACGTGGCGTGGATCGGACGCTCGCGCGAACGCTCCTCGCTTCACCCATGCCCACCGCTGAATTCAGCGACGGTCAACACCGCTCTTGCCTGGATTTCGTCTTCGAAGCTCGGATAACGCCGTCGGACGCATCGGCAAGTCCCTTTTTGCCTGTTTCTGCGGACTTTTCTGCGTTTCGGCTCTCGCCGGTACGCACGGCCCGCTAGGCCCACGCCAGGCCTAGCGACCCCGCTCTGACGGGGCTGTGCCGCATTATCTGAGTGGGATCTTCCTCCAACACTGGACATGGAAGTCACCGTGGAGGGGGCTGACGTTAGCCCCGAAGAAGTTTCGCACCAATATGGTTGGTTCACCGTCGGTGAATCGAAACGCTCCGGTCACGAACGCCAAAGGAATAACCCCGCGGCACACAATGGAACCGATCGCGCCCAGGGACAGGACAGCATGCGGCACTCTGCCGACTCCTCTGCGAAAAAGCTTGGCCGACGACTTGCTCGACAATCGGTGGCGTCGAACCTACCTCGCCTACCCAAGGGCCTAACCAAGGTGATATTCCGGCCATCGGGCGGCCTCCGTATACTCGAGAGCTGTGGCCAACTCGGCATCTTTCAACTCATCCGGGACGCCGCGGGCCTCACCTTGGCAGAATCATCTGAAGACTGCATGCTACTCAACTTCAAGCAACACACCATACTGGTGGCCACCCATTCCGCGGTACGAGTGAAACGCTACTTAAACATCAAGGAGCTCATCTACGGCGCGAACAAGATCACCATCACCTCGTATGTCGCCACGCCGGATGGCAGTGGTAAAGGAGTGATCCAAGGCGTTCCGAAACATCTATCGGACGCTGACATCCTTGCGAACCTTCAGCATCCAAGGAATCCTCCAATATGTGGAGTCCGGCGCATGGGTGCGCAGTCGCAGACGGTCCTCATTCTCTTCAACGGTGAGCGAGTTCCCCGTTGGATCAGCTTCGGTGGTGGCATGATTCGCTGCTGCCTCTACAAAAAAAATACGAAGTGTGTTCTTTGTGTGGACAACTCGGACATCGCAGAGACGTTTTCCCGGACCCGAAAAACGCTCGCTGCCGCGGATGCGGCGTGGCCAATCCTCCTGAGACACATAGCTGCGAGCCTGAGTGTGCCTTGTGCGGTAAGGGCCATGAACTGGGCAGCAACAAATGCCGCGAAATCTACCGCACTCCATACATTGTCAGCAAACGCCGCTGGGAACAGGAACGCCAACATCTGACCCAGCATAGCCAAGAGTCGCCGCAGTCTAAAGAGCGACGCAGCCGCTCCAAAAGCAGGGGACGGACAAATTATAGACATCGATCCAGCTCCTTTCCACGACTGGAAGCGAGAGGCCGGTCCGCCTCCAAATCCAGGACTCCTTCACACCAGCCACGGAACCCCGGTTTGAACCAGGACGCCGTCGGCACGCAAAAGGTAGGCTGGGCAGATAAAGCCTCCCAGAAATCTAACTCCAACCCCTCTGAGCTAGCAGACCTGAAAGTGCTGGTAGGGAAATTACTTCGTGAGGTCGAGGACCTAAAGAAAGAAAATGCCGCTCTAAAACAGCAACAAATGCAGGCTGGGTCACCGCCTACGACCGATGGCGCCAATAAACCTACCCCCTCTACCTCCGCCGGAGCGGACATGCATGCTGAATCAACGCGGGCACCCCCGCCTAAGCGAAAAGCAGGCGATTCCCTGTCCGAAGGCCAAACGCTAGCCGACACCATTCACAAAATTGAAGAAGCGCAAACGCAGACTAACAGCACCCTCATTCAAGTGCAGCTTACAATGACTTCCATCATGGAAGAATTATGCAGACACCGGCAGGAATTAATTAACTTAGGCAGCTGGCAGCAGGAAGCAGAGAGCAGGCTCCTTCCTCACAAAATTCGCAAACCCGCTTCTTCTGAAGCGGTATCCGACTAGCAACAACATGGCGCCACAACCCAATTACACCATCTGGCAGTGGAACTGCCGAGGATTTAGCCGCAAACGAGCTGTACTCCAACAATTCCTCAACAATAGGGACGGACCGGACTTAATCGCACTACAAGAGACACAAACTAATAGCAAGCTAGCTGGGTATCAATCCTTTTCATCGGGGGGTGGAACGCTTGGAGTCACGACTCTTGTCAAACGAAATATTGCGGTAGTACAGCACGATACCCCAGTCACAAATGTCACACACGTGCTAGTCGAATTAATTCCGCCTAGGAAACCCGACCACAGTCTGTTTGTGCTGAATGTCTATAGCAGCCCAAAGTTACGGAAAGCAAGCTTCGGCCCGCTTTTTCAGGCGACCCTGAAGCTCGCAGGCAATCACCCCGTCATTTTCACGGGAGACTTTAATGCCCAACACCCGGCTTGGGGTTACGCACAGGAGGACATTAAAGGTAGAAAACTGTGGCTCACCGCACAACAGTGTGGGTTGACTCTTCTTACAGATCCACTAGTCCCCACCCGCTGCGGTAACAGTGTTTCCAGGGATACGTCTCCCGATCTGACTTTTGCTAAAAATTCGGGCACTCCAACATGGATAAACACTCAACAAAATTTCGGCAGCGATCACTACATATTGGAAATAGTGACCTCAACTGGCCCCAAACGTCGTAGCGCTCGAGCCCCCACCCTTGTCGATTGGGACACGTTCCGCGCTAAAAGAGCCGCCCGAGAAGCTGATACCCCCGAAATACTAGACATAGATATCTGGGCACAGGATCTTTGTCAAGATGCCAAAGCAGTCACCCATACGTTAGACCAGGCTGACCACCTGGAGATTGCGGACAGCCGGCTTCTTCACCTATGGGAGGCAAAGAGTGGACTTGAGAACCGACTCAAACGACAGCGGTGGAACCGCAATCTGCGCAGAAGAATAGCTAGGCTAAACAAGGAGATCGAGGATCATGCAGCTAAACTTACTCAACAAAACTGGGATGACATATGTAACCAAATGGATCGCAATATGGGAGTCTCTAAGACTTGGCACTTGCTCCGTCATCTACTTGACCCTACAGGTAGCAGAACCACCCAGAGGCAGAACCTGCAGAAGCTTGTGCATGAGTATGCAGGCCCACCAGAGGACCTTTTCCTTGAACTTAAAGATAGATATATTGGCAATGCTCCTATCCAAGCCTTCCCAGATTATGCTGGTCCGGAAAACACGCAGCTCGACTCCCCCATTACTGTGGATGAGGTTAGGGCAGAGATTGCCAGGCTAAACTGCAAATCCGCCACTGGCCCCGATGCAGTATCCAACAAGATCCTCCGCAACCTGGATGAAGTGTCGCTACAATCACTAACTGAGTATATGCAGAAATGTTGGTCGGAGGGCTCCATCCCACAAATATGGAAAACGGCAGAGATCATCCTCATCCCAAAGCCAGGGAAGGCACTCAGCCTTGAGAACCTCAGGCCGATTTCGCTCACGTCTTCTGTAGGTAAACTCATGGAGCACGTAGTTCATACCCGCCTTAACCGGTTTATGGAGGAGAACGAGCTGTACCCTCCAACCATGATTGGATTTCGACCAAAACTTTCTACGCAGGATGTAATGCTTCAGCTCAAGCATCAGATTATTGAGGCAAAAACGCGGGACACCAGAATAATTCTTGGACTTGACCTGGAAAAGGCCTTTGACAATGTCAGACATGATGCGATCTTGGAGAACCTTCATGAACTCGGGGTGGGAGCCCGCACCTTCAACTATATCCGCGACTTTCTTTCAGGTAGAAAGGCGCATTTTCAAGTAGGAGGTCTCCACTCGCATGACTTTCCCCTCGGCAACAAGGGCACCCCGCAGGGATCGGTCCTATCACCATTTCTCTTCAACGTTGCAATGTTGAAACTTCCACACCTATTAGCGCAGGTTCCGCAACTCCACCACAGCCTCTATGCTGACGATATCACCTTGTGGACCGCCGAGGGCAATGATGCCGAAATCGAGGTGAGACTACAGCATGCAATAGATATCGTGGGGAACTATGTAGACCCTAGGGGGCTGCGGTGCTCTCCAGCCAAATCTAAATTTCTCAGATTCCGCTACATCAGATCCCTTGCGCAAACCCCACCGGCCATCGAACTCAGTATTCGCGGAGTCCCCATTCCTCGAGTGCCCAAAATTAAAATCTTGGGCCTAATTCTACAAGAACACGGCTTCAATGGTGACGTAATTCGGAAGCTTCAGGGAACCTCGCAGCAAATTATGCGACTCATTCGCCGCATTAGTAACCGCCACTCGGGCTTGAAGGAAAGCAATACTCTCCGTTTAGTACAAGCCTTTGTGATAAGCCGCATAGCTTACGTATGCCCTTACCTACATCTCAAGTCAGCTGAAAAAGAAAAAGTGGAGGCCATAATCAGAAAATGCGTCAAACAGGCAGTTGGGCTACCCATGCACACAGCGACTGAGAAAGTGTTAGGTCTCGGTCTTCATAACACCCTAAGCGAGATTATTGAAGCGGTAACCGTCTCGCAGTACGAACGACTATCGGCCACACCAACTGGCAGACACATTCTGTCCACACTCGGCATAACATACGAACGACAAGGCGGACCCACAACTGACCTTCCCAAACATATACGCCAGCTTCTGGTCATTCCTCCACTACCTCGAAACATGCACCCAGATTTCTACGCTGAACGTCGTACAGAGAGAGCCAAATCATTAGGCAAACGCTTTCTTAATGATACCTCTGTGGTATATGTAGATGCGGCAGATTCTTCGGCTGACAAGATGGTAGCTGTGGTCACCACGGAACGTGGTACACTCATAACTGGGGGCACTATACGCACTCAGCACACACATGTTGGAGAAGAAACAGCCATTGCTCTAGCCATTGTGGGATCCTCGGCAGAAACCATTGTCAGCGACTCAAAATTGGCTATACGTAACTACACGTTTGGAAGAATCTCCCCACAAGCAGCACGGATTCTGCTAAATTATCAGCCCACGCGGCGCATTCGCCTAATCTGGACGCCTGCTCATGCTTCCCTTGCTGGTAATGAGGCGGCTCATAACCTATCTCGAGAACTGTCCCGCCGAGCTGGGTCGTGCAGCCTACCCGCCCTATACTCTGGCAAGGACAGGTTGTTTTCTTACAGAGAAATCCTGCAGCACTACAGGCTTGCAAGACTCAGATTCCCCCCAGCAGATAAAACGCTCTCCAAGCAACAGGCCAAAGCCTGGCGTAAACTTCAAACTAACACCTATCCAAATCCCCAATTGTGTAGCTTCTATTCGGAAGGACTCTACTCGAACAAATGCAAAAACTGTGATGCGAAAGCCGATCTAAATCATATGATCTGGAACTGCCCGCAGTCCCTACCCGCGAGTCACTTCATTACCGACTCTGCTCATTGGGAGGCTCTATTGCTCAGCCCCGACCCGGGGATACAGATCAAGCTCCTCCAGCTGGCTGAAGACGCCGCCACTGCCCAAGGGATAGCGGCCGCCGTTTAAGCGGGGGGCGACTTCGTGTCGCTCCTCTATATCCGCTGGAAATAAAGTTTCACAACCAACCAACCAACCCGAGCCGCGCCGTAAAGGAAGGGATAGAGGATGGAGGGAAAGAATAAAAAGAAAACTGAAAATTGAAAGTTGGATTCTGAAGAAAGGCGCAGCGGCGGAACACCTGTGGCTCGGTGCTACTTGTGGCGCATGCGCAGTAGTGACTATGGAGCGAGAGAGAGAAATATCCGCAGCGAGGTGCGCATTGTGACGTCATGTGCCTCCTCGGAGTACCGCCACGGCAAAATCTCAAGTTCGCGGCCAGTAAAGCTTTCGCTTTAAAAAATTGTTCTAGAGGAATCGAAATCACGCAGTAACTGTCTCACATATCTCGGTGTGCACCCGAACCGCGCCGTAAGGGAAGGAATGAAGGAAGGAGTGAAAGAAGAAAGGAAGAAAGAGGTGCCGTAGAGGAGGTCTCCGGAATAATTTCTGCACACTTGAGGATCTTCAATGTGCATTGACATCGCACAGCACACGAGCGCCTTAGCGTTTCGCCTGCATCGAAACTCCGCCGCCTCGGTCGCAGGAGGGTTAGAAGGTGGCGTGGTAATTGAATGAGGTGGAGAGGAGGATTGCAAGGAACGGCGGAGGGCTGTATCCCGTGACACCAGCCGCAGCAGCTGCATGAGGCTTGCGATTATCGCAAGTAAGCAGCTGTGAGGTTGAATTAGAATGAACAGAATAAAGTAAGTGCTCGGAGGCGCAGAAGCTCGTGTGAGAGTTTGCGATGCAGCCGCAAGGCGGCTAAGGCCCTTACTTTCACGTAGGTTGACAATACCAGTTGTTGGGCGAGTTGGTGCTGACGATGATCCATAACAGCGCGACAGACGGGACAAGGAAGAGGAGACACAACACACAGCGCTGTGTGTTGTGTCTCCTCTTCCTTGTCCCGTCTGTCGCGCTGTTGTGGATCATCATTTTCACGTAGGGTCGTGCCTTCCCGCGCCGCTGCTCAGGGTGGTGACAGCACCGCGGCGCCGCCATTTTGCTTTTAAGGAGGACCCAGCGCACCGGGCAGGCGATCGTTACGAAGTGTTGGGTTCTCAGCGTGAAAACCCAGAAGAAACTGACGACCATCTTGGAGAGCCGCTCTTCTCTTTTTTGTACCGTTAGGTTTGTTTAGTGCGCCAGCACTACGGCTTCCATTCCGCCGAAAAGCCGTTCCGTAATTTTTCCGCCTGGTCCCGCCACGATCTGGAAGAATTGGGTGCCAACTGCCTGGGTCGCAGGTGGGCAACCTAGGTCACGTGACCTTGGGAGTCATTGAAAACTGAAAACCGGACCGTAAGCAAACTATGCACCGTGGCAGGTGGCAGTACAATCAGTGATTTTTCGCGCGAGGTTCATCGAAAAGACCAAAAGATGTTTCAAAGGCCCTACCAATGGCAGCACCTTTCCTTGCATGACAGCGGCACATCACTTAACCGCTGCGCCACTCGCCAGGAGTTGTATCAACACTCTCAAGAATCTATGATTATAGATAACGACCAATTTTACTACAGTGAAAATCTAAAATGATGTAATATCGCACAAACTTACATCATATAATATATCAACCAATTTAAGGCAGTCTAAACTATTATAAATTGCATAAAGTCAAGAGAAATCACACAAAACAAGCCTCACAGTGCTAGCACACCATCATTCGTTATTTAAACCAAGTTAAACTACTGATCTCTTTTTACATATAAAATACATTGGAGCGAATTAAGTTTTCCATATTATTAGCAATATAAAACGAAACGAACCGTGTCGTGCCCGCTACACCCGCCACCTCAGTGCGAACCAGCCTCTTTTAAGTTCTGCTGTCCTATGCTTGCAGTAGGTAATTATATTGAATACACCTTGATAATTGTGGAAGTTTAAAAGTATGCTAATTTCCGCACATGAAAAAGAGTAGCGGTTATATTGAAAGGCGTGTTCATAATACATGATGCCTGAACAGGTTAAAAAATATTCTTTTGCTAGGAGTACGAATGATGGGCCCAAAGTAAAATATATATTTCGTAAAATATTTGTATAATGATCAAGTTCTCTAGATTCCTTGAGCGAAAACCAGTAAGTTTGGAATATACTTCGGGATATTTATAATGTATCTTAAACTTAATTTGTGTTCATGGATGCACTAAAAATATGCCTGAAATAGTTTGCTGAAAGTTTTTTTCTTGGTATTCGAAATATATTCTTAAATTTTGACAAAAATGCGTCACTTAGAACATGCTTTGAGCGCGTTTCAAATACGTGAAAAATATGAACACGGTTTTAGCATCTTGTCGAAACGTTAAAAGTTTACTTTCGAAAATATGGAATAATTCATTCGAAGTATACGTCACTTAAACCATGTTTCGAGCACGTTCCAATCAAATGAAGAAACATGAATGTGGTTTTAGCATTTTGTTAATCCATTAAAAGTGTATTTGCGTAAATACAAAATTAATTCGTCCAAAGTATACGTCACTTAAAGTTTCGAGCACGTTTCAAACAAAAAATATGTATTCGGTTTTAGCATCTTGTTAATGCATTAAAAGTGCGTTTTCGTAAATAGGAAATTAATTCATTACAAGTATAACCCCACTTGAAGCGTGTTTCGAGCACGTTTCAAGCACGCGAAAAAATATGCACGCGGTTTTAGCATCATGTCAACGTATTAAAAGTGTACTTTCGTAAATATGAAATTAATTCATTCGACGTATACGTCACTTAGAGCATGTTTCCAGCACGTTTAAAAAATGTGAAAAATTATGTATGCGGTTTAAGCATCTTGTCAATGCATTAAATGTGTACTTTCGCAGATATGAAATTAATTCGTCTCAAGTACACTTCAATTTTAACAAACGAGCCGTCCTTTAAAACATGTTTGAAGCACACTTTTAGCTGCCGTAGAACAATCTAGGGCTCGAAAGCGCGTTCCGGGAGATGGCCTTTGCATGTTGGAAATGTATTGAATGCGTGCTTTCACTAATACGACATTAATTCGTCAAAAAGACACTTCAGTTCTAACGAATGAGCTGCCCGCGTAAACCTATATGCAGCACACTGCAAGCTGCCGTTTAACAGTTATTGCTCGAAATCGTGTTTCGGGAAATGACGAGTTGGCAATGCATTTAATGGGTACTTTCGTAAATACGAAATTAATGCGTGCGTTTTATACTTCAATTCTAACAAATGGCTAGTCCACGTCACAATGTTTTCAGCACACTTGAAGCTGCCGTGGAACAACCTAGGGCTCGAAATCACGCTTCCGGGAACAGTGAAAACTATGCCTTTTCTGTCACAAATTCGTTTATGTTAACTTCTAGCAGAAAGGAAATCACTGGTTTACATTACGTGTCGACAGCCTCATAGCAATATACCGGCAATGGCGCCATGCGCGCCTCCGGGCCCGAACATGCCAGGGAAAGGGACTAATGCATAGCGTTAAATAGCGGTCACTGTAAAGCGCAGCTCAAAGTGATAAGAGCTTGCGCACCCACAAACGTAAAAGAACAAAACAACAAAAAAAGTCACCAAGAGAAAACATCTGAGCAAACAGTTGCTTCATTTATTCCCATTGTCAAGAGAGACTTTTTGAAATCAGTTCAAGAACTGGCATTTCATGTCGTCGATGATCTCTCAAGAAAGCTGAAAATCGTCACTACCCTAATGTGCACCGCGGTGAAAGCAAAACGATAAACTGTTTTCATATTCGCTTAGCGAAGCTGAGACTGCCGCATAAATTTAAAATCTGGAAAAATTGAAGTGAAATGTCACCATCGACTCCTAAAATGTCAAGAGATTGAATGCTGAGAGTGAGCATGAAAGCACCAAAGGACGCGTTCGAAAAACCTAAATGTCAATGCCGCAAAGATAACATTCACATTACTGGTGCTCCGCAAAGAAACTTCTGACCTTTGCAGCAGCAGCAAGCATCAGCTGAAGTTCATGACGAAAAAAATAGCTCAACTAGAACACGAGGGACGGAAAGGGAATTACGCTGACAAGCTCTAACTCGCAACTGGGCTTTATTGCTAAAACACGCAATTTATACATGCCACTTTGTTGGCTACAATGCTTTGTTGTTAATGTGGAAAAACGTGAAATAAAATTTTTCGCGCCATGCGTGAGTGTATGCCAAGCGCAACCTGAGATGTTGAACTGAAATTTTATTTCCTTCAAGAGCGCCATTGCAACAAAATACAGAAAAAATATGTGAGAACCAGCGCAAGGCAACCTTTTTTTTCTTTGATGCGGCGCCACAAGCTCCCATCAAAGTTATCCCCACTCAATATGTCTCTTTTCGTTCGCAGTTCAGTCCCTCGCATCTCTTTCTACCTCTGTGGTGGCTCAGTGGTGAGAGCACTCGGCTACTAAGCCCAGGGACGTGGGTTCAATCCACGCCCCATTGGTAGCGTTTCGATAGTGGCTAAACGCAAAATACGCCTTTATGAAGTGCGATATCAACGCAGGTGAAAAAACCCAAGCTAGTCGCAGTTATTGTGGTGCCGTCCGCTACAATACCTCTTTCTCTCCTCCTTCTATCGCTTCTTCCTTCATTCCTTCCCTGACGGCGCGCATTGGGCATCCATCGATAAGTAACTGCGTTTTCGTTTTCTGCAAACCAGTCTTCGCGGCTCAGTCTAGCGGCTCACGGATTCCAGAACAATTTTTTGTCTATTCCTTCTTTCTGACCGCCTCTTAAATTCTTCCTGGGAGAGAAGTGTCCTATAAGCACCACGAAGGAGCAATTTCTGAAGTTCGTTTTCGGGCATGTTTCGTTCTCCGCAAGGATTTCTGAATTCGACTTCGGCCGTACAGATCTTAATCGAACGTCCATAGGACATTGTTGGCCGTTCGGAAAATCTTTACTCAGCTGACTTAAATCTCCTGACCGCATGCTTGTGATCATGAGATTAAATTCAGCTCTATCACATGAACCACGCTATGGGCGCTCGGGGTGCAATTGTCGGTGCAGAAAAGCAAATTGGTTTCGAGGAAAAGAAAGGTAGCAATAAGTGCCTCACATCTCTTAGGATACCAGAACTGCGCCATGGGAGAGGGGATTGTGTAGGAAGAGAAAGAAGGAAGAGAGAAATGGGACTGTCTTCATTGCAATTTTCCCGTGAAGGAAGGTTCAAAGCCTGGTAGAGAGGAAGAGGGGAAAATGAAAGGTAGAAATGTTAATCAAATGCTGTTCCAGTTGTAATTTGGAAGACGGGATGTGAAAGGGGAAAAAAGAGAATGCCGAATTGTCGAGGCTTTGGTCAGTGTGTCTGTGCTTCGTGATTTAAACCAGTGAGAGAAGAAGGGTAGGAAAATGAAAAACACATGACATGAGCCGCCGTGTCATCCTCATCAATACACACAGAAAACTTGGCCAGCGTAAGAAACAAGGGCATGCGTCCTACATAATCACAATTGCGCTCAAAAGCTCAGCGCCATCAAGAATAGCAGCAGTGCTTTGTATATCTTCTTAGCTGCCTCAATCTGTCGCTCATCCGAGGATTCTTCTCCCCACGAAATAGGATTGAGTTGGTCTGAAGCACGTAAAGAGAGGAAGTCCTGGAGTTTGTATATAGGCTGAGTACTCAGGCAGCATTTATGGTTTCCGATTTGATGCTCGTGATGCGTTCGATACTTACATGGAGACCTTTACTGCATTGATTTCGCTACTACTATGCATTGAGTGCAGATAGGAGGAGGAAGAACAAAAAAGGGGCATCATCTGCACGGAGCGCCACTATTAGTTGAACCTTTGTAACGATTCATTTGATAGCTGGGCTGTCTCTTTGATGTATTTTACAGTGATAGTAGCACCAATTGGACTCGGCGAAAATGCCGGTGTCTTCTCTGTGACGCCTGAGCCAGAAAAGCATCGCCGAGTGAGTGCGCCACCCTCCAGAAGAGCCACTCACCTTCCTGCCCAAACTCGAATCTCCAGAAGCGCTACCCAGCACCAATGCACCTTCCTCTACTCTTCCCAAGGCTTCTAACCACTAGGATTCCACGCCGCCCCGGAGAGATAAAGTGAGGCTTCAATCAAATTCCTAGACACAGTGGAAAGCCAGCTGCCATTCCCACTCAACCGAACCATATGAGCCGCTCGTTTGAATTATAGGGATATAGAGTACATAAGGTATGGAAAAATATATACAAGTCGATACCTTGTCGGCAAGTACTCCATAAGCATTCCTCATAATTTCTATACGTGTTCTATGCAGTGCACATGACGTCATTTTCAGTCCGTAAGTTTCCATACCTGCTTCTATATTATAGTCCATTCCCACTCCATATGCTTCATACTGACTTGATAAAGTTTTTTATGGAAAGGTATGAAATTACGAAAATTGTTATATGGACACTTTCAGCAGGAATACAGAAGCACCACCCAGCAGCAGCCTTCCTAACCAACCTCGTTAGATATCTCGCTGCTCACCCACCGCCACCCTCGGTTCACCCCACATCACCCTCCAGACGCCACCACCACCCACCTTCACTCCAGAAGGCTTCCATCGCTATTGAAAATTCTTGCTTCGGCGCAAAATCATTCCTTAGGGTGAACGAATCAAGGCAGTCACCGAGGGTATGCCCAAATGCTATCGCTGCTTTTTCGCGTGAGGTTTCCTGATCAACCTTCCAAGTTTAATTGCGAGAGCACTATTTCGTTGAGTAAACCCCGAGCAAAATCTCGCAATGTTTGTGGGTTTCTTCCAGTTGAAATAAGGTAACAAAAAATCAAGTAAATGCCCGACTGGGATTCGAACCCTCGGCAGCGTGAACAGATCAGCTTCGCTGGCCACTGCGCGAGAGCATTAGCTGTAGCGGCAGCCTAACATTCCTCGTGCTAAACTGCAACATACTTTCGCGCTGTCCATTACGCGTCGTCGTCTTCATCTACTAATACTACTATAAAACTAATCTTAGTGCCTTGACCTATGTGGCGATATATGTGCGCTGCTTGGGCTGGCGTTGACAGCACTGTTGCATAAACAGGACAATGGAGCATTAGCCGCCGGTGTACATTGGGTAAAGTGGCACTGACTATAAATAAGTTCAAGACGCGCATAGTTGGCTCCCTGGGTAAGCGGACATATCACTCGCGCCTCCAGATACGTGGCGGTGATGTGCGCCTGCAAAAAAAAATTCTGCTTTCGCACATTTCGAGCTTAGCAACGCTAAACCCCCCCAAATTTTTGCACTACTCAGTCTGTCTACATTCATCGTGGTCACATGAAGAATGTAATATCAACTAGCATCTTTTCTCGCAATGCTTACAAAATACTTTATGATCTATGTTTAACGCAAGTACATCTTAAACAACTTGCTCGGTACCACAGTGGAAAAAACCAACTTGGAAGAGCATTTCTCAGCGTGTTAAGTGTTGTGCATATAACAATTTTTGCATGCTGTTACCCGTAGATTGCCTTCACTTAGCACAAGCATTATATACGCACATAATCAAGACAATATCTCACTCGCATACCACCTATGCTCTAAAATGAATAAAACGGTTACTGTGAATAAACCTTTCGTTCTATCTACGTGGCGTCGAGAGCTGCTTGAAACATTATACTCTCTCTGTTATATTCTATATATAAAAATTGTTGCTCCTGCTTTCATTAAGACGCTACGCTTCTTTCGCTTGATTTCCAATGAGAGGTTGCAGTTTGGAGTGCGCTTCAAATAAACCTTTTTCGAGACAATAAGCGGCAGTAAGCAACAATATTAAGCAGCAATAAGAGACAATAAGCGAGACAAAAAGGCCTTTCGCAATCGAAGTCCGCGAGATTATGCAACAAGTGAAAATAATAAGGTGTGGTTCTTAGTGAGCAAGACAAACATCAGTGTTCGTTCGCAGGCGAAGACTGATGTTTAAAGCAGGGTTTAGTGGCATCGGAGCAATGTTCCAATGAGAGTGCTGCGGCGTGTGAACGGCGCTTTTGCGAAACGTGTATGAGGATCAGTTGAGTGGGGCACGAAATAAGTATACGCCATGTCATTTCGTTTTGTTGCGGTTAGTATACGGTTTCATACTGCTGGGAAGCGTAGCTGTGCTCTAAAGTTCCGAGCGGCCGGTCGTCGTCACGGCGCCATGCACAGTCGGCAACTAGCGCAGCGAATACAGTCATTCTACCACTTCTATCGTACCACTGTTATCGTCCTTGAGTTCTACCACTGCTAAAGACAGCGAGTCAAGTTTGGCGAGATCGCGTCACACCTGGATGCGAAGCACTGTGCGAGAAAACACACACACCTGAATCGTGATTTTTGGACGAAGAACACCGTTATAAGTGCAACTTTTGTGTTTTAAAGCTTAGCAAAACCTGCTGCAGAAGGAAAAACAATAAAATAGCCGCACATTGTGTTCCTATTTGCTATTACATAATACATTTATACATTACTCACATAATAGAAAGACTGTACAGTTGTAACGTTTGTGTAGTGCGATCTTCAACAGTTTGACACGGAACGCTACAGGGCTGCCTGTATTCGGGCTGGCAACAATTGCGCTATGACTCTGAGGAACCGACACGTCAGGTTTTGCACCGATGTGAGCCGTCATGCGGTTGGTAAGAGAATATCAGCACTATGTTGTGGTAGTGCCTTGGTGGCCAGTCCGGATTCAATAACATGAGAGTTCGAGAAATACTGCGCATCTCTGTTTCCCGCTTCCTCCCAAGCCTGGTATAGTAGGATGTGCCACGGTTCTTCTCCATAGCGATGCCCCTTTCAGAGGAAGGGTGCTGGACAGTAAGTGGCCCCTTTACTTTAGCGGAGCTAGAGGATGCCGTTGATCAGTTTCCACTTGCAAAGACATCAGGACCTGATGGCCTTGCTTGAGAATTTTACAAGGTCTTCAAGCTCCTCTTGAGGCCCATTATACTTAATATTTCCGCCATTAGTCTGAATTTCAGAGTTCTGCCACAGACGTATGCAAAAAGTCACATTGTATTGATACCAAAGAGCACTGATAAAGAAAAATTTTAATAGATGGTATAAGCAAGCATAATACGCTATATATTCTAGACTACAGGATGTTGTCTAAGCCTTTGCGAATTGCAGACAGTTTCTATGTCGGCTGTCGCTGGACCCCATCAAATATGTGGGGCTGTTTCATTATAACTACCCTACATATTTCCATATTTCCCGAACAGTTCTGTAGTTTTATAGCAACTCTAAGGAACAACTGCAATGCTTCTAAATTGACCATGCGAAGACATTTGACCGTGTCCGGCACAATTTTCTGTTCTCACTTTTAGAGCACGTTAATATTGGTTCAGCTGCCTACGCAATAATACGTCTTAAATACACTACTGCTCCATCAACTTAATTGTGAGGGGCTCTTTCACAGCCTGTCTTCATACTTTCGTTGGTCAAACAATGGTGTCCATTATCGCAACTTGTGTTCTCACTGTGTTTATGGCCGCTATGTATAGCATTATGCACAGTAGTGCCCATTCGTGGTTTCCTGATATTAGATAGTGAACTCAAATCTATAGCTTATGCAGATGCTCTGCGTTTTTTGAGCAGACAAGTTTAGTGTGGATGAAGCTGCTCCCTTAACTGAACAGTTTGGCAAAGTTTCGAGTGCCCAGATGAACCGTTCTAGTAGTTGCAGCCTTTGGTTTAAATTGTGGATATCTACGCCAGCTGAATATGCTGGCGTGGGTTGAACGTGGGTGCCGCCCAGGTGCCTTGACGTACTAGTAAGCGCGTTGAGGCACACAGAAAACTATTTAAAAGATCGCGTATGGGCTGCACAAAGCAATGCTCAGATATTTGTCCCACGTACACGATCTGTCACTACTCAGCAAGGCTACCCATCTAACTTGTTTCTAGCATCAAAAAATACGTTTTGCACACTATTCTCTGCGCTAGAATTTCTATTCACCGTTTCGAGAGAGTTTTTGCAACTTCTGTGTAAGATTCTTCCATGGAACCCAGGCGGCTTAATTATATTTTCCGGCCTGTGAGCGCGGGTGAACTAGGTGTAGCCTATCTATGTGAGCGACATATTGTTGCCCGGTTTACGTTTTTTTTTTTGACGCCGCCTGTCCTAAAGTTCTTTCATTTTTACAGACAAACTTACTTAAAGTTCTCCCAACACCAGTTCTGCCTTTTAGCTTCTCTGACCGTCCCAGTTTATGGGGCTTCTGCATAAGGTATGCTTTGCTGGGCTCTTTCTAGCAGTCGATTTTTCAACATAGTTCTTTTTTTTTCTGTGTCACAAAAGAGCTTGTGCAAAGATTTGATTTCGATACATTTTCCTCGCGCTCATTACCACTCAATGTAATTTGGAACGTTGGGATGTGATGCACTTACGCGTGTGCAAAAAATATTGCTTTCACCGCCCACTAAGACTTTCTTCTAAAACCTACATACGGCAACAGTGCCCGCGAAGACTTGACTTCAAAAGAAGAGAATTTTTATGTTGTCTGTGAACTGCCACTTCCGTGTTGTTCCTTAAACATCTGAGCATTGCTTAATGAATTGTAAGGACGCAATTGTCTTCCAAAATGTCTTTTGACACACCTTGAAAAAGCGAATTCATGTGACGTCGCATGGCACGCGATACCTCACCTTACTGCACTATGTTGATGAACCTGTTGATACGCTATTTCTGATTGGACTACACAGCTTATGGAAAACCTGTATTATGAATTGGAGATTAAAACCAGTTATTTTGACTAAATCTAATTTTTTCTGAAATATTGTTCATACGAGGGAAGTAAATAAACAGACCGACTTTATACTTCTGTTGCAATCTCTCTTGGGATGTGCTAAGCCTTAGCTCCCGTCTACCGCTCTTTTGCTGTGTCTTTTTTATACCTGTTTCTTGGCTTTTCCTATAGGTTTTGTAAATAGTTTATGTAATTAGAACATAATTTCAGTCGAATAAAAAACTCTTATAGAGCCAAAGTAACGGGGGCTTAGTGGGTAGCGCTCTCGGCTCTCATTCTAAGGGACAGAGTTTCGATTCCCATCACCGTCACGTATTTTTTCTTTTTTTAGCTCCTGTTTTTTTAGAATGAAGTATATAAAAATGAATGCTCTTAGACTTCTAAGAGAAGGAATTAATTTTCTTAGAATGAATTCTCTTAGAATAAATTCCTTTAGAACAAAGCGGTAGAATCCCTTTGTTGTTCTCTCTGGACGAACCGGTGAGCCCTCGGAATAGTGTGTGGCTAGAATAACTGTTAAATTCTGTGCATTTAGTCTCGAGAACGTATAACAGCCCTCGAAACGCGGTTAGTTTCCTAAAAAGACCATATATTGGTTCAAAAAGATGAAAAAACGCTTAGGGTGTCGCGAGGCGGGAAAGATAGTAATACTGGACAGAAATGAAAATGGGCCCAACGAGATCCTTCTGTCCTGCGGCACTTCCTTTTATTCCTTTTTGCTAGGTAACCAAATGTCTTTATTGCGCAGCGTCCTTAACAACGAAAACCTTATACAGAGCCTTGAGATAAAAGTTTTTGCAACTGGGCCAACATGCTCCAATGCACGTGTTGCACTCAGCGCATCCTTGCTGATTCTACACATTATTGACGACAACTAGTGAAGAAGACCCTGGAAATTGGTTGTGTTTCAAAGGCCCATTTAGCAGGCCGGCTGGTAGATGTATGAGTAAAACTTTAATCTTCGTAAAATGTTGTCGGAGATGCCAAATCGCCACGCCGATGTATGGTGCCGTTCAAAGGTAAGATATCTTTTGTTTGTTTCATGTACCCAGGTGAGACCTCAAATTTCTCTTCCCAACTCTTTACCACATCTCCGCATAATTTTTTGTCATAAACATCGTGGCTGCCAGCAGCTCCGCATAATAGTTCAAATATGAACGAGCAACATGCTGGAATATTCTCCTTGTACTCGTTGTTTACCCAAAGCTCGCAACCTGAAAGAAAGGATGCACTTCAAAACAAGAAACATGTATGTCTCATTTATGTTTCAACATAAAGTTTCATGTATGTTTCATCATAAAGTTTCATGGTTAACCTCAGGCACCGCAAGAAACCGTACACGAGAAGCGCCTTTGGCAAAAAAGGTCGTGGCCATATCAAGAAAAATGTTTCTTTTTTAAAAACGAATCCACAACCTCATAAGTGTGTGCACCTCGATTCGACAGCTTATTAGCAGGCAGTGGATATTGGGTCATATTTACTAAAAAGAGGAACATTTAACATATTCAATTTCCTCGGTTTTAAAAACTTTAAAGGGTATCTCAAGTCAAAAGGTACTGAAAGCAGCAACGCACAGCAGTCGGCTTTTCCATCAGTTCTTTCTCACATCCCTTAGCGAAAAGTAATGCGTTTGGAACATACGGTTGAATATATTGTGTTTTAAACGTATTTTGTATTCATGAATGGAGTAAAAATGGGCAGGAAATGGGTTCGACAATATTCTTATTGGTATTCTGAATATATTATTAAAAATTGTCAAACTGCTTCCCCTAAACCATATGCTTCGAGCAGATTTTAGATATATGAAAAAATGTACATATAATTTTAGCCTCTTATCAGTGTGTTAAGTGTACCTTTATAAGTATAAAATTAGTTTTTCTAAAGTATACTTGAAATGTAACAAAATCGCAGTCCTCTAAATATGTTTTCAGCACACTTCCAGCTGCCGTAGAACACACTAGTGCTGTAAATGAGGTTTGGTGAATCGTATTTTGCAAATTTCGTAAATATGAAACTTTCGTGCATACGAAACTAATCTATCTAACATATACTTCAATTCTACCACACCGGCAGTCCTCTAAATATATTTTCAGCACACTTCAAGCGGCCGTAGAACAATCTATTGCTTGAAATCGCGTTTCGGGGAATATCTTTTACATATCCGAAATGTATTAAAAGTGTACTGTCGTAAATGTCAAATTAATTAATCCAACTTGTACTTCAGTTGGCACACATGGGCAGTCCTCTATCGCAGCCCATTTCAAGCTGCTGCATGATAATCTATCCCTGTAAATCCCGTTTCCGGGATCGCTTTTGCATATTGTAAATATATTCTGACGGGGAGGTCTCCACAAACAACTATGCAGCGCAGAGAGGTACTCTACGGCCTGACACTTTGCGAAAGCTGTTGTTGTTGTTAGCGTTCACGCACACTTTTAGCGTCGCCGTTTTCAAGAGCACCGATAGTCACTTCGTTGTCAGCGGATCACAGTATTAAAAGTGTACTTTCGTATTCATGAAATTGTTTCATCCAAAGAGTGCTTCAATTCTAACAAATTGGCAGTACTCTAAACAGTGCTGTAAGCGATCCTGGAACAATCTGGTGCTCGAAATGACGCTTCGGGCAACAGTGTTAGCTGCCAGGCTTAGCGTGACTTTCCTTTTCGTTGCTGCGCATGCGCGCTGTACGAGCAATAAACGTTGTTGAAGTCGGGGCTTTGTGGAAACTACCCTCTTGTTCGTCTTCGCGCTGTGTGAATGAAAACCTCCCCCATAGGTGCCAATGCATTTTTGGGTGACAGTTCAACTCTTGGTCTATGCCCGACGCAATTTACGACTAGCAATTCGGTTCTATATATCCCCCCGATTCGAACTCGACCAGTCCCGCACTTGTGCCAAAATTTGAGGGCGCACACTGTATGCGTCAGAAACGCCACACCGGGAAATATGGCCGCCGCGGTGGCTGAGTGGTTATGGCGCTCGGTTGCTGGCCCGAAAGACGCGGGTTCGATCCCGGCCCCGGCGGTCGAATCACGATGGAGGCGAAAGTCTAGAGGCCCGTGTACTGTACGATGTCAGTGCACGTTAAAGAACCCCAGGCGGCCGAAATTTCCGGAGTCCTTCACTAGGGCGTCCCTCATAGCCTGAGTCGCTTTGGGACGTTAAACCCCATAAACCAAACCAAACACCTCGGGGGGTATACACAAGGCAAGCCAAGTATTCTAGTTTGCTGACGTCACTACCCTTCGGCGTTCGCAGCGTTGCGACATCTTTCCCGTTGAAGCTGCGTCACATGAACCCACAACGTCATCGACCTCTTAGTTGATGGCCATACCGCGCTTTCTCAGGGATGGGGCTTTTTATGCTTACGCACAAAGCGGTAATTGAACAAAGCATTGTGTCGGCGGTTCAGTCATTAGTTCTGCTCTTGACAACTTGCAATCAGTCTCGTACTTTGAGGTCTTCTAGTAGCCCCGTCTTAAGCTGAACTGAACATATTTTTAATGTAATGTATTTGATGTGTATTTAAGTGTATTTTTAATGCATCATGGGTATAATAGGCGGTCAAAAGTTTTATTTATGACATAGTTGTAACATTTCTCCAAACATACGTAGAAAACTTTCTTTTTGATGTTTAAGTATAGGGACGAAAGAATACAAAATTAGTGTGAAATCAATAATATCTTCAAAATGTATTTTTAGCATACCGCTTTTTTCCTCCAAAGGATTGCGAAGCGTAACCTATGGCCAGCTATCGTGGCATGTTCAAGGTAATGCCATGTGTAGCCCCTGCCATCTCTGCTGTCCTTTCCTCCTCGTACGCGTGGCATTATTCTGAGAAGCGGTTGCGCATGCGCTTCGGTAATAATCTTGATAAAGCATTCTAATGCAGCCCTCATAACGGCGAAAATCTTAATGCATGATGTAGACGCCGTGGTGGCTGAGTGGTTATGGTGCTCAGCTACTGACTCGAAATAAATGGGATCGATTCCGGCTGCTGGCAAAAGCCCGTGTACTCTTCAATGTCTGTGCATGGTAAATAACCCCAGGTAGTTGGCATTATCCGGAGCGCTAACTGCCACGTCCCGCGTAGCATGAGTATCTTCGAGACGTTGAAGCCCAGAAAACCATAAATGTTGATGTAACACATATGAAGTGCTAAAATGAACACTGGTACAATAAAATCTTGTCGCCCTCTTTTAAAGAAAGTTGCTCCAAGTCATTATCTTGTCTGCAACTAACCGCAGCCTGACCAGAACTATCTTGAAACTGTCTTCAGACCACACAACTTTCGCTATTTTAAGTGAAAATTGTTATTATTTTTTCATTGAAGCACCGTGCAGCTTCAGTCTCTCATAAAGTGCATTAAAATGTATTCTACGAAAAACTGGGAAGCTATTGAGTTCATTTAGTAAATGTATTTTATACAAGTGATAATAATTTTTAAATTCGCCTCGTGTGGTAAATGATGGGCTCGCATCGAGACAACATGCCAAAAAAGGGATGATCGACTGACAAGGAAAATGGCAGGCAGTCCGTGACCAGGCTTTCCTTTTCTTGTGAACTACGGTATGAGATGACCAAAACAATAAGCCCCTTTTTACTTACCATGCTTAATGTTAACCTAAAGGAGGTTGCCAATAACCAATCGTTGAAAGCGAAATTTGATATTAACAGGACCAACTCGCAGGCTCTTCTCGACGCAGCAGGCAGCACAGCGAGAAAATCCCAAGGCTCACATACCCCACCAACTCATGTAAAACTCAGCCGCCTCCTACTGCGACCCACAGGCAGCGTCGCCAATGGAAGAAGCAGGGTGTCAACTGAACGCCTTGCGTCGTACGCCCCGCCTCGTACATCAACGAGGGAAAGAATCTAGGTTACAGATTTCAACCAGATAAAACTAGCATCCGGGGAATGGATACCGAACAGAATGCCCTAGTCGACCACTGGGAACGTTTTCACTACACCACCGCTTTTGAATGACCGAGCATGATGATCATCAAGTTCAATCTGTTTAATAGGATTCATCTCGAATTATGATAGTATCAGAACACAACATGGAATGGGAAAGATGCACGAGGTCTCTGTCGTGTGCCCAACGCAGTCACCTTCATCGCGTTCTTGCTTGTGACGAGCATCGCGCAAAAAAAGGCAACCACTGAAGAGAAGACGACTCGACACAAAGAACGCTGCTATCAACTACTTTCTACTACAAACTACTACTAACTACTACCAACTACTATCAACTATTGTGTCACTTATTTTCTTCTGTGGTTGCCTTTTTAGGGCCGTCTTCGTTCCAAGTATGAATCACCAACTAGGCCAGCATCATGGTTTATTGAAGTTCATCCCTTTACAGTAGAATATATTAAAGATATACTATGTGCTGCGTGCTGACTACTTAGTCATCCCTGAAGGGACCGAGTTGGCCCTGAAACATTGCCGTCTCGTTTTGAAGTCTTGTTTGGTCTGCTCTTTATTATACGCGTCGTGATGGAGTTTATGAAGGAATGCTCCCGTTTATCCGAGCCTTCACCCGGGTAGTAGTATACGACCCTGCATTAATGTCGAGCTTTTTAAATTCGTTAACATATAGCACATTGTCACTGCACTAGGGTTATACCGTTTCTCCTCCAATGTTATGCTGCGTAAGCAACATAGAACCATATGCCGGAACTTGTGCTAGCGACAAGTCTTAGTCAAAGTGTGTCTTTTCTGCTTTCTTAGACTTTTGTATTCGCACATCCTAAGTAAGGCAGACGTAGTAATATGCGAATGCATTCTGGATTTCGCGAAAAACAAAGCGTTTCTAAAGAATTGAGGAAATTAGGGAGCATGCCATATTAGAACAATAAGAATCAAGCTCCAGACCTTGTAGAAATATTGTTCCTTGTTTATGAACGGAATTCAATCAGCAAGGGCTCTAAGAAATATATGTGCGTTTTTGTAATTCTGTCAGTGCCTATCATCAGCATGAAAACCCCCGCAAAGCCTAAATTCAGTTCTTTTTATTACGTACCTTTGCCTGTATGCAACCTGGGCACGCTAAACAAATCGCACGTTTTTCCGTCGGTGAAGATGACAGGATCAGTTCCCCTATCACCAGCTGCAAAAAGAGTTTCATATAGTTACTAAGGTCCTGTGCCATGTCAGAGCAGTAGCTTCAGTGCGGTTAGTTTGCCATCGATTAGGCGAGGAAAACATGGAGAAATACAACACTTCTCAAATGATATGAGGTAGCAGTTGTGCAATTTCTTAATTTAAGAAAAATCGGAAGGTGGGCAAGGATGGAAAAAGCTGGAAAGATGCTGGAGCATGCACGTATTATGCTGACCTGTATGTGGACACAAGGGCCGAAACACTGAAATGAGGTCGGTTAACCTAGGAGTACTTTCTTTGATTGCTAGACAGTGGTCTCGAGTAACAAAAAACTTCATTACTGGTCATGTGTGTACTTAGTTGGAGCTGGAATTTATCCACCTCGCAGAACTTTCAGTTTTATAAGTCACATCAATGTTAACAAGCCAAATTCACCATCATTCTCTTCTAACCCACGAAACTTTTTACAAGCAAGTTGGTGATGAGTGAGTGTTCATGTAAGCTGATATAATTTCCACATGCACCTTTTCAAGGATAAACAGAATGTGTTAATTTTGTAGAATTTTTCGCTTTGTTCTTTTTCTATCAACGCTTACAAACAATCCTGCCATTTTTGCACAGCACCGTTCACAGAATCGTGTATCTTTGCTTACCTTTATTGTATTCGTATTCAACACCATTTTTTTCTGTGTAATTAAGCGTAGGCACCGTCTTTACTGGTTCCTTTGCAAAGTATCTGCAATAAATCTTCTATTTATTAGCAAAGTGTGAATTACAGTATCAGTACTAATTATTAAATGCGGTCAGGCAGAGACAACACCGGGCGGCTACTAATGTCGCACGCAAAAATGGACTTTATTCAGGCAGACTGCGCGTAATTTCATCGACTGATGCCAGATATAATATTGACGGAGGTTGTGGAAAAACATATAGGCATTCTCACCGAGCCAAGAGGTAGGTTCATAGTGGCGAAATTTGGTACAAACTTACTATTCCTTTTTTTCAGAAAGTTCATTATTTTATATACCATAATAACAATCTTGCCGAAATCACTATGCTGATCCTTGTTGATATGCAATAGTGTCTCTGAGTCCATCTCTGAAATCCACAAATTACCCGGGCATCAATCGGTGGTATTACATATGCGGATATGTGCTGGATTTCCAAATCAATTTCTGTCTTCAAGGTGCATAAGCACGAATGAATATCTTTTGTAAAACCATCTGTACGTATCACACATATTTGCTTTTTTTTCAATTTAGAGGAGTTATCCGAATGAGGGACTCTGGAACGCAAAAGGGCATTGTGTGAACACCAGTAAGATGGCGTAGATGACTTCTGAAAAAAAAAAAACATAAGGCGGTCATCGTCAAATAATTTTCATGGCTCCGAGTAAGAGCTCAAATCAATAACGCAGCTTTAGGTGACCTTTAAAATGTTGTTTTCCTCGACGATACTGTCCGGTGCAAGCAAGTGCAGATTTTTCTCAGAAAAACTTCTAAAACATTATCATTGAAGTTCCGGTTGTGTTTAAAATAAACTACTGAAAATAACGACTGAAACGGTGGGGACTCGCCCTACTTGGTCCCTTATGTTTTGTTTCCCCACTGTGCGCTATTTTCTAGTTACCTTAACACGCAAAAGAGGGCGCCTGCGTCACAGTGACACCAGCGCCAACAGATGGCTTATTGCTGCTTGTGGGAGGAAGAAAACTTGCTGGCTTTTCGGCTTCATAAACTAATCGTGTTCAGACGGTCCGACGCAGCGCTCAGCCCTCCGCCAGTGGATTTAGACCTCAAGGAAACATTTCCCAGAACCGCGTCCCATCTAACCCCGGATTTTCGACGTTGGTCTTGAAGGGGCGAGTTGCTGGTAAGTCGGGTGACCTCGATTCCTTAGCGTACTTTGCTCCTGTAGCAATAAAGGCCATTCTGTGACAGCCTGTGTTGTTCCTCTGTTCCTCAGAACTCTACCCGTCGTGCTCAGCGTGCCCTCAGTAGTGTGCGATCACAAGATGTGGTTGGCGGTTTAAACTGCGCAAGTCGCGGATAAGTGGGGAAGAGGTATTTACCGCCTATTTCAACCTTAGATCTGGCAGCCCTACATGGCGCCTGCACTTGAAAAATTGGACGATTATGTTTTCGGTTACAGCAATACAATATGCCCGGACTTGGTAAACGCTAGGCCTAGCGTGAATTTTGATCGCTAGGGCCTGCAGTATGCTTGGTTGAGTGCGAGGTTGTTTCCGCTACCGCAGGTTGTTACTCCTCGACATGATCAGTGCGTTTTCTTGAACTTTTCCCCACAGGTTTCTTCAGTATCCGAGAAAAACGTGGTCCAAATCGAGGGAGCGTTAGGCCTAGCAGTGGCGGAGCTCCCAAGGCTGAAGCGTGCTGGTGCGGAAGCTGCGTATGTGGTCCGAGCTCTCCTGTACATGCTTTGGCTGCTCTCTCTGTTTCTACCTTGGGTGTCGTGGCTCCGGGCGCCAGGTGGCCCTACACCACGGGGTCCGCTACGAGCTTGTTGGCATTGCGGCTAGGCACCGGACGCGACGAAGCCGTTCGATATGTTGGTGCCGACCGCTCAGAAGCTGTTTCATGCAATGAGCGGGGTGGGACCACTCCACAGAGGTGACGTCTCCTCACGACTGCAGGTTTAATCCTTTTCGTGTATTTGTTTCCTTGGCGGTCGTTGTCAGAGTAAAAGTCAGTTCTAAGGCTTATCTAGCTGCCTAATCCACGCCAGAAGATAGAGGGCTAGCGAGACCCTGGTGTTGAGAGGGGGCACTCAATGCTGCCCACCCGTTTTGTTACCTCGCTCCAGATTTTAATTTCCACAACCACCCGACACGTTTCTCTAGCCAGTCAGCATTTCACCACGTAGCCCAAACGCAGGTCGTTGCCCCTCCCGTGACCAGCATTAAATGCATGCGGACAGCGTTTCGGCAATAATACACATCCGGTGGAGCCACCCAGGCTATTAGTATAATGCATCTTGAAACCACGCAAAAAAAGCAAGGGACGAGGAAGAAACTAAAGGGACAGAGTGCTCGTTCCTTGTCTTTTTTGCGTGGTTTCAAGATGCGTTCTACTAATAGTCACCAACTAGCCCGTCTCTTTCTATTACACCCAGGCTTCCTGTCCTGTGCGCATTGCCTCTCTGCCGCCCGCTGCGACAAAGCTGCCTGTATCCTGTTCGGCGCTTCCAGTCGGGACACCTGTGCCCAGACCAGACGACAGGCACCTCTGGCTGCGGTCAGCCTGGTGGCTGCTACACATTGTTAGCCTGCAGTTTTCAACCTGCCTTCTGTTAATGGGCCTCCGGACGGGCCATGCGAGTCGTCCCAGCGCAGACGTTGACCCCACCTCCCGAATACCACGGAATTCTGCGTGCACGCCATCGGCGCGATGTCTCCTTGGAGACGTGCCTCAAGCGCATGAAGCAGCGCACACGCCTCTGTAGCACGCACTCGCAGATGTGTGGGTCTATTTAAGGGCGGAAGGAAGTGAGGACTCGCCCGCCCGATCATTTACGGTTTTTTTCGCCACGGTGTCCTCCTTTATAATTAGATTAAATAGCCCTGAAACACCTTCTGAGGACAGTACATAAACCAGCTCTACGACTACGCTATTGTTATGAACACGGTAGCCAAATAATACACTTCTACACACAGCAATCGCACGCGAAATTTGGGGAGTCCTTTCCGGTGACTTTCCGCTACGCTTCTATATCGACATTGCTTTTCCAGGCCGGCCCACGCAAACACTAACTGACCATGTAGGCCATGTAGTGTGCCAGCGTGAACATGGCCGACGATTACCTACATTTTCAATGCATTTTAGACCGATATCGAACGTTCTCGGCCTGTGCGTAGTAGTCGGTGCTGTCAACATCAACCGTCCACACATACGCCGGACGGAGCGTAGGGGGCAGTGCCAAGAGTAATGGAACGGGGGTTGCGTAGCGTGCGCTCACGATAAGTTACCGGCGGAAGTCCAGGAGCATAGATTCAAAGCAACACTGAGAGCACCAAGCGGGGAAGGTTTGCCTGTTGTAGCCAGCCCTGACGTTGCCATCTGCGGGTGGAACTCGCTTCAGTCTTAAATAAGAGCATCGTAGTGCACAAGCTCTGCAAGCTCTGGTGAAGGATGCGCTGCACAAAATAAGGGCCAGGGCCCGCAAGGTGGAAGGTGCGCAAGCGGAACAACGACCGTGGCATCCAGATAGGCGTTCGCGGCAGAACCAATGGACCGAGACAAACCTTTAGCCTCGTGCTAACGCCAAAGTGCGGGCTCGCTAGCTACAAGCCACCCTTAAAAGGCGGACTCATCCTAGTCTGCAGCCTCCCCAACACTAAGCCGCCCGTGAAAGACGCATAAATCAAATTTGCGATTTAAGCCAACGCATTCATTGCAAAAGCACAAAAGGACATTAATTAGCACTTGACTTAAGCATAAAGAGTAATATGTAATCGACATATTAACACTATCGCGCTAAAGGCCCCGTTCTTAAGAAAATCCGGCGTTGTGAGCGAAATAGAACGGGCGTGGCTCTGGCAGGTGGTCCCCAGAGAGCAACCTAGCAGACAGGTTGGCCACTTATCACGCAACATCTCGGCGTCATCATAGCCCGCCGAGCACCATAACCACTGAGCCACCGCGGCGGCTACTCTGGTTAACATTCACAGATCCCTTAGAGTACTCATACCTCTCCAGTAAACTGCCACCGTGTCAGGTGGCAGATGAATTAATGATTGGTCACCCCGGAAGAAAAACGTGGACAGCACAATGCCCAGCGCTGGGAGCACCTGTCATTGCAGGGCAGTGGCTCATCGCTTAACCGCTGCACCAATGTGATAGGAGAGGTATGAGTACTCTAAGGGATCTATGAAAGTAAAGTAGAGTAGCCGCGGCGGTGTGGTTATGTTGCTAGGCTACTGACCCGGAAGACGCTGTTTCGATCCTGCCCGCGGCGGTCGCATTTCGATTGGGGCGAAGTCCCAGAGGCCCGTGTATTGTGTCAGTGTGATGTCAGTGCGCGTTAAGGAACCCCAGTTAGTCGAAATTTCCGGAGCCCTTCACTACGACGTCCCCATAGCCTGAATAGATTTTGGGCGGTAAATCCGCATAAGCCATAAAATAGAGAACGAGCTTCTGCATATATGGATGGGAAATAACTCATTACGCTATCATGTCATAGCCTTAAGTGACCTCTATAATTTTTTTTGCGTATTGCCCTTAATGCCACAACGTTCTTTCTGAAGCGGTGTCACAAAAGCTGGGGGGAAGGGGAACTTTCCGGTCCCCGCCTTCCTTTACTGCAGGTCAAAGATAGGCACTCATTGCGTGCTATATTCGATTGGTGCGGCCACATATTCACATTTTTGCTGAGACGCAGTGCCATTGCCATCAAACAGTTTTACTATAACACCGCCCTCGTTCATATTAAGAGAGGATTTGGTCTAATTGCGGCCGCTATAACTGGGATTGACATTGCTTAGTAAAATTTGATTCTATGGCTGTTCCTGGAAGTGTTCGTGCTTCTTCATCACCTGTAGGCTGAATAATTCCTCGGAATATTGGTTTTCAAATTGGAACACTTTTCCCTCCACTTGATTGAAGCTTTTAATGGCAAGATCTAAACAGATTCCCTAATTACTGTTTTGAAATGAGTGGTGGTGGGGCCTAGCCAGAGGGATCCGCTCTCTAAAATTGATGTTTACAAGTCACCGCTATTTGCTTGCAAACAACGCGGATCACAACGCGGATCACAGTGATAAAAGAAGAGAAGTGCATCAGTGACCTCCCAGCAATGGCACTTGCTGTACGGCGTCGGAGGGAGTGCGTGCAATTGGAAACACTATAAAAGCACCTAGATTGTTTGCCGCGCGTACACTGCTTTACCACAGACGCCGGCGGAATGGCAAGTAGCAAACCGTTGCCTCTTTCGAATGCTGTGGGAAGCCATGCGAAAACAAGTCGTTAAGAAGACGATAAAGCGAGAACCCATTCCGATGTGTGCCGCTGGAGTATAGGCAAGGTGACGTCATCCTCTCCACACAGCAGAGCATGCTGCAAAATGCCGGCGAAACAGGCGTCGGTGCGATCTGATCACCTAAACAGCCACGAAGGCGTGTCACTAGCTAAATACAGCATGTGACTACAGTTTCTCTGTGTGCGTTCGTCTCTGGAGCAGCGACCTCACCGTGTGCTATCGACTGCAACTCCATCCTTCATGCGGCCTTTACGATTTCCGATGTCACTGCATTACAACTGGGGCCAGCTGCCACTTAATCCTTTCGGTAACATTTTTCTGTACTCCCAAGAATGTTTCCAGAATTTCAACACCTGTAGGCCCCACAGCAAACGCCTTAAATGGTTGCTTTCAAGCAACCATACGCCATTCGTGAGATCTATGGCTGCTCATTGCTGCAAATCAGGGTTGATATCGTTGATGTAGTCTGTGCCATTTCTCCACTCGCAATACTGACTTATTTCCAGATGTTGGCCGTCTAAATATCAATGTCTCCACTTCACCTAATCCAATCGTACATTAAATATGCATCTACTTCACTGTCATATCAGAAGTGATCAGACTGTCTAATAAAGGTGTCATATTTCACAACGAAATGACGAGTGAAAATATTTAAATTCCATCGCATTTCAAACGTGGTGCGGACGGTAATCTTTTCTAATCGCAATCGCGCTTTCCTTATCAGACATTAAAAAATATTATTCGTCAATCGGAGAGGGAGTTAGCATATACTACCAGCATGTACTTAGCACAAGTGCCAGTTTCAAATAAGTAACGTGGTAAGCATGCTAGAAGGCAACAGTACGCTCCGTTTAATTTTGTCCACACTCGTACCAGTAGTGTTGGAATACTCACACTGTCATTGTAGGCGCAAGAGCGCAGTAATAATTTCGCATGCCTGTCTCCATTGACTGATTCAGATCAGAGTATTGCACGCTCCAGCACTTATATACATTTTCTGGTGAGCCGTCAGAAATGCCCATGAGGCTTGTAGCTTTTGCTTGGTAATATATACTCTTCAACGATTTATTCATGCTCTGAAACATAATGCACCATTATTTTTACCATTTTTTACTGTTTTTTTAAATCTCACTAGTTACACTGCTTTCTTATTGAGATTATACATCTATACAAAAAGCAGAGAAAAGCATTTTCACGCTCTTTCTGACCCATTTCTTTCTAAGTGACGGGACGTTGATTTACACCGCTATGGGAAAATTTGCTGCTAAGGAGTATTTCTTTTATCTCGCACGACGCCACTTAGTTATGATAACAATAAAATATAAAAAATGTGCACTTTGAAGCTGACTGAAACAAGCCGTAGTTTAGTTGTTTAACTCATACGATTAGTTCCGAGATTCCAGACTATTTTCACTACACTGGCTAGCCTGATGTTCCGGCAGCGAAAGGAATTTCATGGTTTCTCCATGCATTGAAGACATCTTAATTTTATTTTTTAGATGAGCCTCTATTCCGTATCTTTTCCACTCATAAGTTCTATACAACTAAGTGCTTCTGTTTTCCATTTTTTGCTTTCCTTCTGTGATTGTAGTGCATTACTGTGGCCCTTGTCCTGTGAGTCATTTTTGCTTCTTTTATTCCCACGCTCTTTTCTTTCGGTTTCTTGTATATCTTGTATTTTCTGCATTTCCTATGGCACCTCATAATGCGCCAGGGGTACTTTATGCCACCACTAGCAGGTGGACCTAGTGTGCCTATTGCTTGGTAACTAGCATAGTCCTCTTTGGCAAAAACCCCCAGTCTGTCTGTCTGACTGGAGCCTCCAACTTCCAGGCACCCTCAGGGCCCAAAAATGCCTCCTCCTATCAACTGTTCTATGGCTGCAGATACTGGGACCCACCGGTAAAAGCGCATATTTCATGTAAGGGCCACCACCAACCGGAAGCCCATGGCGAAACCAAATTCAAAGGCGTGATGGAAGGTCTATGAATGTAGAAGCGAAACATACTTCCAGTACCACTAGCTTAGATTTGCGGCATCTCTGAATCTATTTCTCTGATTGGTTTCATCTCCTCAAAAAAAAAAAATAAGAACAGGCAATACAGCAACCATGATTTAGAAGTTGCGGTGACACAAGGGAAAGTTGCGCAACTGGTACACTTGCTGTAAGTTTCTAGCTTCCATTTCAAAATTAAAAACCATAATGATGGTTTTGTATTCACGTCGCTCACTGATGTCCTCATATATCCCAATTATGTTTTACTATTGAAGCAATAAGAGAGAAAGATTAGGCATAAGAATCCACCCAATAACTGTGTTACAGCCGCACTGAAAATGATGTTTGTTAGAATATACCATTTTCGTAACCACCGTCGCACGTATCTGCCAGCTGTAGCCTCCGGCCTGCGAGCCAGAATGCTCATCTGAGACGATGAAGGAAAAGTCAAGGAGGCAGCGAGAGTTGAGGAACGAGATCACTATTTCAAGATCTCGTGATTCATCAGCTAGACTATAAGAGTCTGCCATCTATGTCATGCATTCTTATCGCTCTACTGAATGTAGAAAATAAGGACGTATAAAAAAACGTTGTCACCGCTTTGAAGAGTTTTCTAAAACATTGATTGTTTCAATATAAATTTTGATTTTTGAATTAGATCTCTGACTTTTGTGGAAGCATTTCAACGAGACAAATAACATTTCCTGTTAAAGAAGCAAAAAGGGCAGGCTATGATACCATTCCTTGTTGAGTCGCACACAAAACACATCTTTGAGAGGACCCCTGTATATATTAATTGAACCATTTTTATTCCTGCTTAAACATATTCCTAAAAGGATCCAGTTTGTTCCCATTCGGTTTTCAGTCGCTTCAGAGCACCAATTGTGCTCAGTAAAGTGGGTAACCACTTTAGAATTGCGCAACTGTAAAGTTGTTTTCTTGTTATTCGAGTTCTTTTAGTATTTCTCCGTGAACGAGATTCCACAGACCTAGATGTTTTCGCCCAGCAGGCTCCCGGCTACCTGCTGCCCGGAAGCTTGGAGGCGCCCATCGCAACTTTGCGCGTCCCTTCATCGGCGTCGCCTTCTGTTAACGATCGCGACTATCGCTCGGTGGCCCGGGTAATGTGAAGCTGGCAGTGGCGCTGGACGGAGTGCTCGAGCTAGGCCAGCGGCCTTCAAATCATGTCATTGCCATCAGTCACGTATAAATTATGTTCGACTGGAGAACGAAAATGCTCATAGTCCTGGGTATTTCTTATCAGTAAGTCCGACAAAAGTGATAAGAAAGCTCAAATAACGACGTGAACTTACTGTACAACACAATAGCTATGAGTTCCGCACACAGCGAACATACCTATTTAATTCATTAAACCCGCAACCCGCACGCTCAATAATTCAGGCGTCCAACAAACGTGAGCTAGTCATAGGGATAACTTCCTGTTTCCTACACCTCCCAGTGAACTCGCAGGATTCGAAGAAAATGAATGTAAAGAACGTTTCTAAAAGTGGTTACACGTGTACAAACTTGAAAAAGAGTATTGCCAGTAGTATATTGAGAAAATTCAATAATCAAGACGACTTCCCACTTCATTTTGCATTTCACTGAACTTTTACAGGATGTCACTAAATTTAGAAAGCACATGAAGGACAATTATCAAGACTTTCGTCAACTGCAAGTGGTTACGTTCTTTCTTAAAAGCGCGGCGCTTTCTTATCGACCTGTTTGCTTATTTGAAGTTTTTGGGATGCTAACTGTTACATACTTGACGTCTTGCAAGAACCCGATGTCAGCCGATCCTAGCGAGAAGAAATAATAGGAACGACAAAATAAAACACTTGCACTCACATTCCATGCACGTTGGTATTGGCCCAGTCTCGTTTCATTGTTCCAGATAAAGTCAGTGCCAGAAGCTCCTAGGAAGCAGAAAACGGGGTTCAGAATTAAAACGAACTGTAGGTGCATTGCCGACAACCTCTGCAGTGTGCCGTCGAGTGTAGAGCAGAGCTGAAGCTTCTCTCGGTATTTATAAGACTGATGGGTGTCAGTTGCGCAATTATTGAGCACGTACTTGTGTTGTTTTTTATGCGGTGACCTTTGCAAGCGCCGTCAAAAGTCCCCGGTTTTCCTTGACGACAGCATAAAAATGAAGAGATATGCTGACAACCGGTGGTTTTATACTGTAATGAAAGTTGTTTACTTTTATTTCTATGCAATTTGAGCTCTAAAGTTATGATTTTCTACTTTCCTGACAGTTAAATATGGAAGCAACAAATAGTCTGTTTACATAATTCAATGACACAGCAGTTTGACTACTCAGATCTGATTATGTTTCCACCGGGATAAATATATTTCTGCACGTCCTTCTCAGTGCGTGCAAAGGTGCAACTTTGAAACGTAAAAACAGTTGTGTTGCTCGCAGCATTCGTTTCAGCCCTTTATTTTCGCCATGCGACAGAACAATGTCGGGAGGCGCAGAGGTTAAGCCAAGTTTGTTTTTTAGTTGCAGATCCGGGTCTAGCCATAAGCGCTTCGACGCGCCCATCACAGTTTTTTTCTCCGTTCGTTGCAGCTTTGCGCGAAGAACTGAATAATGCATTTTAAAAAGATAGCACGAGAAGACGTCGAGGGTTTCTGTTGGGTCATCTTTTAATACAATTCAAGAGCTGCTTTCCAATAAGAATGGGAACCAGGCTCCTCGTGTGAAATCGGCAATGCCTGAAGCATACTAATAGTTTAGACCTTAAACGCGACTTTAAAAAACATTAGTCGTCAGCAGTTTTCTTATAATTGCTTATATTAATATAGAACAACGTGTTAGTTTCAAGCTGCTGCAGTATCAGAAAATCATCCCCATTAGAACTGACGGCATTGTGGGTAGGGCGTCGAGACTACATTGATAATGAGCGTCCTTGAAAGCTGTCCTGCAAGAGGAGTCCGATTAATGATAATATCAAATATAGCGACAGACCTTTGACCCCTGCAGCATGAATACATGTGAACTTAAGATAATTGTGATCAGTCAACGTAGAACTGAAGCCATCGGAGACCAAACAGTACTCACTTCAAAAGTGATAGCACTGCACTAACGTTGCTTTCTATTTTGGTAAAAACGCCTGTCTGCAACTGTTCTCCTCGCCACTTACACGAATTCATTTATGGTTAGTCATGTAAATTCACTTTCTGAAACCTTCTTACTTCAATCTTACCAAAACGCGCTTCTGGTCGCAATAACTTATTTGAAGGTACCACACACAAAATAAAAAAAAACATCACGTAGACACGTCGCTAGCTCTGGAGCAATTGGATTTAGAAGATGAAGGTGGACGATGTTGGTAGACTTGGCCCCCCAAACGAACAAGTTCCGTTCGGGGCGTATCTTGAGGGGTTGTAACTGAACAACGGGCGCGTTCTTCTTCGCTTCCTTCGTCTAGTAAACGAAACAACTAACGCTCGTTACTTCAACGTCTGCCAGACGATGTCGGCCTTTTTGTTTTACCACTTCACGTGTTTGACGTTCAAAAATTTCTAGGAACACGCCATCGTACCGGATCGTCCACTCCTAGCTTAAAGACCCAAGAGCTGTGGCAGCGCTCTTCGGATTCTGAGTGCGCCCGACACAGCCTCGCTTCGAAGCTAAGTGGCGCAGGCGCAGAGGGACCTAAAGCTTGTGCCTCTCGTCGTCTTCCACTTCCCATTGATGCACACATGCAACGGACTTACTGACGCTCTAAAGAGCGCAGCCGTGCCCCTTGCGTGTTCAAGCTAGAAGCGGACAGAACTTGCATATATTTGATGCCAGAATGAGCACCCTTGTTTGGGCGTGGTACATTACTGTGGTGGAGTCAGCATCCTCGGTGACATATTGATGTTAAGACAAACCAACGCATATTGCTAACTTTGCCCGAAAACTATTCTAGAATTGTTATCTCGAAACTTATCTGGACAGTAGTTATTTATTTATTACAGCAGCATACATACACCGCTGCAGAGATGAAGACTAAAGGCTCATAGCTTGAGACGGCGCCATTGTTTTTGTGCACTTCGTGACGGTACTATATTCGGATAAACAGAAATAGATACATTTCTATAAATTCTGCAGCAGTTTCTTAAGGAAGCGGAATGATAAACTTTTGGTTAGGAAACTTTCGGCTGGAATATATTTATTCTAAGGCGGTTAGGAATACGGTCGCAGTAGCCATAATACAAGCTTTCTCTTTCGATCATGCCACTTCCAGCAATATATGTCATTTGGCGTAACTAAAGACAGTATTCTTGGCCGCAGGGAATCGATTTCTGTCTTCGTTAACTCTCCGTTAGCTTGGCATTTTCCCATTTTAAAACAGTGTACTGATACCGCAACAGACAGAACGTTTCTTAAAGGCACATCACGTTGGAGGCAATGGAGAGCGGTGAGCCTGCAAAGCCTGGAAAAAAAGTGAAATTCACGAACAGCTTTGTAAATTTTGCATTTGGCATGTGTGCAGCATTCATAGCACGGCGCACCTTCTCAGCTGCATCCATAGCCCTCCCTCGATACAAATAAGAAGCCACCACGCCGCCGGCACCGGCTTCTGCGTGTTAAGGCTACTGCGTAAGCCCGCTGGACGTGCGCTTTGTGTTTCTTTCATGATCCGAATTGATCCAAATTTTAGCTTTCTTTCAAGACGTGTGGCATCACCTCGCTGCGACATCGCGGCCCGTCTTATTACAATAAAGTTGGCGCTAGGTGTGCGACATCCACTATTTGAACATTCGTCAACGAACGAGGCAAACCCTACCACGAGTTTGCCGTCCACCTTCGCATCAACAACAAGCGTTTAACTTTCTGAGCTACACGTCCGGCTAAGTAAACCAGCGAAGGAACTAAGAAGGCTGTCTGAGTGGTTTCTAATCATTGGAGAGTGATTCGAAGACTGCCGAACAAGAATGTGTCAGTAGTTTTCCTTTGCTCAGATACCTGCGAGTGGTCGCAGTTTCGTTTTATCACACAGTCGCTGCGAGCATGCAATGTGCCTTCCAAATGAGAGTCACAGAGCGTCTTCGCTTAACGGCCGGCAAATCTCGCCTCGTCCAGATCTTTGGCCGTTTCCTCTGCACGGCAAATTACGCACGACAAAGTGCGTGTCGGATTACGTGCGCATCTGTTAACTCACCACAAATTGCGTTCTCGTGTGAACAGTAGCTGCTGCAAGGAAGCAGGGGAAGATTTACGGTGGACGGGCATAAATTCCCACCATCGCCGATATCATTAATGGACGAACCACATACCACTGAGCAGTCCGACTTTGGACCACTTGGATCATGTAAATTTGGGCTTTCTGAAAACATGGGCTCCTATTATCTCTCTTGTTTTTCTCTGAATTTTCTTGTTGCGCACCAGCGTCGTTTTTCAATCATTTCTCTCTTTTCTTTTTTTTTAAAGAAAACTTTTTGTTAGCGGAGGCTGTCGGAAGACATGGGCGGAAAAGATAAATGCATATACACTTTTCTGTCGCCTGTTTAGAAGTAATTTATTGGATTGCACGTGTTTTGAAAAAGCTTTTTTTAATATTCTCGTGTGAGCTCTCTGGCATGATCAGAATTACTTGCTAAGCCATGACATAATAATCATCCCTTCTGCGACCTACTGAATAGCACAACGCGACAAATCCGCTGAATTTCTGTTTCGTATACAGTTAAGTAAGAATTTTCTGGTAGTCGGAAAAAGGCGGAAGTGTTCAATAATTGTTCCAAACTTATAAATACCGTGATCTTTTCGCAGATCGGCAATAGGTTTCTAGGGGGAAGCATACGTCAGACTTGACCTTTGGAGTAGAAAAGGCGGTATGAGGATAAAGCCTGGGTAATCATTTACCGCCAGTCTTTCTGCATAAAAAGATCAACTCAAAACCCTCTTCGTTTTGACAACAGAAGAAGTTATTTTGAAAGTCTGAAATTTAATATTCCTAGAGTTTTATTCCGTAGTCATTTACAGACGCGTTTCGAAAAAAATGATGGAAATCACAAAGTACCGACGCATTGCTATTAGCATATACCCAACCTCCTAGGGCATGGTTTTCAATTTTGTCTGTGGGTTTTTAAACGTTTCCGATATAATAATTTAAGTATGGGAGCATTGCTTAAATCTACTTTCCAGACTTTCAAACATTAGCCGTGTACTAGAATGTGTTCGATGAAGGACATTATTAAATTTCCGAAGGACACAGGACAAATACGACCCTTCTTTGCCAAATTTGTTTTTCTGCGCCTTTGCTACACTGTTACGGGTGCATTAACGCATGCTGGAATGCATTTGAATGATGTTACTTTTTATTTATCTTAAAAATGAAGCTTGCTTACGCTGAATCAAGCCTATTTCAGAGCACATTCAAGGTTCAAGGTTGTACATGTTTTTGGTACAAGGTTAGAGAAAAACACTGGAATACAGAAGGAGGTCCCAAAGTCAGAGACTGTGGACGGGACCTGCCGTAAGAACAATTGTAAAAAAGAATTACAAATGGCAGATGCAAACAAAAATTAAAGTTGTCGGCATCATAAATGAGCAGTGAGGAGGCAAGAGGAGGCAAACAATGGTACCTTGATTATACGCGCATGGTACGAGCACAGGTTCTAGAAGTAACCGATAAATAGCTTTTCACCTCTCCAAGCGTCCTTGTGCAACAATTGTGCCTGGTTTTCCACTGTTTTTATATTAAACAACTCTACCGTTGCGGCGTTTTATAAATACCATATCTCCCTCTTGCCCAGTTACTTCCCATTTCGATTAATGAGTAACAAAGCTTTAACTGTCAAAATTGTTACAACCGCACTCACATAAGTCGTCGGAGACCGGCTTAATGTTTGTACACCGTGAGCTACATTGACGAACGAAAAACAAAGTTCCGGACCTTCGTTAGGGGTTAAATGCGTCACTTACGAAGCAAGGCTAAGCGGAACCCAATCAGAGGGATGTAAACAGTTCACCCTGTGATTCAACCTCGTAAAAATTTTAACGCAGCCGCTAATTTTCCTTGCACCTCAAAATGCAAAAGTGCACAGGGCACGGTCATGCAAGTTTCGTCCTTGTAAAACCATCCCCAACAGCTCTTTAAAGTACGAATCAACGAATCAAGTACGAATCAAGTTTATTTGACTCCCAACGCACCTGCCTTGCAGCTGCTTCCGGGAAACCTACACATCGTGGATCACAGAACACCCTGACTCTCTGAGGCCACGCAGTTTTTCGTCCAAACGCTTTTAAAAAGATTAACAGGTGACCAATTAAATTTAGTTACCCAACAAAGCCATCGGTTTGAACATTTCATACAAAATGCTTTGAGAAAATAGCGGATTTTTGGGAAACTTCAAGGATATAAAAAGAATTCTCTTTATTCTCTTTAGGGTGTCTAAACTACTCGCACCGTCATTGCGTCCAAATAAATGAGCTGAGTCTGGATTAACTTATCTGAACGGAAATTCTGCAGCATTTAAATAATTTCAAACTCTGAGAAGCGCCATTCATATTGTTCTAAAAAAAAATTAAAGAACGCCAGCAGTACACGGTACTGGATGTTGCTGTAACGACTGGAAGTTGAAATCATCCAGCGCGGATTCGCTCACGTAGGCGAGAGGCATAGCGCAGCTGAACCAGTTTTGAGAGCGGGGTTTGAGACACCCAAGGTAGACCGCAAAGTAGGTCAGAACACGTGTCGCCAGCGTCCATTCAGGCCGGCTTCTTGCAGTCGTCCGTTCCGTCGATAGCTCAGTTGGTAGAGCGGTGGACTGTAGAGGATCCTTCCACACGGTAATCCATAGGTCGCTGGTTCGAATCCGGCTCGACGGACGCAGTTTTTTTTCCTCTTTGTAGTAGCGCCTAATAGAGCTTCAGTAGCTGCATCAGTGGCTGCGTCAGAGTAGCTGCGTCAGAGCAGTCCCCATTTTGGCTCACCTCTGAAACTCCGTTCTCTTAACCACTAACAATTATCACCGTACGGAGGTTTTTCTCGCCCTATCTTATGCCTTGATAAACATCAGTGGCAGCTTTTGTGAACGTCTATCATTTCTTTGAAGCGATAATTGCGTGAGAACTCACGTTGAGTTTTTTACCTCTCTCCCTGCTTGCGCGTTCACATATGGGGAGCAATTTTAATGTTTCCGTCGTGTGTTTCTTGCCTCGCGTCTCCAGTTCGGCCGCCTTTGCATTAAACTTTTCATTTGCAAGGTATGGTATGTGCTGGTACGCAAAACTTTTAGCCATTTGGGACGCATCAGATTTCGTGAGAAAACTTCGAATGTATCTCTGATGTTGATGGCCCTTACGGGCCGCTTCATCTGCTTTTTCATTAGCCATAATGCCACAGTGAGCAGGTACCCACTGAAATGTTATGCAGTGGCCTGCGGCAATAGCTAAATGATGGATATACCCCAATGTCGAGGGAAACTGGCTGGTGATTCGTTTTCTTCAGCAGGTTGGCCAGGATCTGCAGAGATGCTTTTGAATTGGTGAAGATAACCCAACGGCCTGCGGTTCGGCGCAGGATGTAAGAAAACAGCTTCCTTAATGCCGTGAAGCTCAGCTGTTGTAGAGGAGGTCCTCCGCTCCAGTCGGTAAGAAAAGGCATGGCCTGTTGAGGGCACATAAAGGCCACAAGAAGAAGTTTCTTTAGCAGTTGAACCATCGGTGAAGATATAAGTGTGCTGCGTATATTATTCGATTAAGTAGGCGAGAGTAGCTTGCAGAAGTGCTGCCTGTGGCATGCGGCTCTTTGCATTCACACCTGGAATAGACTTCTTCACCTTTAGAGGAGAGAGTGTCCATGGAGGAAACGCCAGAGGTAGTAGTTTCTGAGGCTGATTAATAGTACGAAGGGGCAGGAGCTGCACTGTCTGGCCAAAGCTAGAGTTGCTGTGAGTTAGGTGGACACGGTGTAGGAAGTGCTTCTTCCCTTCCAGGACATGGCGGAGATGGGTACGCATAGTTTCCTGGGCGGCAATTACCTCTAGTGGGAGACATCCTGCCTCCGCTACTGTTCCTGATGCAGAGGAACCCTTTGGGAGGCCAAGACATATTCGCAGGCAGTTGTTCCGTGCGGCATTGAGAGTCTTATTGCTTGATGTAGATAATCTTTGAAGCACTGGTAGACAGTAGCGCAAGGTTCCTTCAACGTAGGCTTTTTCAAGCAGAAACATTGATCGGCAGTTGCTACCCCACCTTGTTCCCGCCATGAACCTGAACACTTGCGATGCTGCAGTAATCCTCGCACGGAGTTTTTTGATCTGAGGTGACCATGGCAGATTATAGTCGATTACAACACCCAGGAATCGCTGAGATCGTACATATGGCAGCGATCGTCCGGCTAAGAGCAGCAGATATCGGGTCATCGCTTTTCTTGTAAACGCCATTGCAACACTCTTTTCTGGCGAGAGACGAAGACCTCTGGAAGCCAGGTACATCGAAATGTGCAATAGTGCTCTCTGAAAAAGTTGCTGGGTAATATAGCGCGAACGTGACAGGTCCAGATGCAGATATCATCAGCATAAATTGTTATGCGGACCCCTCGCGGAAGGTGTCTTCTTATGTGAATAAGGACAATATTGAACAGGAGAGGGCTGAGCACCGCTCCCTGTGGTACGCCCCTCTCCACTGCGTGAAAGCGTGTTGGACCGTTTGGAGTGGTAATAAAAATTTGTCGTTCTTTTAAATAATGCCCAATCTACTTGTATAGCCTTCCTCCAAGATCCATAACTACAGCGCAAACGACAGGACAGGGATGAAGAAGGGACGCCACACAGCGCCATTGCAACACTCTTTTCTGGCGAGAGGCGAAGACCTCTGGAAGCCAGGTACATCGAAATGTGCAATAGTGCTCTCTGAAAAAGTTGCTGGGTAATATAGCGCGAACGTGACAGGTCCAGATGCAGATATCATCAGCATAAATTGTTATGCGGACCCCTCGCGGAAGGTGTCTTCTTATGTAAATAAGGACAATATTGCGCTGTAGTTCGAACGAACTACAGCGCAATATTGTCTTCGAACGAACACGCCGGCAGCACGCCAACAGAAATACACCTGTGTGAAAATACTTAACATCATGGTTTATCTGTTGAGGACAGAGTGGTCAACTCACACCTTGGAAAATTATCAGGAATGAAAGGCTCCACAATGACCGAGATATATGATCTGTAGCGTAGTACAAAATTGCTGTTGCGCAAATACACTCAACCAAGTGCGCGCTAGGGCTCAGCGAGAACATGCTGCCTCTCGTACAAATGTCCACTTTACAGTAATTTTCAGATGGCTGCTCACCGCAGCCCTCAACTGCATCTGAATCATTTGAGTTCGTTTTTTTACGCCATTTCCTATCTTCCCCAACAGGAATGAAAAAGTTCAGGGGGGCACTTTGTTGACCTAAAGTGCGGTGAGGCGAAACCCTTTAGCGCAGTGTTGCTGCGTGTATCACTATGTGTGGTTAAGTTGTTAATTAAGTACACAACTGTTTTTGAATAATAAAGGCTGGAGACACTAGAGGGTGTTTGGGAGGCATTCGTCTGATTCGATGCCGTTTCGGAAACACTATCCAGCATCCAAGACATAAATTATGGTGAGGCATAAACAAAAAAATAAAAAAGAGCCTCAAGGAGAACTACATATGCCCTGCAAGGAAGTAGTGTAGTCGTTAGCACGCTCGGCTGCGGAACGGAAGGATGGTGGTTGAAATCCCGCCGTACACAAGAATTTTTTTCTTAAGTAGTTGCTGGATGTATCGCCGGAGGGACGGATGGGAGAATGAGTCATAAAAGTCTTTCGCCTATTTATGTATATACAGATCCTGCTGAAATGACCCACAGCAAGGAATGGGCGCGTGGCATAGCGAACCATACAGCCCGAGCTCAGCCAGAGGAAGCCGCAGCCACCGCACTAACCAGGCAAAAGGCAAGAAGCACAGAACTTAGCCTAATCTCACACTCGTTTTTGGGTCCGCGCAGAGAGGAATGGTCAATTCAGAAGGCAACTTGCAGGCTTTTGGAGCCTTTGATAGGAACATCTTTCCGCCGACAATGACGACCGCACTCACTGCTGCGGATAAGACTGTTTTTCGCTGTTCGAATATTTGGCACGCAGTAAGTGCTCTTGTAAGACAGCGTGCAGCGAATCTGCACGAGACGACACCATTGGACCGTAATCCGTAAACTGTGGTTTTTCCTCTTATGCGTCGTAGACACCATCACAGCTCGGCGCCTTCGTTTCATAGAAGTTAATAGGATTAGGGTTTCCTTGTCTTTATGAGTACCTAAATATAGCCAAGATTTCTCCGAAACGAAAAGCTTCCTAAGCTATTTCATAGAGCTAACCTCCAGAAAGACGCTTTGAATTCTTTACGAACACAGATTCTTACCGACATAAGCCTGCGGAGAGCGCTTGGAATTTTTCTTTAGTTTATAGAAGTGTGAGACTGGCCTACGGCTCTATAATCTTCATAGCTGGCGCTTAACGAAGAAGACGACGACAGGCGCTGAACGCTCCGTCCGCCGTGCGTGCTGTGGACTGAGCGCTGCCTCTGGTCCGTACCAGGACTACGTACGAAGCAGAATTGTATTTCAGCTAAACGGTAAAAAACATGTGTAATCAAGTTTCTGCGCAGATTCGACAAGCGGTTCTCCTTATGCATTAAAACATTTTAGTGTGGAGAGCAAGAAATCAAGCATCATCTTGTCTGCCCAAGACATCAGCGCTGATGAAGTTACATCATCATCAAATACCTATAATCTTTAATTTACTGTAGTGTTGGCTTGTGCTTTTGTTTAAGCCATCATGATGTTATTTTTCCATTAGCCTTCCCCTTTGTTCCATCTCAGAATTTTTCTAAAACATACTTCATCACTAGCCGGTTTCCTCACCTCAAAGGAAGCAAGATAAGCTGTGTATAACTGCATTCTAACCAAGACGCCATGAAAGGCTCAACATTCTGCCCAATGTCTGCGGCACGCTGTATGTGCTGCAGCGTGTCCGGATTCCTCAACCCTCTCAGCACGATAGCTTTGCTGAGGAGGATTGAGAAGCATCGAAATGTGTTGTAGTAAAGGGCACCTAGTACATGATTAAACCGACATCTTCGTGAAAAATGTTTATTCCTGGGAAGAAATAACGACACTCGAAAATCACTCGCAAACTGGCGTTAGTCAAAATGTATCTGTCTCCTTTCTTTTATATTAGTGCATCGTAATCTTAGCGTGCAATTAGAGTTTCCCAGTCGTCTACCACTCCCTTACATAGTTGTTTGTCGTAAACGTCGTGGCTGCCATGAGATCCACACAACAGGTCAAACATAAACGAGCAACAGGGCGGTACGTTTTCCTTATACTCGCTCTTGACCCAAAGCTCGCAACCTGAAATTAGGAATAGATTTTAGAAGATGAAAAACCAAGTTTCGTTCTTGCCACATTATAGATCAATTTGAAGAAGCATTAGACATATTTCACGTTCGTTGGCTTGACAATATAGGCTCACGTACGTTCAGAAAAAGAGAAATTTTTGGTTTGGTTGTTTGTTTTTGGTGTGGTATGTTATGTTACATATGGGCCGCCGCGGTGGCTGAGTGGTTATTGCGCTCGGCTGCTGGCCTTAAAGACGCGGGTTCGATCCCGGTCGCTATGGTCGAATTTCCATGGAGGTAAAATTCTAGAGGCCCGTATACTGTGCGATGTCAATGCAGGTTAAAGAACCCCATGTGGTCAAAATTTCCGGAGCCCTTCACTACGGCATCTCTGATAGCCTAAGTCGCTTTGGGACGTTGAAGCCCCCATAAACCGTAAGCCATGTTATGTTATTCATGGTTTTCTTAAAATGCGTTAAAATCATTTTATTATGCCACGCTATGTTTTACTATCGGATGTTTAAAACCTAAACATGTATATGAGATAAAGGGAATGCTTTTATAGAGCGCACTGGAAAAATCATGGCTTCGTAAGATTATTTATGTGGTCTGACACCGGACAGCATACCGCTGTTTTCTCATTTCGCTTGCATCAACGTCAGGCCCCCACATTTTAAATTCAGTCCCAGGAATTGGGGCGCAGGAGCCGAATGAAATAGCCAATAACTTACCGCTGCGGTAAAGAAGATGCTGCTTCTTAATGAGCTCTAATCCCCCCTACGTTTGCATACTCATATCATTTCTTAGCCGCAGCCAGCGGTTACATGTTTCTGCTGCGATGACGGCCTAGAGAATGGCACATTATTTTAGAACTTCTGTCTGGAAATATAATAATAATTTGATAAGAGTTGTATTTCCAATATAGGTATTCATTGAAGTAATTGATTAAGGGAATTGCTGCATTCAGCCATGCCTCCCATATTCATGCTATTGAGTCCTAGAAAATAACGGCTGGTTATCATAATACACTTCACTGGAGGACTTTGCAGCCCTTTCTAAATATCTTACCTTTATACCCTTCACATGACGCGTTACTGTGCACATAACTCTTGAAAGGGGTTTACAGCGCAGACTAACGAACACAGAAGTCTAACCACATCAGTAATGAGCCACCTATTGGCTCCGTTGTTTGTCGGATTATTGAATTAAAATTCATGTATTATAAATAAAGCAACAGTAGCACTACTGTTCCTTCCTCTCAAGAATTTATCGTTCTGATATGGGCTGGTAGAGAATTAAGATAAGTGGTGATTCACTGTTATTTAGAGCAGTAGAAATAATGAGCCTCCCTCTTGCAACGTATTTTATTTCTTTACTGAAACGCATCAGCATCAGCTGCACGCAATACATGTGAAGTCATGAACAAAATTTATCTAAATGATTTTGCCTCGAAAAACAAGCCATGCCTCGACTTTCGCGCTACTCACTCAGCTTCCCGTTCCAGCCTGTAGCCTGCATGCATGTTCATGCTTTAAAGCTTTCGACTTTTTGTTTGCCTCATCTCGCATAACTAGATTGTGTGAAAAACCCTTACCCTGTGATAATTTCTCTATTGAATTATGCAGTATTTCTAACTTTGGAATTCTATGTCAGTAGCACGTAAACAGCAGGGAACTCTTAGCAGTAGTTTTTAAAGTGGCTTACCATTTCCATTATTTGCTATGGGCACGTAGAACAAGTCGCAGGTTTTACCATCAGTAAACATTACAGGATCCTTTTCCTTTGTACCTGACGAAGATTTCAGCAAGAAAACAAAAATATATGGCATTAGAGAAAAGCTGCAGTGAAAATAGCTGACCTTATAGGAAATGCGAAAGTTATTATGAATGCTATCGGCCGCGTAGCATTTCTACAATAATATATCGCGTACGTCAGGTCGAAAGATTATTGCGAAAACGTGACAAAAAATAAAAGTACACAATATAAAAAGACTACGAAATTTACAACTGCAGTTTTACTGCCCTGCGTACTTTCCATGCGCTTGTAGTTGAAGTATTTTTAGAGCACTGCTAGAAAGTTGTTAACTTTGTGTTGTGTACAAAGTAGTTATCTGCAAATTTACAGAACCTTCACAAAGCACTCTAATTAAAAGTAAACACAATGTAAGTTCATTTCTTCAGCTATTTACAATTTACAAACAGCTAACTGCAAACTTAGGAAGTTGCAGAAATGGATCAGGGCTCTCTCAAAATTTTGTAGTTCTAAAAATTTGCAGCTTTTCATACATTCATACATCAGAATTTATTGACAAGGACGGCCTGGAGCGTAAACGGAAGCGGCAGCTTTCGGTGAGGCTTAGGACGCCTGTCTTTTTTCAACGATGCGAAGAAAACAGCAGAGAGGCCCGTTCCTTTTGTCGAAGGAACCGAGTACGTAGGTATAATAAATCTCAATAGTAGCCCCCCAATTCTCACATTTTTGCCGCAACCTTCGACTGCAACTGCAGAACTTCAGCTTCTACAAATGATTTAAACTGTACTAGAGCAGCCAGAGCAGCGCCTGGGAGATGTTTATTATTGTGGGGTCTGTTTCCGCCACCTGAAGATGAACCGTCCTAGAGTGTAGCTGTCTGTTGAACGCGTGGCGAAGTTCTGCCTTGTCTATATCCACAATCAATAACTACCTTAGCGCCGCGTACTTCGTGCGGGGCACAAATATGCGGAAATTTTTTGAGGTTACGCAACCAGCGGGCCGAGGCTAATACAGGTAAAAAAAAAATATTCGCCCGCTCGCGTAAGGAATTGCGAACACTGAGTCAGTATTCGCAACGCAGCGATCAAAAACTTTTGAAAGCGAGCCGCTTCTGGCCACGCCACTAAGGCTCACTCGCAACGTCGGCCTGCTGAGCTGATTATTCTAGTCCAACGTATTTCTCATTACAGATATATGACTGATGTAAAGGAAAGGCTCGTTATTTTTGAAGATGGACCGGTGGCCTTCTGAACGCGATTTAAAATATGGGACTTAAATAGAACGAACTGCCTAAAAGGAAATCATTTCTTCACACGTGATGAAAAATAACCAGTAGTGGTACCTAGAACAACGCGCATTTCAGAAACGCAGTTCAAAAACGCAGCCGCCGCGGTCGGGTTCGAATCAGGAGTTCCCGGGTTCGAACCCGACCGCGCCGGCTGCGTTTTTATGGAGGAAAAACACTAAGGCGCCCGTGTGCTGTGCGATGTCAGTGCACGTTAAAGATCCCCAGGTGGTCGAAATTATCCCGGAGCCCTCCACTACGGCACCTCTTTCTTCCTTTCTTCTTTCACTCCCTCCCTTATCCCTTCCCTTATGGCGCGGTTCATGTGTCCAATGATATATGAGACAGATACTGCGCCATTTCCTTTCCCCCAAAAACCAATTACTATTATTATTATTATTACTAGTCCAAGGCCATCGCGGCTAAATCAGCGCTCTCCAAGGGCTGATAGCGTTTTGCCAGTGCTCTGTTACAAAAATAAACAGTTCGCATTCGCTCCATTCTAGCCTACCCATTTGGACAAGCGCAATAATTCAATGACAATTTCCTTATAAACGCAATTTTTTCGCATCGTAAGATATCATCATACTAACCGAAATTGTCGTGGCATGCTTGTGTTTTTTTTTTGCTAATTATTGTCATAAACACGCTCAATTGATTTTATATGAGAGTCTTGCAGGAAATGCAGGAAAAACTTCAAAAGTGCGATTATACTAGGCATCGGAAAATTAGGCCGTTCTAAAACTTCCGCTGCTAGGGGAGGACAACAGGGCCGACAGAATCAAGAGGCATTATGACGTGGCTGCCGGCCGCGTCATGATGTGGATGTAGGATTGCTGAAGATATGACCTCACGCCTGTGGCGAATAATGCGGATCATGTTTTCCGACGATGCCGGCTCCTGCCGAAGAGACAGGTCCTGGCATGAAAAAGCCTCAGCCGTGTTTCGGAGGCGATATTACTGCTGTCTGATGGATTGGCTTCTGGCTTCTTCGAAACGTCGCTCCTTCATTGTAATAGAGCATCAAACGTCACGCCGTTTTTATGCTAGTAAGCTGAAGGCTTCGCCCCCTGTTCTCTACAATTATATAATTATATAATTGGTTTTTTTGGGGTAAATAAAATGGCGCAGTATCTGTCTCATATATCGTTGGACACCTGAACCGCACCGTAAGAGAGGGATAAAGGGGGAGTTAAAGAAGAAAGGAAGAAAGAGGTGCCGTAGTGGAGGGCTCCGGAATAATTTCGACCACCTGGGGATCTTTAACGTGCGCTGACATCGCACAGCACACGGGCGCCTTAGCGTTTTGCCTCCATAAAAACGTAGCCGCCGCGGTCGGGCATACAATTTAGTCCGAATCCGATATATTGCCATTCATCATCTTGATCATTAGCAGCAGCAGCAGCAGCTGATATACGCACTCTGCAGGACAATGGCCTCTCCAATATCGCTTCAAACAAATCTGTCCTGCTCCAGGTGTGGCCATCTTACCCGCCCAATCTCGCTAATCCCCGCCCACATAAATTTCTGCTTCTTGCTGGTATGCTTTCCGTCTCTTGGAATTCAGTTCGTTACCCTTAATGGCCATCGGTTGTCTCGACTTCGCACTCCAGCTAGTTCCTCAAAGTTCACTTCCTAGTGGTAGCCTGGCCGAAGCCAAATACACTTTGCGTCCTCCGCTCCGTTACAGGTCGGACTCCCGTCTTGGTGAGTTCCTCCGCAACCGCTAGGGATGGAGGGCCCAGGGCTCATCGGCAAACGGCTGCTTGTTTCGCGGCAAAGCGCCAACACGTCCTGAAAGTACAATTTGTGAGGTTTTGTTCCTATCTGTGTGTGCGTACCGACGTCCCGATAAGTGGCAAGTTGTCGAAAAATCGTTTTTTTTAAATAGGTGACGAAGACTGCTTCCATATGTTTCAGCTTTTGAACACGACTAAGTTAGGCTTATACCAGACATGCGCCGTGCTTTCAAGGTAGAATATTACGGTGGAAAGCGTATGGTGTTTTTGCCATCAGTTGCGCCTACTCGCGCGTTCGTACATGTGCAGAAAAATGGTTAGTACTGCGCGAATTATGCACGACACGAGAACAGGAACAAACACGACAACACAGGAGCAGTTGCAATCGTGTTTACGTGTTTGTTCTCGTGTTGTTTGTGGTAGTGTTGTCGTGCTTGTTCCTGTTCTCTTGCAGTGTCTAATTCGCACTGTACTAACCTTTTTTTTTCTGCAATGAACTAACTAGCCCGCAAGAACGTACATGTGCAGCCAGTCTTCGACGTCAAACTGGTATGTTTGTCTGGTTTTGTTGGAGGCGTGGTTTCTTGACGAATCGCTGGGTGTTTAGGATAAGATCCCGTGCGGAACTCCCTCTAGAGTAGGCTAACCCCGCAAATGCACCAGTTAGTGACGGGAAGGATATATTTAGAGCTATTTTTAACCTAACAAAGATAGCGCAGTAAATGTAATCACAGCTGAGCCGATGCGAGAGAGGGAATACTTCGTCGTATCTGCCAGCATTTTTGCAGGTGGTGTAAGGAGACTTCGTCGTCTGCCAGTTTCAATACAAGTTCATTTTTCGGCCGCATATCTTAATTACCGCACCGCACCGCACGCAACGCAAGCCGAGACGGCCATCATCTAGCCGTAATATGCACGGGTTTTTAAACTCACTCTCTGCGTTTGAGGTTGTTCAGCTAAAAAGCATGCAACTACGAAAGAACAGGAAGAGGTTTAGTATTTTTCTGTTAACTCAAGAATGCGTTCCAGGATTGCATCTCACGGTCATCATGTGCGCAGAAAAGCTTCAGGAAAAACATTGCCCTGGCTCACAACACCGCATCGACACGTAACAATGGAGCCCGCGAATCAGGAGGACCCGCTTTAACAAACACGACTGTTTTAGTCTCGGGTGGGCTATCATCGATATGTTATTTCGCGAAGCAGGTAGCGCGTACGGCTCATTGCGCCCTAAGATTTAGTATCTCTGAGTTTTGACTTAATTTCGAGAAATGATAATTTGAGTGGATAGATTTCGCGGCACAAACAGCGCACAGCACAACATTTGTCACGATTTTAATTAATTCGCCCACCCGAGGCATACCGCTACCTCCTGTTAGGCTTGTGTCCAATGCTATACCGCTAATATTTGCACTGATACAAAGTTTCACAGCAACTAAGCCGAGAGAAAAGTTGTTTTAGCAGGTATCCACGCCAGGTTTTAAGTTATGTTTCACCAAATTTGACACCCGCGCTTTGCCTTAACGCTTTTGCCCACAACTGCAGAGCTCACTTCCATAAAATATTTTGTCCAAGTGCGTCTAGAATATAATAGACTTCCCGTCTCTTTAAAAGAGGACACCATGCTCATGGACAGTAATTATATCAGAAACTAAACATCAATTATGACGTAGGTAGGGGGAAAATTTATTCACGTTACGAATTCGAGCTTGAAATAAAAGCGCGAATATAGGAAGAAAAACAATATAGCTCTCTCGATAACGAGGTTTCTACTAAAAAATGGTTGGAACGCACTCAGCAGCAGTTGCATGCAACGTCCCGCCTATGTGGATGAAAGTATTATCATACCAGCGATCGGAGAATTCTGGACAAAAGATACTATTTTGTAGTCTTGCAATCATAAGCAGGCGTCGCTGAAAGCACTTACCGTCTCGGTACGTGTATTCCACAGCATTACGTGTTTCGTAACCCAGCTCACGTGTTGTCTTCCCCTCCGCAGTTAGGAACTGTCTGCAAAATATTAAGTTGCTTCCATTAAAATAGGAAATCGAGTCGAAGTAATCATCAACAATTCTTTAGCAGCGAAAGATTGACACCTTCATGCCTACAAAATTTACCTCACCATTCAAATTCGTTACGGTATCATAACGTGCACTTCCTGGTAACGCCTGAATATTGCTTTCAGGGATCCCAGAATTGTGCTAGAATATTATCATTACGTTTATATTAGTTTTGCTCGCTAGGTGAGAAAAAATGTCACAATAAGAAAGTACAACCAGATCTGTTGTAGGGAATCTCGTCCACAATTTAGAGCTCAAACGTTTTTTCAGCTTGCTTGTACCAAGATTTAATGAAAAGAATACACCTTACGAAGATTTGACAAGTGCGGGGTTGTAGACAGCCGTGTTTGCAAAGCACCAAAATTTTCAAGCGCATATTATTGGCTAGCTAAAAAAGAAAAATTGTGTAACATTCAGATAAGTTTAGTGATTTTTACGTTAATAAAACTGCGCAAATAGGACACGGATGCAGAGATGAGACGTACACAACAGCGCTCTGTGTACAGCGCTGGTTTTTGCGTCTGTTCTCCGCGTCATTGTCTTCACGCTGTTTTAAGAGGTTTTGCACGCTTTTGCATTTAAATTTACAATGTAAGATCCTGAGAGCTAGAAGAATGCACCTTTAATTAGATTTATTCGATGCAACAATAGTGTTGTTTCCTTTTCTGAACATAAAATAAAGCTATTCTAATTTCGGTGCGAGAGTGCTACTTAACAGTGGTCAAAATCATTGTTACTTGCAGGACATTGGGGTTGACCTTGGCCAACCAAAAGAAATAAAGTAACTATCCGCTGCTGCGACTCGACATCTTTGGGCTTCCCCAAAGATGTGATAGCGCTTGCTAGCAACAAGATCCAGAAGATGAAGTCGTGTGGTAGACATGAAGCACAGGAAAATTCCGGCAATGACAGAACGAAGTATGCGGTAATACCCTACATTCATCAGTTATCCCATAGGCTTAAGCAGGTTGGCACTAGATATGGGGTAAAAGTGCTCTTTTCGGTCCCTAATAAACTAGGCAAGGTTTGTGCTATTGTTGACAAAAGAGCCCGGGAACAGAAGCAAATAAGAGGCAAAAGAAAAAATGCATGCCAGGTGGATCATGATTCAACCTTTGTGCCATGTGCAGAGGGAGTGGTTTATGACATACCTTTTAAATGCGGCAAGAGTTACATTGGGCAAACCGGTAAATGCATAAATACACGCTTACGTCAGCATAGAACCTCTTTGAATGGTGCTCCTTCATCAAATCTGTCCCTTCATTACAGAGATTGTCTTCTAAACAAACCCGGTGTGTCTAACAAAAAAGCATGCTTTCCTCTGCTTAACAGGGCTAAGATTAAATTCAGACATCCAGATCAGTTAACTAGGGAGTTGTGTGAAGCCTATCACATTCACAAGAACATCGACACGTGCGTTAGCACACCATCTGTAAACTTACATGAGTGTGAAATTTTGTATCTAGATTTTTAACTCTCTTTTGCGTGCCTGGTGGGGGAAGCGCAGGCGCTTTGGGTTGTCAGTTGTGTGCATATAATCCGTGTTTTTTTCAAATAAACTTTCAGTTGTTAGTAGCGCTTGTCCTTGTCTTCCTTCTCTGTTCTTGTTCCTAGTCGCAGCGCTGGTGAAATTGTGAATATGTACCAACTAGCTCAAACCTCCATTTTGCTACTGAACCCACGGCGGCGCCAACAGGTCAGCTTCGCTGCCCTCTCCCCGAGGGCACTATGCTACCGCTGCAGCTTATCACGCACGTGAGTTAATTGCAAAACAGTCTCACGACATGCATTGCTCTTTGTCGTCCTCGTCAAATTCATCTGTGCGCAAAAGTTCTATGTGTGCGTAAATTCCCTCGCCCGTCCTATTCGGTGTAACAACCTTAAAATCCTCGTTTTTTATTTTAACTTAGGTATATTCACTCTAGCGTCGCAGTGTTAACGTGCGCCCTCACACGTCCCTCATTCAAATGATTGCGATGCACAACGCCGCAATAAATTAACAGTGCGCCGCCATAAGCGATGATTCTGCATTGAGCGGAAGTAACAAGGTTTTCTACAATAGTTATGCGGCTATATAGGCGTGGAGACTTCAAAGGGCAATAGGTTATCTGTGCTATGCCGTGAAATGGCGACTGTGCTGACGCGCTCATCCAGCAACCTCATGAATCAAGCAAAAGCCAAAACCCATCCTAATCACTCAATTATTAATGTCACTGGTGGCTTGCTTATGAACAGCTATTTTGAGAACCAATTTCCTTTAATGAGGCGTATTTAAGAGCGCTAACATTGCAATTATGCCTTCACGGTGCTGCAGGAAATGTGAATAAATAAATAAATAAATAAATAAATAAATAAATAAATAAATAAATAAATAAATAAATAAATAAACAAGGGAACATCTAGTAACAAGATATTATTTAGTTTCGTAGGCTTATATTCTAGCTACAAAAAACCAAGTACGCAAAATGAGGACCATGCCTCACCATGCATTAGCGACTCATGATTAGCCATTCAAATCATTTAACCAACTAGCCGAAACTTCCACTTTGCTGATGCACAATGCGTCTTAGAGAAAGTCAAAGAAGTGGGCATTTCGTGGGTTTTTTCGAAGCATCTACATCCTATATCTCGCTACGCTTAACTGTTTCAAAGTCAGAATTTTTCCGGGGGGGGGGGGGGGGGGGTGTTTACCCGACTTGACGGCAGGGAATCAAAACTGGTGGCCCAGTTTTCCGCAGAAAGACCCACGCTCTAACTCGCGACACCTTTTTCATCACTGTATAAAACCGCCAGTGACCTGGCTGCATTTTGACCTTAGTGAAATCAAAATTTTCTTCATTATTGAGGACATCACGCGCGCTTGAGCATATGCTGACACGGCCAACATGAATTTCTAGCGCCCAGAACAAGTGTGATCCTCATAAAGCACTTTCTCTCATTTTAAAGCTTGGAACAAGATAGCGAAAGCACTTTAGAGGCATTGATGTATTAGTAATAGGCAATGAACTGCCTTTCACTTGGTATTTGCTATTTTGAGAGAAATTCGCGAGCACGAAACCTAATTTTCTCCTAAGTGTAAGGCTTCCTGTCTCTTCACGTTACACCTATAATTTTCCCTAGCATGGCTGGCTCAGTTCTTTAAAACTTAAGTTGAACCGTTTTCGTTGGCATCCACGTTTCTGCCCCTATAGGTGAGTATCGGTAGGATAAACCTGTTATATACTCTTCTATTGAGGGATAATAGTAACAACCGTTCATGATCTCAGAAACTTATTAAATATGTTCCACCCCATTCTAATTTTCCTATTTATTTGACCCTCATGATCCGGATCTTCGGCCACTATCTGCCTTAGTAGATGTATTCCCTAACCACTTGCAGCACTTCGCAACCAACTGCAGACGGCTGTTCGCTTCCGATACTGCTGAAGATTACAATGGTTTTCGCGCACATTAATTTTTAGGCACACCGCCCGGCTCTGCAGCCAAACTCAGTGATCATGCTTTGAAGGTCATCTCCACAGTGATGTAGCAAGGCAATGTCATCAGCAAATCAGAGATGACTAAGGTATTCTCCATAATTCTTATCCACAACTGTTCCCAATGCAAAGCTCTGAACACCTCCTCTAAATAGGCGGTGAATAGCTATGGCGATATATCTCCTTCCCTGCCTTTCTTTCTTATTGGAAGCTTATCGCAAACTTTTCGGAGGGCTATTGTTGCGGTGCAGCCGTTATCGGTATCTTCCGGTATTTTTACATAAGGCTCTTCTACACCCTGATTCCTCAGTGCCTCCTTGGCTGCTGAGGTTTCTAATTAGTCGAATGCGTTCTCGTAATTTCTGAAGGCAATATATATAGGGTTGGGTTATACTCTGCGACTTCTTTATCACCGGGGTTGTAGTGTTAATATGGTCTATTGTCGAGTAGCCTTGTCGAAACCCTGCTTGAGCATTTTGTTGATGGAAGTCGAAGAATGTCCTGATTGTTATCTCTTACCTTATTAGATATGTATACGCTATGAACAGCAAGCCAATTTTACTATTAACAAGAGCATAACAATCAGCTTATGAATAACAATAAAATAATGAATAAAAGGTTCTATATTTTTTCAAATTTCTGACGACTCCTTTCTTGTGGATTAAGATGATATTAGCGTTCTTCCAAGCTTCTGGTACGGTAGAGGTCATAAGTCATTGTGTATACAACGTGTCTAGTTTTTCTGACGCTACCAGATCTATCAGTACCTGATCCTCAACATATTCTTTCCCTCTTTGCATTGCTAGTAAGGCAGACTTTACTTCCTCTATCGTTACTGCCGGGAAGTCCGTTTGTTGTGCGTTGCTGCCTCTTTCATTTACGTGCTCATTACGTCAGCAACTGCATAGATTTGTGTAGACGTGTGCGCCTACTTTAACTATATTGCGCATAATGCTAATGACAATGCCCGCTTTGCCTCTTAATGCGTACATGCGATTTTATGAATAAAAACCGCACTAACTGTACTTTAGATATTTAGCACAACCTCCTCTCTGTCCTTCAACAGATCTGATGTTACTAAATTCTCGCAAGCTCCTTTCCAGCTTTGCATTGATCCTAAGGATTTCTTTACTTCTTTCTTTACCGGCGGAATGTCCCATTGCTGTTAGCTGCTGTCTCTCTCCTTAACGTACTGATTACACTAACTGCTGTATAGATTTGTGTAGAACTCTTCGGCTACTTTAACTATCTTATCCATATTGCTAATGATATTGCCCTTCTTGCCTCTTAACGCATGCATCTGGCTTCTATCGATGCCCAGTTTCCACTCCACCAGGTTCTGGCTAAATCGCTTCTTTAAAGCATGATCGAATCTCTCAATATCAAACATCTTTAAGTTGGGTACCTAACGCTTATTTTATTAACTTTGATAGCTCTGCCTGTTCTATTCTTTCTGTCGGGTTAGATACTTTCGTATTTCGGCGTTTCTTAATTAAATGTTCCTCCCCTCAAAGAGCTTGCGGTATCCTGTAAAACCATCCAACCTCCTATTCTGCTCCGCACTTCGTAATGCTATCTGCGCATTATCGTGATAGCTGTGACATTTCTTGAGCATTAAGCTTGTTGTCATTTAAACCTGAATATCTGTTCTGCAGCAATCTGCTGAATGCCTATACTTTCACTCTTACCGCTAACTCCCTAATGAGCTTCCGCTTAACTAGTTTCTTCCGTTCCCCCTTCAAGTGTAGGCTAATTAGAGACATTACCACCCTGTGGTCACAACAACGGAGTTTTCCGAGGACCTCCATTTCCTGCATGATACTCGAGTGCGCGCATCATATGAAATCTTTTCCAGTTTTAGCCTCACCATTAAGGCACTACCACGTCCACTCCCTTTTCTGTCGCTTGTGGAAGTAGGTATTCCTTTCGTTCGACATTATTCGTCCTAATTTCAGAACTTTGCTTTCTACAGCATTATTCATCGATGCCTGTTAGCCCACTCGTTTTCACGATTGTGGGAGCATCATCCCAATGTGTTTAATTTCTAAAAGATATGTACACTGAATCAATCAAAGCAGCTCCCACTGCATCAAGAGTGTAACCAAAGGTAACTGATTGACGTATCAATCACCGTGCGCTAACATATATAGGGTTCTTGCAAAGACTCAGCTGCATCCTCAGCGTAGAGCGCTAATCGCAGTGAGTTGTGATATTTTGATTAAACCAAGGAATGCCCCAAAACCAACATCCGTTCGCTTCCAGCCCAGTTTTTGAAGGATGGGGCGGTTGTCTGTGCTATTATTAACAAGTTGAAGTAGACGTACATACCCTTTCGCCTCATTTTCTCCGCCAGATTAGACACCACCAGAGACAGAACCAAGGCGAAGATAGACAGAGGAAGGTTGGTCGCTACAGAAAACTGTATCTAGATTTATGTCGTTATTGGTCTCGCCATGAAGGCCGCAAATGCGCAGTCACCTTGCAGACGAAGCTTGCGCTGTACACCACTTTCGGGAACGTTACGGTGAAGTCCTGCTCTAACCTGCAGCGCAAGTCTTCTCACCCATTTAAACCAGAGGGGCGAACTTCAGAATCACGTTCTTTAAGCAGTACCATTAGAAGCCTGGTGGGGCATAAAATGCGTATTCGATCACACAATAACCAATACCACAGTTTACGTGACCAGTCTGTAAGTCCTAACTATCAGTTTCGATGAATATTCATTGCGTTCTTTGCGACCTCTAGACGCCTTCGGGTAAGCATCCAACCACCAGATTGAGGGCCCTGATAGATGTGTCATTGTGCGCAGACATGTAGGGGTCGGCACACACCACCATAAAAAGTTGACACAAGGCTCGTTGTAAAGGCATCAACTGCTGCTAGGCTCTAGCATTGCCAGCACGTATTGTAATTACGTGTTCTATGAAATATTTGATCGTTCTCTCTCTCTTTCTACAGCTTCTCCAACCCTCTCTCCGCCCACATCAGCGGGATTTCTGTTATCTTCAGACTTGGGTCCCTCTTGCATATCTAGATTGCACTGTTCCCCGCCTGCAATCATTCATGACTTCTTGTGGAAAGCAGCCACTGCCCACAGGAAAGGCTATCGCGCAGCGCATAAAAAATAGGATATGGACCACTGGCATACTCACACTTGACCCCTTCGACTTATAGCGGTAAAAGTGTAGTAGTACTTGAGCGAAGCAATTTGGGCTTGTTTATCCAGGTTTGTACATTGTACGCTCCAGCACTTGATTTGGGTGAGTTCTCGATGGTTAGAACTGGGGTAAATTGCTTCATATGCAAGCTCTGTGGCTTTTACATTGTAATATACCTCTTGCACCGATTTGTTCAATGTCTGAAACAAAGTGTTACATTTTTTGTTATTTGAATAATTCGTCTCGTTTTTTGCTATCATACAAAGTGTACTTGACTTGTCTCTTTCTCAGGCTTGTTGAGAAAAAAGTGCCCTAGTGGGGAAAACAAACACAGGCAACAGAGCTCTCTATTTTTTTTTACCCTAAGAGATAAAACAACGCTTGTTTATGCGCTCTAGAGGGAAAACCTTTAGGATAGGTGTAGTTCGTGTCGCTAAAGCACAAAAACATTTAGCCCTGATAAATGTGGTGCACGAATATTTTGCGCCTCAGTGATGATATAGGTCTCATGTTTTTTTGTATTGGAATAGCGGCGAGACTCCGCCAAACTTCACCGCCTGTACATTTGCTCCTCAGCTCAGCATAACCTTAAAGAAAAGGTAGATTACTTGGTGAGCTGAGAATTTGTCAACTTAAAAGTCGTTTCTATACTATGTCTCCATTCTCTCTGTACCTATTCCGGCCTTTTCTTATTTTCTAGTGATGTCGTGGTAGCCATAAATGCTGTGATGCTTTTTGTAGCCTATACTGTGTCCCTATTTTCATATGATTCAATTTGCGCCTTCTTGCTGCTTTCTCTCTTTCGCCCTTTCTGCCTTGTCTAGATTTAAGCTCGCATCCCCTCTCTTAGCACATGTTTCGAGCCTTTATTTCTGTGCTCTCCTTTCTAGTTTATTTCAACTTGTGATTATAGAAAGGGAAACAACAAAAGATACAGGTAGGTGCTCACAAAACGCCGGCCACGCAAGTCCGACCAATCTCTTGTTTTCCTCGAAACTGCTGCATTCACATGAACACCCCATGCAGTTTGACGTGCATTGTAATTATTCTAAGAGTATGCAATGCCAAGAGCCATTGTTTTCATCCTTCAGAGGCCTGTTTAACCATTAATAAAGGCTGGCACAAAGCACGTTTACAGCTTACAACTTTCCCAGGTGTCTCAATACGGTAGCAAAACTCAACAATACCAACTTGAAACATTAGACATCCAAATTGTGTTAAAATAAAACACAACCGAGAACAAAGCATGGACCAAATACGCCCATACAAAACCCTTCGACAACCAGCACAACTTTACTAAAAACACGCTTCCACCTGGCCAGCAGCATTTAATAGGCGTTCAAGCGCACGTCCGAGATTGTACCTTTCGGAAATTTGGTACCTTTGAATTTCTTTTCTTCGTATAATCTGAATACGTATACTTTCGCTCTAAGCATCGGCCCAACGCTCATTCAAGTGGTCTAGGGAGGTGTAAAAGCGCGAAGTGTTTTCTCTGTCCTTCTTTGCGCGTGTTCATCGATCGCCGCGAAAACGTGCTCTGTTCATTTTATTTGCCGCGCGCCACACGTCATTTACCGCTGCCAATATTGGAGACACCCTGCACCCCAGAAGAAAAGTTTATAAGATTTCATAGATTCTTGTCGTGGCTTTCAACTCCATGTCTGGAAATTCTTTGGCGCCTTTAAATTGAGAACGGCAGAGTGAGGCGGTCATTCTAATCTTTGGCGCCACCGATTGAAGATTCTGCCGTCGCCACCACAAAGTCGCTTAATTCTTTGTGAGAACTAATTCGCGTCTCACATCAAACAGTGCTGCTTCTTTCCACTACATCTCTTCTAGGTACCAAAGGCACGGTCCTTTTTTCTGCTATAAATTTTTCCTTGTAGCCTAAAGCTGGGTACATTTAAAATGTGGGGCATTGTTTTGGTGCCTAAAAGTGCAGAAATATTTCAAACAGCTTGCTAAATGCTCACAACAGCCGTTTCCATTTCCTTAGTTACAGGGTTGTTTACTTCTCTTTGACGGGTATGAGTGAAAGATGGCTGCTGTGCGCTGCTTCACTGAACACCTGGTGATTGAAGCCGACAATATGGAGGCTACGTGTATTTGGCTTGCGACGCAGCAAATACTGCTCACAACACTCTGCCTTCATCAGATGTCATATACACACTGTTCCCATTGGTTGCCTCAGAAAAGCTACATCGGCGAAACCAAAATTTTCAAAGAAAGAATTCGGCAACATAAGAACGACGTCCGCAAATTTGCAAGAGAGCGCAATCCTGTAGCCGAACATTCCGAGGACTCCGACCATAGAATCAACTTTGAAGAGACCCGCATCCTCGGAACCGAAACAAATTACCACAAGAGGCTCCTTCTGGAATCCTGGCATATCCAAACCACCCCGAACAATATCAACCGCACAAAAGGAAACCTGCCCCCAGTATATGCCCAGGGACTTCGCTTTTCAACGCAATGAAAAAAAGTCGCCATTCAGCACCTCCCTGCAGTGCGCCAGCGTGACTAACAGCCTAAAACCCCTCCCCCTCCCCCGCGCCTTGCGCGACACAGCTGTCGTTCTTTTCACCCCCTCCCCCTCCATACTTAAAAGACGCTAGCTACTGCCTTCAGTCACACCTGATGAAGGAGCCGAGTCGGCTTCGAAACGTTGGGTTAAAGTTAACATTTTTGGTTGGAGATGTGCAGTTTATTATAAGTCTTCAAACCCAACTAGACAGGTAAATCTGTCAAAATGTTCAGTTTTCAACGTATAAATTATGTTCGACTGGAGAACGAAAATGCTCATAGTCCTGGGTATTTCCTATCAGTAAGTCTGACAAAAGTGATCAGAAAGCTCAAATAACGACGTGAACTTACTGTACAATACAATAGCTATGAGTTCCCGCAAACTGCGAACATACCTATTTAATTCATTAAACCCGCAACCCGCACCTCAATAATTCAGGCGTCAAACAAACGTGAGCTAGTCATAGGGATAGCTTCCTGTTTCCTACAGCTCCCTGGGAACTCGCAGGTTTCGAAGAAAATGAATATAAAAACGTTTCTAAAAGTGGTTACACTTGTAAAAACTTGAAAAAGAGTATTGCCAGTAGTATATTGAGAAAATTCAATAATCAAGACGACTTCCCTCTTTATTTTGTATTTCAATGAACTTTTACAGGATGTCACTAAATTTAAAAAGCACATGAAGGACAATTATCAAGACTTTCGTCAACAGCAAATGGTTACGTTCTTTCTTAAAAGCACGGCGCTTTCTTATCGACCTTTTTGCTTATTTGAAGTTTTTGGGATGCTAACTGTTACATACTTGACGTCTTGCAAGAACCCGATGTCAGCCGATCCTAGCGAGAAGAAATAATAGGACTGACAAAATAAAACACTTGCACTTACATTCCATGCACGTTGGTATTGGCCCAATCTCTCTTCATTGCTCCAGATAAAGCCAGTGTCAGAAGCTGCTAGGAAGGAGAAAGCGGGGTTCAAAATTAAAACGAACAGTAGGTGCATTGCCGACAACCTCTGCAGTGTGCCGTCGAGTGCAGAGCAGAGCTGAAGCTTCTCTCGGTATTTATAAGACTGATGGGTGTCAGTTGCGCAATTATTGAGCACGTACTTCTGTTGTTTTTATGCGGTGACCTTTGCAAGCGCCGTCAAAAGTCCCCGGTTTTCCTTGACGACAGCATAAAAATGAAGAGATATGCTGACAACCGGTGGTTTTATACTGTAATGAAAGTTGTTTACTTTTATTTCTATGCACTTTGAGCTCTAAAGTTATGATTTTCTACTTTCCTGACAGTTAAATATGGAAGCAACAAATAGTCTGTTTACATAATTCAATGACACAGCAGTTTGACTACTCAGATCTGATTATGTTTCCACCGGGATAAATATATTTCTGCACGTCCTTCTCAGTGCGTGCAAAGGTGCAACTTTGAAACGTAAAAACAGTTGTGTTGCTCGCAGCATTCGTTTCAGCCCTTTATTTTCGCCATGCGACAGAACAATGTCGGGAGGCGCAGAGGTTAAGCCAAGTATGTTTTTTAGTTGCAGATCCGGGTTTAGCCATAAGCGCTTCGACGCGCCCATCACAGTTTTTTTTCTCCGTTCGTTGCAGCTTTGCGCGAAGAACTGAATAATGCATTTTAAAAAGATAGCACGAGAAGACGTCGAGGGTTTCTGTTGGGTCATCTTTTAATACAATTCAAGAGCTGCTTTCCAATAAGAATGGGAACCAGGCTCCTCGTGTGAAATAGGCAATGCCTGAAGCATACTAATAGTTTAGACCTTAAACGCGACTTTAAAACACATTAGTCGTCAGCAGTTTCCTTGTAATTGCTTATATTAATATAGAACAACGTGTTAGTTTCAAGCTGCTGCAGTATCAGAAAATCATCCCCATTAGAACTGACGGCATTGTGGGTAGGGCGTCGAGACTACATTGATAATGAGCGTCCTTGAAAGCTGTCCTGCAAGAGGAGTCCGATTAATGACAATATCAAATATAGCGACAGACCTTTGACCCCTGCAGCATGAATACATGTGAACTTAAGATAATTGTGATCAGTCAACGTAGAACTGAAGCCATCGGAGACCAAACAGTACTCACTTCAAAAGTGATAGCACTGCACTAACGTTGCTTTCTATTTTGGTAAAAACGCCTGTCTGCAACTGTTCTCCTCGCCACTTACACGAATTCATTTATGGTTAGTCATGTAAATTCACTTTCTGAAACTTTCTTACTTCAATCTTACCAAAACGCGCTTCTGGTCGCAATAACTTATTTGAAGGTACCACACACAAAATAAAAAAAAACTTCACGTAGACACGTCGCTAGCTCTGGAGCAATTGGATTTAGAAGATGAAGGTGGATGATGTTGGTAGACTTGACCCCCCAAACGAAACAAGTTCCGTTTGGGGCGTATCTTGAGGGGTTGTAACTGAACAACGGGTGCGTTCTTCTTCGCTTCCTTCGTCTAGTAAACGAAACAACTAACGCTCGTTACTTCAACGTCTGCCAGACGATGTCGGCCTTTTTGTTTTACCACTTCACGTGTTTGACGTTCAAAAATTTCTTGGAACACGCCATCGTACCGGATCGTCCGCTACTAGCTTAAAGACCCAAGAGCTGTGGCAGCGCTCTTCGGATTCTGAGTGCGCCCGACACAGCCTCGCTTCGAAGCTAAGTGGCGCAGGCGCAGAGGGACCTAAAGCTTGTGCCTCTCGTCGTCTTCCACTTCCCATTGATGCACACATGCAACGGACTTACTGACGCTCTAAAGAGCGCAGCCGTGCCCCTTGCGTGTTCAAGCTAGAAGAGGACAGAACTTGCATATATTTGATGCCAGAATGAGCACCCTTGTTTGGGCGTGGTACATTACTGTGGTGGAGTCAGCATCCTCGGTGACATATTGATGTTAAGACAAACCAACGCATATTGCTAACTTTGCCCGAAAACTATTCTAGAATTGTTATCTCGAAACTTATCTGGACAGTAGTTATTTATTTATTACAGCAGCATACATACACCGCTGCAGAGATGAAGACTAAAGGCTCATAGCTTGAGACGGCGCCATTGTTTTTGTGCACTTCGTGACGGTACTATATTCGGATAAACAGAAATAGATACATTTCTATAAATTCTGCAGCAGTTTCTTAAGGAAGCGGAATGATAAACTTTTGGTGAGGAAACTTTAGGCTGGAATATATTTATTCTAAGGCGGTTAGGAATACGGACGCAGTAGCCATAATACAAGCTTTCTCTTTCGATCATGCCACTTCCAGCAATATATGTCATTTGGCGTAACTAAAGACAGTATTCTTGGCCGCAGGGAATCGATTTCTGTCTTCGTTAACTCTCCGTTAGCTTGGCATTTTCCCATTTTAAAACAGTGTACTGATACCGCAACAGAGAGAACGTTTCTTAAAGGCACATCCCGTTGGAGGCAATGGAGAGCGGTGAGCCTGCAAAGCCTGGAAAAAAAAGTGAAATTCACGAACAGCTTTGTAAATTTTGCATTTGGCATGTGTGCAGCATTCATAGCACGGCGCACCTTCTCAGCTGCATCCATAGCCCTCCCTCGATACAAATAAGAAGCCACCACGCCGCCGGCACCGGCTTCTGCGTGTTAAGGCTTCTGCGTAAGCCCGCTGGACGTGCGCTTTGCGTTTCTTTCATGATCCAAATTGATCCAAATTTTAGCTTTCTTTCAAGACGTGTGGCATCACCTCGCTGCGACATCGCGGCCCGTCTTATTACAATAAAGTTGGCGCTAGGTGTGCGACATCCACTATTTGAACATTCGTCAACGAACGAGGCAAACCCTACCACGAGTTTGCCGTCCACCTTCGCATCAACAACAAGCGTTTAACTTTCTGAGCTACACGTCCGGCTAAGTAAACCAGCGCAGTAACTAAGAAGGCTGTCTGAGTGGTTTCTAATCATTGGAGAGTGATTCGAAGACTGCCGAACAAGAATATGTCAGTAGTTTTCCTTTGCTCAGATACCTGCGAGTGGTCGCAGTTTCCTTTTATCACACAGTCGCTGCGAGCATGCAATGTGCCTTCCAAATGAGAGTCACAGAGCGTCTTCGCTTAACGGCCGGCAAATCTCGCCTCGACCAGATCTTTGGCCGTTTCCTCTGCACGGCAAATTACGCACGACAAAGTGCGTGTCGGATTATGTGCGCATCTGTTAACTCACCACAAATTGCGTTCTCGTGTGAACAGTAGCTGCTGCAAGGAAGCAGGGGAAGATTTACGGTGGACGGGCATAAATTCCCACCATCGCCGATATCATTAATGGACGAACCACATACCACTGAGCAGTCCGACTATGGACCACTTGGATCATGTAAATATGGGCTTTCTGAAAACATGGGCTCCTATTATCTCTCTTGTTTTTCTCTGAATTTTCTTGTTGCGCACCAGCGTCGTTTTCAATCATTTCTCTCTTTTCTTTTTTTTTAAAGAAAACTTTTTGTTAGCGGAGGCTGTCGGAAGACATGGGCGGAAAAGATAAATGCATATACACTTTTCTGTCGCCTGTTTAGAAGTAATTTTTTGGATTGCACGTGTTTTGAAAAGCTTTTTTTAATATTCTCGTGTGAGCTCTCTGGCATGATCAGAATTACTTGCTAAGCCATGACATAATAATCATCCCTTCTGCGACCTACTGAATAGCACAACGCGACAAATCCGCAGAATTTCTGTTTCGTATACAGTTAAGTAAGAATTTTCTGGTAGTCGGAAAAAGGCGGAAGTGTTCAATAATTGTTCCAAAGTTATAAATACCGTGATCTTTTCGCAGATCGGCAATAGGTTTCTAGGGGGAAGCATACGTCACACTTGACCTTTGGAGTAGTAAAGGCGGTATGAGGATAAAGCCTGGGTAATCATTTACCGCCAGTCTTTCTGCATAAAAAGATCAACTCAAAACCCTCTTCGTTTTGACAACAGAAGAAGTTATTTTGAAAGTCTGAAATTTAATATTTCTAGAGTTTTATTCCGTAGTCATTTACAGACGCGTTTCGAAAAAAATGATGGAAATCACAAAGTACCGACGCATTGCTATTAGCATATACCCAACCTCCTAGGGCATGGTTTTCAATTTTGTCTGTGGGTTTTTAAACGTTTCCGATATAATAATTTAAGTATGGGAGCATTGCTTAAATCTACTTCCCAGGATTTATGATTTGGGTCAGCATGAACTTTGGGACACAAACGAAGAGAGACACATGGAACACGGAACACACTGCTGACTAACAACTTTAATGAAAAGGCGCGGAACACGCGGAAATGTATACAGTGGTAAAGGTGGAGAGAAGGATGGAGAGAAGGCAAAGGGCATGGCGAAAGAAGGCCGCACCAAAAGCAAATGTAACAACAATCCTTAGAACAAAAGACGAAACAGCCGTTACCGGGAAAGCGAAATCACTGAGCCCCCCACAATCTTAGGCCGCGTTGCAAAACTGTGCGCACGTGATGAGAACCAAAGCAAGATCGAGAATCAGTTCTAAGAGTAGTCACAGGATAAGATCTAGGCCACAACAAAGACAGTGAAAGAGCAAAAGCCGCGTCATAAAAACAAAACACGAAACAACTGAAAGAATATATGAATGAAAAACCCGCAAGAATTCACGCCAAAACTTTCAAACATTAGCCGTGTACTGGAATGTGTTCGATGAAGGAAATTATCAAGTTTCCGAAGGACACAGGACAAATACGACCCTTCTTTGCCAAATTTGTTTTTCTGCGCCTTTGCTACACTGTTACGGGTGCATTAACGCACGCTGGAATGCATTTGAATGATGTTACTTTTTATTAATCTTAAAAATGAAGCTTGCTTACGCTGAATCAAGCCTATTTCAGAGCACATTCAAGGTTCAAGGTTGTACATGTTTTTGGTACAAGGTTAGAGAAAAACACTGGAATACAGAAGGAGGTCCCAAAGTCAGAGACTGTGGATGGGACCTGCCGTAAGAACAATTGTAAACAAGAATTACAAATGGCAGATGCAAACAAAAATTAAAGTTGTCGGCATCATAAATGAGCAGTGAGGAGGCAAGAGGAGGCAAACAATGGTACCTTGATTATACGCGCATGGTACGAGCACAGGTTCTAGAAGTAACTGATAAATAGCTTTTCACCTCTCCAAGCGTCCTTGTGCAACAATTGTGCCTGGTTTTCCACTGTTTTTATATTAAACAACTCTACCGTTGCGGCATTTTATAAATACCATATCTCCCTCTTGCCCAGTTACTTCCCATTTCGATTAATGAGTAACAAAGCTTTAACTGTCAAAATTGTTACAACCGCACTCACATAAGTCGTCGGAGACCGGCTTAATGTGTGTACACCGTGAGCTACATTGACGAACGAAAAACAAAGTTCCGGACCTTCGTTAGGGGTTAAATGCGTCACTTACGAAGCAATGCTAAGCGGAACCCAATCAGAGGGATGTAAACAGTTCACCCTGTGATTCAACCTCGTAAAAATTTTAACGCAGCCGCTAATTATCCTTGCACCTCAACATGCAAAAGTGCACAGGGCACGGTCATGCAAGTTTCGTCCTTGTAAAACCATCCCCAACAGCTCTTTAAAGTACGAATCAACGAATCAAGTACGAATCAAGTTTATTTGACTCCCAACGCACCTGCCTTGCAGCTGCTTTCGGGAAACCTACACATCGTGGATCACAGAACACCCTGACTCTCTGAGGCCACGCAGTTTTTCGTCCAAACGCTTTTAAAAAGATTAACAGGTGACCAATTAAATTTAGTTACCCAACAAAGCCATCGGTTTGAACATTTCATACAAAATGCTTTGAGAAAATAGCGGATTTTTGGGAAACTTCAAGGATATAAAAAGAATTCTCTTTATTCTCTTTAGGGTGTCTAAACTACTCGCACCGTCATTGCGTCCAAATAAATGAGCTGAGTCTGGATTAACTTATCTGAACGGAAATTCTGCAGCATTTAAATAAATTGCAAACTCTGAGAAGCGCCACTCATATTGTTCTAAAAAAAATTAAAGAACGCCAGCAGTACACGGTACTGGATGTTGCTGTAACGACTGGAAGTTGAAATCATCCAGCGCGGATTCGCTCACGTAGGCGAGAGGCATAGCGCAGCTGAACCAGTTTTGAGAGCGGGGTTTGAGACACCCAAGGTAGACCGCAAAGTAGGTCAGAACACGTGTCGCCAGCGTCCATTCAGGCCGGCTTCTTGCAGTCGTCCGTTCCGTCGATAGCTCAGTTGGTAGAGCGGTGGACTGTAGAGGATCCTTCCACACGGTAATCCATAGGTCGCTGGTTCGAATCCGGCTCGACGGACGCAGTTTTTTTTTCCTCTTTGTAGTAGCGCCTAATAGAGCTTCAGTAGCTGCATCAGTGGCTGCGTCAGAGTAGCTGCGTCAGAGCAGTCCCCATTTTGGCTCACCTCTGAAACTCCGTTCTCTTAACCACTAACAATTATCACCGTACGGAGGTTTTTCTCGCCCTATCTTATGCCTTGATAAACATCAGTGGCAGCTTTTGTGAACGTCTATCATTTCTTTGAAGCGATTATTGCGTGAGAACTCACGTTGAGTTTTTTACCTCTCTCCCTGCTTGCGCGTTCACATATGGGGAGCAATATTAATGTTTCCGTCGTGTGTTTCTTGCCTCGCGTCTCCAGTTCTGCCGCCTTTGCATTAAACTTTTCATTTGCAAGGTATGGTATGTGCTGGTAGCTTCAAAATATTTTTTTCTCGTGCTTATCTCGCTCAAGAATCCTTGAAGTGGATGATTATTATTTAGTGGGTATGGTCTTTGTTACGTTTACCCAGAAAGGCTGCAATATTATTCCACACGTCAGACGTATGGATGTCTTCGGCGTGACTTTCTAGGTCAACTCTTACGTAGAGTAGCTTCAGGAACGCAGTACGTTCTATGCTTGCAAATGATATATTTTTCTATCGTTATGGCTACGCCTTTGAAGTATATCTGTTTTCAGTCCGTGTCAACTCCAGCAAAACCTTGCAGGCTGCATGAAATGTTGCTTCATTTCCGAATTAAGAAGTTCAATTTAAAATATTTCTTGGAACGTTTTAAAATAATACTTTTCCAGACCGGCTGATTCAAATAAAAATTAACTGAACATATTTAAGATAAGTACTTGAAAGAATTGTATACTCCTAGCATGCTATAGAGCCACGCACGATGCTTGAATAATTTTCTTGGTTTAAGTAAGAAAGCGGACCCAAAAATAAAACAGACAAAAAAGAATAATTTCTGTACCATCTACAAGCGATTTCTTAATTTTCTAAAGGCAGACAGCGCGAAAGGCGCAGACGGAATCAGATACAACAGAGGACAAGCGCTAACTGACAAGTCAGGGTCCAATCATAGGAACTGAAACAATATAAGGAAAGCGCGGGCAATTAATCATACAAGCAAACAAAAGCCAAACGCACATTTTGCTGCATGGACGTAGTAGTGTCGACGTTGCATTTTTTTTTTTCAAGCGATGTTTATTGCCTCAAGGTATAACGGTTATGAAATGAGAGGTGAGTAAGATGCTTAAATAAATGAAAAAAGATGGGCTGATCAAATAAAATGAAGTATAGAACGATGATACGGACCCTGTGTCCAGGCAATATGGGAATCCGTATTGTCCGGTGAGAGACCCACCGCCGCCAGGTGCCGAATTCTCGTCGACTTCATCGCCGGGCAGTCCCAAAACAGGTGGTGGATATCCGCCTTACAGTCTATGTTCATGCAGACTGGACACCCGGGGCGGGGATATAAACCTTTGAAATGCGGCCACTTGCGTGTCACAGCTGGACTTAGGGCAACCCCGACCCGTATCCTCCGAAGCGCAATCTCCTTTGCACGGGTGAGATCACGGGACAGGGTTACCGCACACGGAGAGATTAGAGGGATTAGACGCGGTATATTTGCTCTACTTTATTCCTTACAATGACACAACGAGTGCCGCTTCAAAATCTATTACATTAGTTGACGACAAAGGACATTGTATAAGGATTTTGCGACATATGCGTAGCCACCTTCGTTGAGGTGCTGTCATTTTACGTGGTGGCCACATTCATTCAATGGGAAAGTAAACTGTACAACCAAAAAGCGGGTGTGTGCACTGGTTTTATGGTAGCGCCGGGGCTAAGTGATAATTTCATTGTTATTGTAGACCGCGGCATTAAAAAAAACTGGTCTGGGATCATAATGCATTTTTCGATAGGTCGATGATTTTTAAGGAGAGGGCTGAGTCGGGCTGGTTGGTTCATGTTGAAATAGTAGGCAAAACAGCGCTGACGGACGGGACGGAAGAAGGCGAGACACACACATGCGCTGAACTAACAACCAAATGGTTTATTGCGAAAGAGGGGGCAATATAAAGCATAGAAGGGAAGAAGAAATGCGGTGCAAAACATGATATGGCATACATTCGGGATATCATCACTGATTAAGAAAAGCGATCTCCTGTGGAAATAGAGCCACCGATGGTTGGCTTACACATGAGTGGCCTAATGCATGAATGTGAAAGGCCTCCGATATCAGGCGCGAGGTATGATCGTTATATTTGGAGATGATAGTTGTTTGGTTGTTTGTGGACTAAACTAACTTTTATTTATTTATTTATTTATTTATTTATTTATTCATTTATTTATTTATCTAGTTATCTATTTATTTGTTTATTTATTTATTTATTATCTCAGACCCCGGATATGGGGCATTACAGGAGGGATGGGCATGACAGACTACAAGATGATGGCCATAATCATTTTCTTGAATTTGGTGGGGTTGGTAAGGTGCATGGCTTCCGGCGGCAAATCGTTCCAGTCCCGAGATGATCTGACAAAAAAAAAGATCGGAAATGAGATGCAGTTCTTGCAGGGGGAGGGTACACTGTCTTGCTGTGGTGAATGCGACTGGACAGACGATGTGCTGCTGAAATGATCGATGCTCCTAATGATGAATGATAAAACTTATGGAACAAGCATAATCGAGATATTTTTCTTCTTGTTTCAAGACTAGACAAAGAGGCTCTAGATTTTAGAGAAGACACACTAGTATAATATGAATAATCACAGTAAATAAAGCGGATAGCGCGATTTTGTATTTTTTCGAGCGTTAGTGAGAGGTTTGACTGATGAGGGTCCCATACTCCTGAAGCGAATTTTAACTTAGGTCGGACGAAAGTTTGGTAAGCTGATAATTTGATAGAAGGGGTAGCAAAACGAAGATTTTGACGTAGGAAGCCAAGATTGCGGTTAGCGTCATTAGAGATTTTTGTATATATGTGAAGACCATGTTAGGGTATGAGTTAGAGTAATGCCTAAATACTTACAGGTAAGAACGGAACACACTTCAGAACCAAAAAGAACATATTTAGAGGGAATGTGGGATTGCCTGCGATGGAAAGAAATCATACATGTTTTATCAATATTAAGGAACATTAACCAATGCTTGCATCAAATTTCAATTCGGGTTAAATCTTGTTCAAGGGTGTCGGCGTCAGTGCTTCTAGAAATCGGGCGGTAAATTACGCAATCATGTGCACATAGCCGGATGTTAGAGGTAATGTCGGAAGGAAGATCGTTAATGTAAATGAGAAAAAGCAAAGGTCCGAGCACTGTGCCTTGAAGAACACCTGAAGTAACCGGAGAACGAGGGGACGACGATTTGTCAGCGTAGACGAATTGCTCTTTGTTAGTCAAAAAAATTTGAAGCCAGTTCATCACTAAATGATTAAGGTTTAGACGCGAGAGTTTTAGTAGTATACTTTTGAGCGGTACTTAATCGAAGGCTTTTCCAAAGTCAAGGAACAGCGCGTCGAGAGGAATATTTAAGTCAAGATGCGAACTAAGGTCATTGATGAAAAGGGCTAGTTGTGAATCACAGGAAAGTCCTATTAAGAAACCATATTGGTTAGGGTGAAAAAAGTTGACTGAGACTAGGAATTTAATGACGTGAGAATAAATAACATGCTCCATTAGTTTTGAGCAAATGCTTGTGAGGAAAATAGGGCCATAGTTTTTACAAGCAAAATATGAACCTTCTTTTGGGACTGGGACAATCTTGCCTATTTTCCAGTCTTGTGGCAGCACACCTGATGTAAGAGACTGTTGAAAAAGGTGGCATAAGATGACGCTAACAATGTTATTAGTATTTTTTAGGACTTCAGAGTTTAAGCCAACAATACCAGGTGAAGATGACACTTTCAATGATTCGATTAGTTTGATATTTCCACTAGTATCGAACAGAATGTCTGGCATAACAGGGTGATCAAAGAAAGGGAAGTATGGTAATTCGCCTTCAGGTTCTCTAGTAAAAACTGAGCAAAAAAAGAAAGAGTTTAGAGTACTACAGATTTTTGTTCCGGTATGAGAATGTTACCATCTTTGTGTAATGTTAGAGGTTTGGGGCGTGTAGGGTTAATAGTTTTCCAAAAACTTGTTAGGATTGGTGCGTAGCATAGACGTTACCACTGAGAAAAAAAGGAGAGTTTGGTTTGGCTTGCTAAAGATTGGAATATTTTTTCTGCAGACTTATACCTTTTCCACGCGCAAGCGCTTTTTAGGTGTTTGGCGGTTCGAAAAAGTATTTTCTTGTTGTTGTTGAGGCGCTTCAATTCGTTGTTAAACCACGGTGACTATAATTTTTCGGTGATGGTAATAGTAGGGATGTGCTTATCAATGAGTTGGTGCATTTTGTGTTTGAATAGGACCAGTTAGTTTCAATAGACCGCCTTGAGAAGTCAAGGACCAGCCACACCCAAAAGTCGGACAGTTCTGCGTTCATGGCTGTGTAGTTCCCTTTGTCATATAAGGATAGTGGTTTTCGTTTTGCTTTTCAGGCATAGCAGTTTGTAGGAAAATGTGTTTAGTACTACGGAGTGGTCACTAAGGCCAGGTAAATGAAGTGGCGGTGAAATGTTATCTGAGTGAGAAGTGAAAACAAGATCAAGAATATTAGAAGAAAGATCAGTTTGCCTGGTAGGATTAGATACGAGCTGAGACAAGCCAAAGGTTAGGCACCTGTTAACAAAGTCACTTTCGATGTTATCTTTGGATGTAATGGCAGGGAGGTCGGACAGTGTAATATCAGGAAAATTAAAGTCACCATAAAGAAGAATGGGAGTGTACTGATGTGACGTAGTTATGACGCGGGGTGCTTCGTGGAAATGAGCCACAAAGGAATCTGTTAGATCAGGTGGTCGATAGCAAACACTTCATGAATGGCGTGCCTTTGAAACATCTCCATCAGAAATTTCTGTTGGCCGTATGAAAGACTTGCGAAACTTATAATAAACTGCGCATCTCCAACCAAAAAGTTTAATTTTAACGCAACGTTTCGAAGCCGACTCGGCACCTTCATCAGGGGTGTCTGAGGGCAGTAGCTAGCGTCTTTTAAGTATGAAGGGGAGGAGGGGGTCAAAGGAACGACAGCTGTGATGCGAAAGGCGCGGGGGAGGGGGTTTAGGCTGTTAGTCACGTTGTGTTACTGCAGGGAGGCGGTCAATGGCGACATTTTTTCGTTGAATTGAAGAGCGAAGTCCCTGGGCGTATACTGGGGGCAGGTTTCCTTTTCTGCTGTTGATATTGTTCGGGGTGGTTTGGATATGCCAGGATTCCTGAAGGAGCCTCTTGCGGTAATTGGTTTCGGTTCCGAGGATGCGGGTTTCTTCGAAGTTGATTCTATGGTCGGAGTCCTCGGAATGTTCGGCTACTGAATTGCGCTCTCTTGCGAATTTGCGCACGTCGTTTTTATGTTGCCGAATTCTTTCGTTGAAATTTTTGGTTTTGCCGATGTAGCTTGCCTCGCAGTCGACGCAAAGAATTTTGTAGACATTGCCTTGGGCTCTTTATCCCCGCGGCCGGTCTTTGGGAGCAGGTAAGCAAAGCGCAACAGTGTTTGTGGGCTTGTGCGCAACCTGGAGACCCGCTTTTTTCAAGATTCTGGCGATGGTTTCGATGACACATCCGACATAAGGTAAAGTGACGTATTTTGGGGGTGTCGTTGGTGTAGGTGCGTCGATTTCTTGGCGAATGGTGTGTTTTTGACGTCGAATGGTTTTTTGAATAAAGTCTTTTCGGTAGCCGTTCATGATGAGTTCTATGAATATCGTGCGTTGTTCTTTTTTTCTGTAAAGTTCTGTGCTGCATTGTGTCTCAACTCGTATGAACAGCGTCTTCACCACTGATGCTTTATGGACTGCCGGGTGGTTCGAAGAGAAGGCAAAGATGATTTCAAACCTTTCCTTTCTCCGGGGGCAGAAAAAAATTGTTTCCTCTCGAATTTCAGTACGTCCCGATGAAGGTCAATAAAGTTTAGTGAACTGATGGTGATTTACTATTAGTTTTGAAAGACTTCCAGCATTGGCCTGAAGCAGTACTACCCAGATAGAACAAAATCGGAATATGCAGCGCTTTAACTTGTACATAAATGATATTACGTGCATTAGTAGCAACGCAGAACACGTAACATATGCAGACGACACGACAATATTTTTTCGCGGTCGTTCCTATCATTCTCCTCAATCCGAAATTAACAACACTCTGGGAAAACTGACCACCTGGAGCGAAATAAACTCTTTACAGATTAATGCTAATAAAACAAATTCAATTATTTTCACTACCAGACAAGCAGCCAGCGCTCCAGAGATGACGTTCACTTTAGGCGACGCAGATGTAGAAATCGTAGATTCTGTCAAATGTCTTGGTGTCCACTTTCACAAAAATATGTCCTGGGACACGCACGTTGACCACGTTACCACACATATAGCAAAAGCTGCTGGTGTCATAACTAAATATAAATCGTACTTACCGACGGCCGTTAAATTACACATTTACAATTCACTTTTCCTTTCACATGTTAACTACTGTCTCTTAGTGTGGGGTAAAGCAAAACTTGGTAATTTAAATCGCATACATGTCCTACAGAAAAGAGCGATCCGCAGCATAGCAAATGATCATTATCGTGAACATACATCCGAACTTTTCACTAAATTCGACATTCTTTCCATCCATCATATGTACTCTTGCAAAGCGATATAAGCATGAGTCGCTTGAAATTCTCCGTACACTTGCTAACTTGACCCCTCAAACACGACACTACAATACACTCACTAATCTAATTTGGAAAATTCCTTACTCACGCTTAAGACTATCTGAACAAATGCTCCGTCATGCCCTACCGACCCTACTAAACCAACTTCATTGTCAAGGAATTAACATAAGCACCATTACCAACAATATGCTTAAGTCCTTTGTAACGCGACAATGAGCGTGTATGAAATTGTTTTATGTATTTTAGAAATTCTCTTGTAGAATTGGTGTGCTACCGTGGCTGCCTTCCTTGTACATACTGACCTTTATTTGTGGCTCAAAAATGGGTATATTATTTTTGTATTGCATATTATGCGTACTGACTTTTAAACTTTCTAATGTATAAAGATGTATTGTTTCTTAATCTTCCACTGTATATGCCTTGTAAATAGGGGGCTCGAAGCTCGTCAAGTGGAAACTTCCACTTTTTCTTCGAGCCCTCCTCGTCCTCCGCTAATCTTTTTGTGAGGAAGAAATAAAATTATTGATTGATTGATTGATTGATTGATTGATTGATTGATTGATTGATTGATTAATTGATTGATTGATTGATTGATTGACAGGGCTGCCATAAATGTGCGTCAGGCAGTTAGGCGTATGACAAGACTTAAATATTCATTGCAAATGCTTGCCTTACGGTACCGGTATCCCTATATCTTTGCCAAAGAGCGTTGAAGCACAAATTTTATTTTTAATCAGAATCACTACAATGAAGTATTCTCTGCTTGTAGAAGAGTGTCTAACAGACAGCAGAAAACGGAATTTTGTGATCGTTAGTCTCGACCTCCACATACATTAGCGCTGCTGTTCGCAGCAACAAACTTATGCGCTCTAAGCGAAGTCAAATAAAAAGCTTAGTGGAGGTGCTGGGTATCGATCCCAGTACCTCTCGCATGCTAAGCGAGCGCTCCATCATCTGAGCTACACCCCCGACGGGAGCAGTTCTGTGAAATGTCCTTCACAAGAGACTCCGTGCACCGAGCCGTAAACTCAAAAAACGCTACAGTTGTAGTGCAATCTGGAACCGGTTGCCACTATAGTCCGGTGCCGATTGTAATGAGTTTACAGGGCTCAACGCTTCCCCATTAGCTTTCCCTTTTCCCATATTGTAAATTGGCCTTAGCGGTGCACTTGCGATTCTGAGTCACCTTAATTCTGCTTTGCATCCAACACCGTTCCTGATAACCGCAGTGCGATTCTCTTTGAGTCCAGCAGATTCAAATGAATTGTGCACTTACTACGATATTTAAGATGACCCGCCATAGTGGATTGTGTGCACAGATATTGACCAAAAGGATTACGACTCAAATCCGCCCGCGCCGGGACCGTTTTGATGGAGGCGAGGTCGGAAACGCGCCGAAGCGCTATGCGATTTCACTTAACGCTAAAGAATACGTCGTGGTATTATTTATTGCGAAGCCTTCCACTTCGTCGTCCCGCATTGCCCATATCTCAGAACATGCTAAAACTCAGAATTTCAAATTCTACAATGTTCAAAGCTAATTCACAGGAAGCAAATGAAAAACAGGCAGCACAACAGACAAAATCTTCTCATGGAAACAACTGTATTCCTAAACAAACGCAGCTATGATGGCCTACATGTAGAGAATGGCACATTTAATTTCATCGAACTTATATGAGCAACTCATCTGATCCTACTGTTTTACTTCGGAGAATGAGAACAAAGAAGTTGTTTTGTAGCTACGAATGCATAGTATGCATACCTTGAAAACAATAACTGGTTCATGCAAATGCAGTAGTACTTCGGCAAGATGGAAGAAATAAAGTAAATGTTTCAAGCTCGTGAAAGAAGTAGAAACGACGAAAAAAATAAATGGAGTGTTTTCTTTTCAAGTTCTCGGGTAATATTTTGAGGAAAGCATTGAAGTGAGCTCACAAACGAGCTACCATTGACGCTTACCACGCCATATCTAATGACATAACGAGCGTCTGAATCATTAGAGCGTGTGAATCAAAGATGTCATTAGCACGAAGTTTCAGAGCAGAGGCAAATAACCAATATTTTAATGCGGCCATTTTCTCCAGTAGTAAGGTAAGGAAAAATATTACCTCCACTGACGACAAAAAAAAAAAAAGGCCTCCGTCGAGCCGGATTCGAACCAGCGACCTATGGATGTCCGCATTAGGTAACCTCTACAGTCCACCGCTCTACCAACTGAGCTATCGACGGAACGGTGGGACGTAACAATCTGGCTTGAGTGGACTCTGGCGATACGCGTTTTGACCTACTTTACTGTAGAGCGAACGTGTCTCACACCTCTCCTATGTAAACTGGTTCAGCTGCGTCGTGCCACTCTCCGACGCGAGCGAATTCATGGGGGCTGATTTCCCTTTCCAATCGCTACGACAACCGTCGATGCGTTCGACTCCTGACCTTCTCTTCTGAACATTTTCGAAGGCGCCGCTGAAAGCTCGAAACAGAAAGTTTGAAATGTATTTGAATGTCGTAAACTTTCCGCCGCCCTAAGTGCATTCAAGCTCAGAGCATATGTTTCAACGCCTTGTCCGCGGGAATATTTTATACATCCGGGAGAATATTCCTTCTTGATGCCACAATGTTTTCGGGAAAAATGCCGCTTGTTGTATAGGTTTTTAGATTTTTTTTTATATAGACAGTTTCTATATAGGTAACCCCATTTAATGCATCTGACACTGTTCTGAAAAACCGTTTGGATGAATTGCGTGGCTCCATTGACTGTTCGGTGTTCCGCGAAAAAAGTGTATCCTGCCATGCGACTGCAATAAAGGCGACGGTACGAAGCATTTCAAAACTCCGCATTGCTCCTTTGCACTTCACAGTGTTTACCGAAGCTTTTCAAGAATGAAAAGTGTGTTATGTGGAGGCAGACGTTCAAGCAGTCACCACATCCGTATTTCCTTCGTGTTATGCCTGCCTCAAAGCACGAACATGGAGCATTTTCTGAATAAGACAGTGCTTAAAACTTCAAGCAATGTGGTTTATTCAGGCGGCAAACTTTCATCTCACTTGTTGGTGTGCCCTTGAATTCTTTTCATGGGTAATGCGACAAGCACCTACGAAGTTGCGGCATTCAGGTTTTCGCTCGTACGTGCAATCACTATGTGTAGAAAGTTAGCCGACCTCCACCAACTTGTGTAACGGAAATTGCAACAAGTGAAACTTAGATAGCTTTGTTACCCTCTAATCGAAGTGGTAAGCTAGTGAGGAAGGGTACGGTATCCTTATCGTTCTGAATCTTTGCAAAAAAAAATTTGTTCATTATATTGAACACAAACATTTTCTCAGATACATTTACTTCTGCTGCTATATAATCAATATAATCAAAATCACATCGTTTCCTTCCTAAAGAGCTCTGAAAAAGTCCGGCGTTAGAATGAACGAGCCTCGATCTCGTCGTCAAAGTAATCTAAGAAGAGTCGTGCTGACTTCGACACGCTTTAGAACGCTTTTCAGTGCTTGTTTGCCTTCTGACAGGGGAAAAAATCTGGGCTGCTCCAAACCGTTTCCACTACAATTTCCACCGCGCTAGTGCGGTGCGCCCACACCAGCCCATCGAGCAGTGGGGCGACGACCAAGGAGCTCTTATTGGAAACGACTTATTGGAAAGCAGATGACCCATTAAATTTAGTTACCAACAAAGCCATCCGTTTGAACATTTCATACAAACCGATTTGACAAATAGCGACTGTTTCGGAAACTTGTGGCATATAAAAAAAATTCTCTTCAGTGTGTCTAAAACTGCTCGCACCGTCATTGCGTTCAAATAAATTGGCTGAGCCTCGATAAACTTATATGAACCGAAATTCTGCAGCATTTAAATAGATTTCGAACTATGAGAAGCGCCTTTCATATTCTTCGAAAAAAGAAACGCGAGCAGTACACGGTACTAGATGTTGCTGTAACGACTGGAAGTTGAAATCATCCAGCGCGGATTCGCTCACGTAGGCGAGAGGCATAGCGCAGCTGAACCAGTTTTGAGAGCGGGGTTTGAGACACCCAAGGTAGACCGCAAAGTAGGTCAGAACACGTGTCGCCAGCGTCCATTCAGGCCGGCTTCTTGCAGTCGTCCGTTCCGTCGATAGCTCAGTTGGTAGAGCGGTGGACTGTAGAGGATCCTTCCACACGGTAATCCATAGGTCGCTGGTTCGAATCCGGCTCGACGGACGCAGTTTTTTTTCCTCTTTGTAGTAGCGCCTAATAGAGCTTCAGTAGCTGCATCAGTGGCTGCGTCAGGGTAGCTGCGTCAGAGCAGTCCCCATTTTGGCTCACCTCTGAAACTCCGTTCTCTTAACCACTAACAATTATCACCGTACGGAGGTTTTTCTCGCCCTATCTTATGCCTTGATAAACATCAGTGGCAGCTTTTGTGAACGTCTACCATTTCTTTGAAGCGATAATTGCGTGAGAACTCACGTTGAGTTTTTTACCTCTCTCCCTGCTTGCTCGTTCACATATGGGGAGCAATTTTAATGTTTCCGTCGTGTGTCTCTTGCCTCGCGTCTCCAGTTCGGCCGCCTTTGCATTAAACTTTTCATTTTCAAGGTATGGTATGTGCTGGTAGCTTCAAAATATTTTTTCTGTCGCTTTTCACTAACAAGAATCCTTGAAGTGAATGATTATTATCAGTGGGGATTGTCTTTGTTACGTTTACCCAGAAAGGCTGCAATATTATTCCACACGTCAGACCTATGGATGTCTTCGGCGTGACTTTCTAGGTCAACTCTTACGTAGATTTGCTTCAGGAACGCAGTGCGTTTTATGCTTGCAAATAATACATTTTTTCTATAGTTATGGATGTGCCTTTGAAATAAACTATCTGTTTTCAGTTCGTGTCCAGTACAGAAAAAACCTGCAGGCCGCGTGAAAATTTTTTAATTTCTGAATTAAGAAGTTGAATTTAAATTATTTCTTCGATCGCTTTAAAGTAACACTTTCGAAGGCCCTCTCATTCAAATAAAAATTAAGTGAACATATTTAAGATAAGCACTTGCAAGAAGCGTATGCTCCTAGCATGCAGTTGGGCTACGCACGATGCCTGAATAATTTTCTTGGTTTCAGTAAGTAAGCGGACACAAAAATAAAACAGGCAAAAAAGGAACATTTTGTACCATCTCCAAAAAATTTCTTAATTTTTTGTAAGCATACAGTGCGGAAAACGCAGACGGAAGAAGATAAAACACAGGAAAAACGCTGATTCACAAGGGAGGGTCCAATCATAGGAACTGAAACAATATTAGGAAAGCGCGGGCAATCAATCATACAAGCGAACAAAAACCAAACGCACGATTTGCTGCATGGACGTGGTAGTGTCGACGTGGTATATTTGTTCTAATCTATTCCTTACAATGACATAACGACTGCCGCTTCAAAATATATTACATTATATAACGACAGAGAACAGTGTATAAGGGTTTTGTGGCATTTGCGTAGCCACCTTCCTTGAGGTGCTGTCATTTCACGTGATGACCACATTCATTCAATGGGAAGGTAAACTGTACACCAAAAAAACGGGTGTGCGCATTGGATCTACATTGGGGCCAGGGATAAGTGATAATTTTATTGTTATTGGGGATCGCGACATTCAAGAACATTTGTCTGGGATGGAATCATGCCTTTTTCGATAGGTCGATGATTTTTGTTGTTTGTGGACTAAACTTACTTTTCTAGATGTGCATGAAGGGAGCCAGCAACCACCGAAGCCGAGCTGCATAAGGAAACTATTTTTTTTTATTTGCATTCTTCATCAATCGAAGAACAATACTGTGATTAATCTATCGTTCAAAAATTATTATCAAAGAAAAGAAAAAATAACCATGCCATTGGTGGGATCCGAGGCCACGACCTTCCAATTTCTCGAAATCTTGTTTTGTCGTGATAAAGCAAGTACAAAAATTTGTACCTGGCAATCTGTCCTAGCTTCAGTCTGTCTGACTGCTTCGACTTGTGCTGCCTAAACATATTAGTAAAAGGTAACAGTATGCGATAATTTGAAGAAATGAACCTGGCTGCATGCCGTCGGATTCGCTCCACTTGTGGAATGTTTTTGGTATGAAGCAGTGATTGATTTTTTTTTTGCTTTCTGAAACTATAATTTCTTTATCTCGGCTGCACAAATAGAGTATAATTAAATTAAAAACTGAATAGTTGGGTCATTGTTGGTACTTGCTTTCTATATACTTGGTTAACAGCGGAACTAAATGACACAGCTGTGCTACACAGCGACTTGACACTCGATTGTTATTAGTCCTCTCTCTGGGTTTACCATCTCCGTGATCTAATCGACTAATAATCACGAATACAGCCAGTGTATAACAAATTTTTTACTAACGCTTGTTATGTTTGGCCCTTCTTTCACTGTGTCGGAAACCTCCGCTTTCCTCCTTTCTTTCCATGTAGTTACCAGTGCGACACATACCATACGCTGTCCATAAGCGAGGTCTAACAATCACTCTGACTCGATTGTCTTCGTCTATGGTAAGGGTTCCATGTACGTGGGCTCAATACACGTGCGCAGTGAAGCGCATAATACGGCACGTTCATTCCATTGTGTTCGCCTTTCTTCCATTCATATTCGGGACTTTCTTTTTAACTTTCGTTTCATTTTCTGTGCTGAAGTGTGTGTTGGGGGGGGGGGGGGGCGGGTATTATACTATTAGGATAGCTTTTCTTGCTAAAAATGCTCGTCGATCCAAAAATCAATTGCGTCTTGTGTTTCTTTTCAGGGTTTTCTATTTGCTTCCATTTACGCCTACATGTTTAAGATATCCACAAATGAAGTCAGGCCAAACAATACTTGGTTTTCGCAACACTAGAATCGCTGCCTACACAAAAAAGCGCAATTTAATCTCATATCTCTGTCACGGCTGTTGTTGTCGGTTATCTTTCAACTACACATTTGAAACGCTCCATGAATGGCGTGGATTTGAAACATCCCCATCAGAAATTTATGTTGGCATGTATGAAAGACTCGCGAAACTATACCTTCGGTTTGAAATCGTCTTTTTCTTTCTCCGGGGGCAGAAAAAAAATTTCTTTCCTCTCAAACTACAGTACCTCCCTATGACGGTGAACAAAATTTCGTGAATTGTTGGTGATTTATTATTGGTTCAGAAATACTTCCAGCAGTGGCCCGAAACAGTACTATCGAGATAGAACAAAATCGGAATATGCAGCACTGACAAAAATAGTGCTGCCATGAATGTGCATCGGGCCGTCAGGCGTATGACAGGATTTAAATATTCAATGCAAATGCTTGCCTTACGGTACCGGTATCCCTATATCTTTGCCAAAGAGAGGTGAAGCACAAATTTAATTTTTAAGCAGAATCAGTACAATGAAGCATTCCCTGCTTGTAGGAGACTCTGTAACCGACCGCAGAAAACGTAATTTTGTGATCGTTAGTCTCGACCCCCACATACAGTAGCGCTGCTGTTCGCAGCAATAAAATTATGTGCTCTAAGCGAAGTTAAACAAAAAGCTGAGTGGAGGTGCTGGGTATCGATCCCAGTACCTCTCGCATGCTAAGCGAGCGCTCTACCATCTGAGCTACACCCCCGACGGGAGCAGTTCAGTGAAATGTCCTTCACAAGAGACTCCGGGCACCGCGCCGTAAACATAAAAACGCTACAGCTGTAGTGCAATCTGGAACCGGTTGCCACTATAGTCCGGTGCCGATTGTAATGAGTTTACAAGGATCAACGCTTCCCCGTTAGCTTTCCCTTTTGCCATCATAGGCATTTTCCTTTTCCATCTTGTACATTGGCCTTAGCGATGCACTTGCGATTCTGAGTCACCTTAATTCTGCTTTGAATCCAACACCGTTCCTCATAACCACAGTGCGATTATCTTTGAGTCCACCAGATTCACATGATATTGTGCACTTACTACGATATTTAAAATGACCCACCATAGTGGATTGTGTGCACAGATATTGACCAAGAGGATTACGACTCAAATCCGCCTTCGCCGGGACCGTTTTGATGGAGGCGAATTTGGTAACGCGCAAGAGCGCTCTGCGATTTCACATAACGCTAAAGAACACGTCGTGGTTTAATTTACTTCGAAGCCTTCCACTTCGTCGTCCCGCATTGCCCATATCTCGGGGCGCGCTAAAGTCACAATTTAAAATTCTACAATGTTCAAAGCTAGGTCACAAGAAGAAAATGAAAAAGAGGCAGCACAACCGACAAAACCTCCTCATGGAAACAACTGTATTCCTAAACAATCTTGCAGCTCTGATGACCTGCATGTACAGAATGGCACATTTAATTTCATCGAAATTATATGAGCAACTCTTCTGATCTTACCGTTTTACTTCGGAGAATGAGAACAAAGAAGTTATTTTGTAGCTGGGAATGCATAGTATGAATACCTTGAAAGAAATAACTTGTTAATACAAATGCAGCAGCCCTTCGGCAAGATGAAGAAATACACTACAGAAATAAAATTTGTTTCGAGCTCGTGAAAGAAGTAGAAACGACCAAAAAATAACAATAAATGAATTTTTTTTAAGTTCTTCGGTAATTTTCCGTGGAAAGCATTGAAGAGAGTTCTCAAACGAGCTACCGTTGACGCTTACCACGCCATATCTAATGACGTAACGAGCATCTGAATCATTAGAGCATGTAAATAAATGATGTCATTAGCGCGAAGTTTCAGAGCAGAGCCAAATGACCAATATTTTAATGCGGCCATTTTCTCCAGCAGTAACGTACGAAAATAGGTTAGTTCCATTGAAAAAAAAAAGAACTCCGTCGAGCCGGATTCGAACCAGCGACCTATGGATGTCCGCATCAGGTAACCTCTACAGTCCACCGCTCTACCAACTGAGCTATCGACGGAACGGTGGGATTTGACAAGCAGGCTTCAGTGGACGCTGGCGATACGCGTTTTCACCTACTTTACTTACAGCGGATATGTCTCACACCTCTCTCCTTTAAACTGGTTCAGCCGCGCCGTGTCACTTTTCCGAGACGCGTGCGAATTCATGGGGGGTGATTTCCCTTTCCAATCGCTACGACAACCGTCAATGCGTTCTACTGCTGGCCCTCTCTTCTGAACATTATCGAAGGCGCCGCTGAAAGTTCGAAACATAAAGTTCGAAATGTATTTGAATATCTCAAACTTTCCGCCGAACTAAGTGCATTCAAGCTGAGAACATTTCAACGCCATGTCGGCGGGAATAATTTATTTATCCGGGACAGTATTCCTTCTTGATGCCCCAATGTTTTCGGGAGAAATGCCGCTTGTTGTATCAGTTTCTTGGAATTTTTTTAAACAGACAGTTTATATATAGGTGACCCAATTTAATGCATCATCTGGCAATGTTCTGAAAAACCGTTTGGATGAATTGCGTGGCTCCAGAGGATCTTCGGCGTTCCTCGAGAAAAGTGTATCCTGCCATGCGACTGCAATAAAGGTGACGGTACGAAGCATATCAAACACTCCGTATTGCTCCTTTGCACTTTATAGTGTATACCGAAGCTTTTCAAGAATGAAAAGTGTATAATGCGGGGGCAGACTTTCAAGCAGTCACCACATCCGTGTTTCCTTCGTGATATGCCTGTCTCAAAGCACGAACATGGAGCATTTTCTAAATAAGGCAGTGCTTAGATTTTTAAGCATGAATTATTCAAGCGGCAAACTTTCATCTCACTAGTTGGTGTGCCCTTGAATTCCTTTCATGGGTAATGCGACAAGCACCTACGAAGTTGCGGCATTCAGGTTTTCGCTCGTACGTGATATCACTATGTATAGAAAGTTAGCCGACCTCCACCAACTTGTATAACGAAAATTGCAACAAGTGAAACTTTGATAGCTTTATTACTCTCTAATCCAAGTGGGAAGCAAGTGAGGAAGGGTACGGTATCCTTATCGTTCCGAAGCATTGACAAAGAAAATCTGTTCGTTGTATTGAACACAAACCGCTTCTCAGGTAATTTTAGAGCTTCTACTGCTATATGGTCAATATAATGAAAAGCACATCGTTACCTTCCTAGAGAGCTCTGAAACATTCTGACGTTAGAATGAACTGGCCTCGCTGTCGTCGTCAAGGTAACCTAAGTACAGTAGTGTTGATTTCGACACGCGTAAGAACACTTTTAAGTGCTTGTTAGCCCTTCTGACAGCGGAAAAAGTTTGGGCTGTTGCAAACCGGTTCCGCTACAAATTCCACCACGCTAGCGCGGTGCGCCCACACCAGCCCTTCGAGCAATGGGGCGACGACCAAGGAGTCCTTATTGAAAACGTCTATGCGCTCTGAGCCGAAAACATCCAGAAGCGGCCACGGGAGCGTGCTTGTGCTGTGGCCATGTTTTGAACATAGTCAAAGAACTCCATAGTGCAGATTGTATCTGTAAAAGTGTATGACCATCACAACTGCCGATCCCGTGCTGCTGTACTCAACCTGTCTTATCAGTGTTAATTTTTTCAAGACATGCTCCTGACCATGCTTCGTCTTTATACCTTTCATAAAAACCGACCACCAGAAGCTTTTAATAATTCCTAACATAAACTTTACACTCCTAACACAAAACAGAGCGCACGTTAAAGAAACCCAAGGGGTCTAAATTTCCAGAGCCCTTCAATACGACGTCGCTCATAGCTTGAGTCGCTTTGGGTCATTAAACCCCCATAAACCAAACCAAACCTAACATGAAACAGGGTACCAGAAGGGTGTCCTAAAATTAAAAACTTAAGTAACTTTGAGATGGGTCGAAAATTATGACCTGTAGCCTATTTAGCTGTACATGAAATATTTTTGTGTTTTCCTGAATGTGATTAGGGCCGCCTCTGCCCTTCAGTTCACTTCATTGGGCTGCCACCGCTGACTGCAGTTTAGTGCAAAACGTATTGTTCGTTCATTTTGCCACCTCTTCCCACAAATAGCAAAGAAATAATTTCGGGTGTCTAATCGCTAATGTTTTATCACCACAACAACCTACGGCATGTTATGCCAGATGCCGGATGGCAACGCCCTCTCTTTTTTTCTTTGTGTGCTTTTTTGCAATTCTAGCTATTTATCCGGAAGGCTGCTAACAAACGCATATTAGGGTTCGTCGGAAAAAAGTGTCCAAAATCACTTGACTTTGTCATACACAAAGCTTGTGTCGTGCATCTCGCCCAAAATTTGCTGTCACTACCCATCTCTAATTGCGGTGTTAAAGTGCTGATCTTTTCGCAGCCATCTTGTGGAATCTAACGCCAAAACAAGTCTTGTGGGCACCTTCAGGAGAGTCTTCTTGTTTCTCAATTTTGAGTTTCAGTTTTGCGCTGTGTTGCTTAAAAAATAACAAATTATGAGTTTTGTTGAAAAACTAGCTTTTTGTCTCCTTCTGCAATGAAAATTGTCAAAACATTCTGTTGCAGCCTACCGCTCGACAGACTCGCCTGCTTGACAAGAGCCCTGAAACAAGGAGCATCTTTGAACTAACTTCTCGGGTGCTATATAAGGTATGGAGCTCAGGCTGTCAGTACGTTGACGTGTTGTAGTTAAGAGCGTCACGCGAGGTGAGGAACTAGGAAGGCGGCGTAACTGCCAATTTTTCTAAAATTGTGTTCCGCGCCCAACCTGTCAGCCTAAAAACCTATTATTACTTCCTTTTCCTCAAAAACGCTTCCGTTTCCTGCAGTTCACCGACTGTTTCTTGCCCAAGCCCCCGTAGCGTGTTTGTGCGTTTTTATTTGAGGCCAGCCAACCCAAATTGTTCTGAAGCGAAAAGCTTCACTACGCCAGCTTTTCGAGCCATCAGCGGGGCCGCAAGTTCGACCTGGGATGTAGCTAGAGGTCAAACAAGGAAATGACGCCTGTCTCACATATCTCGGTGGACAGCCGAACCGCTTCCGTAAGGGAAGAAAAATGAAATGAAAATTGGTTTTAAGCAAAGAAAATTACGCCTGTCTCGCATATCTCGGTGGACACCCGAATCGCGCCGCAAGCGAAGGAGAATGAAAGTTGGTTTTAAGAAAAGGAAATGACGCCTGTCTCACATTGCGCCATTTCCTTTCCCCAAAAAACCAATTTATTTTTTCAAATTGGCTTTATGAAATTATCTGAAGGGTTTGCGCGTCGTTTGGAACCGGATTTGGTTCCATATCTCCGCATACAACGAGCAATAATACTGTTGTACATTACGTGGAAGCTATATTAAATATATACTGTCTTGTGTGAGCGCCTTTAATGTCGTTCCCAAGAAAGCAAGATGTTTAAGAAATAAAAAAATGGCTACTACTGTGTGTGTGTGTCAGTATGGCTATCGATGGAACCCGCCAGTCGCTCGACCAAAAACGTAGCCTGGGAGATGCAGCTTTTCGCTTTCGACCAGTGTTAACCAGAGCTAAACCACCAGCAATTTTTGATAGTCAGCCCTCGTCGTGTTTCCTTCCTTTCTCAACGTCTCCTATGTTGCGCTGATCGTCGACATTTACGTTGAACTCTTTTTATCTGCGAAACAACACGTGTGCATTGGCAACGTATTTTATCTTTCTAATAACGGCGTTATATTCTCTTTAGATGCGCCAATAGAAAACAGCTGGCGCTGACGAACAATAGCAGCAAAGCTACCACGATTAATCAACCTTCCTATGTTTCTTAAACGCGCTGGATGTTGACAGGGCCGAAACCAGACAGCTAGCTACTGGATGTGACGAAACTGTCAACTGAATTTTTTTTTCGAGAAAAGGCCATATTAAGAAAAGTAAGATCATCCCTGAGCATGCGTGCCACTTCGCTAGTCATGGCAGTCGCCGGTCTTGTCGACAGCACAAAGAACCATTTGCTCGTTTCCAGACAGAAGTAGTCTACTGCATTCTTTTGTCTAACAGTGTCAGTGATGTCGGCCCAGTTGTTCGCAGTCTGAATGTTAGATCGCAGGACCATTTAAGAAAACTTGGAATAATCAGCTCGCCTTGTATGCTTGCACGTCAATGCAAAGAGTGCGAGGCTTGCCCAGAAAAATATTATCTGTGGAAAACTAGTGCACGGGCCACTCGCAAAGGCAGGATCGCCAGGGAGACCGTAAAGGCTTTCTTAATCGCCAATACACGTAAAGGTGGTGTCAACAAGACTTCATCAGCGCTACCACCGAATTGAGATACCGTTTGTTGACAAAGAGCTCACGCAGTTAATGAGAACAGTGTAATGCATGATCAGTGATGCTCTCGTATGCCTTAACGCGGCCTTTTTTCGCATAAAATTTCTACTCAAAGTTGCGCCACGTCCAGTCGTTTCCTCGTTTCGTCCTTTTCACCACACAGCGCATGCAAACAACAGAGGAATAGAATTACAACTAGCCTTTTTTATCGCCTTACTAAACCTATCTTGCAACTCGACTATGTCAAAAGGCCACTGTTCGGAGGTTCAAAAGGAAAGCGAAAACACGTGAGAAAAAAAAATCTGGATAATATTCATTTAGCGCACGCGTATGGATTCTACGGGGGATCTCTGCATGCAGCAGTCTCACTCGACATTTCAACAAACCAAGCAAGCAATAATCACGGCCCCATTCCTATAAAAAATCGCGGAGTTTTAACGGGGTCACTGTTTTCATGCAGCAGCTTTCTAAGGCTTTGAAAAATTGAGAGAAATGATTTTAACTACACTAAAAAGAAGAGCACTCCGTCGAGCCGGATTCGAACCAGCGACCTATGGATGTCCGCATTGAGTAACCTCTACAGTCCACCGCTCTACCAACTGAGCTATCGACGGAACGAACGGACGAAGCAGGCCGGCTTGACTGGTCTGTGGCAAGCCACCTATATTGCTGCATGCCGCGCTTGTTCAGGGTCCCTCCTTCGGCGTTGCATCATTGGCTTCGCGGCCGGGAAATGTTCGTGCGGGCGCAATTTCTCTTTCTGATGGAGACGGTAAACGAGAATGCTGTGCACTTTCCGGCTGTTTTAAATCGAACATTGCCGAAAGCGTTACAGAAAGTTTTGCCCAATATTTAAATATTCCGAACTTTCTATTAAACTCTGTGCATCCAAGCACACCGCATGTATTTTAACGGAATGCCCTGTCAATATTTTATGTACACTGTATAAGGTTCCAGTTTTGTGAGACAAAGGTTGTAAAGATTTATCGTAGTTTATGAAAGAAGTTTTCTTGTAATCGGCAAGAAAAAAACGGCTTTGCTAGATATCGTAGCTCTAAGCGCCACTTGGCAATGTTTTCCTTTTAAATATTTTGAATGATCAAGCGCGGAGCTTCGAATTATGAAGGTGTGCGGTGGCCCGTCATGATTCCGTTGCCGGCAAGGCGGCTGCAAGAGAGATGATTCTGAGAAACAAATAAACTCGCTTATTGCTCGTTTGCGCTTCACACTTGCTAGGGAAGGTTTTCATGCACAAAGCGAGCATGACATGACCGCAGACGCTCCTCCAGACAGGACAGGGAATGAATTCTGTCCTCTTCTTATTTGCGTCGTGAAATGCGCGCGTCCCGAAGCAGAAGTATGTCGACTTTTCAGAAGAAGAGTGCGTTAAACTGATTCGTGGCATAAAGCACGAATCAAGCAATCGACTGGCTAAAAGCATGCCACCTCTTCAAAAGAACAGTGCGTTAAACTGATTTGTTGAATCACGCATGAATCAAGTGATCGATTGGCTAACCTACCACTCCCTGAACCGCAATTCGCCTCGATTCATGCGACAATGCAATAATCACCGAAAATGGCTCCTGCAATGAATTTGCTTGTTGTGGGTGCAGCTGAAGATATAAAAACACTTCACCGGTGTTTACAAGTTTTTAAATTAGCTTTTATTCTTCATAATTTACACAGCTTTATTGCGGGCAGTTTGAAATGACGAATAGAAGAAAAGGGGTTAGATATGCTCATTTAGCGAATGGTCGCTTTGCCTACTAGTGATAATGGCCTGGCTGACTAGCATTTTAAATTACTTTTTATTTATGTGATAGTAATGTCGAGAAAAAAAGCGCTAAAGTCCGAAGCTCTCACATTTGGATCAAAGCTAATTCCTGAGAAAATACAGCTCTAAGCTGCACCGCTGACGCAAAAGAAAAGAGCTCGTAAATGATAAGCGGTACCGAGTTCCACTGACCACCCGAATATGCGGCAAAGATGAGGCGATGCGCTGCATGCTTCTCCATAAGATATAATATTTATCAGAGAACACCTGTAGATTTGCGAAACGGTCCAGCGCTCCTTTAAATTGTCACGAGTATTAAAGACTTTTGCCTTTTGTGACAGCCACAAAATATGAATGGTATAAGTACGAAACCGATGTTTAGGTATGAAACATCCGCTGAAGAGAGCAGGTTGGACTGCGAGTTGTGCCATTTCTGATGCCGCCTAAAAACCAGGAATTTGGGAAAAGCGCTTCTAGTTCACTTCGCTGCCGCCCTGTGGGACATACTATTAAACATCGAAAATAGCCGATTGACAGCATTCGTGACGTCAGAAAAAAAAAAAACGCCGGAGTGGCGGCGGAGCAGAATGTGATATGCCGCTATGCTTAACGCCACTGGCTGGTCTCTGTGCCGAATTCACCGTAACCTCGTCAGAGGAAGAAAATGTAATAATTCCTCAAAGCTTATGAAGACAATAAAAATTTCCCAGAGTTTTCGTGCCACAGCGTTACGCATTAAACTGTCGCTTTGCTACTTGCTCACTCTTTTGCCAATACCTAAGCCCCTCAGCAAAGTCTAACACTTAAAGGCTTTGTCAAAACCTGAACTACCACCACGATCGCGACGGGTCCACGGTAGTGTCTGACGCTGGTCAAGTGGGTGCTGCAGGTCACTTGATGACGCATGTCCTTACATTGGCAGTCCACGCTATGAATGCACCGAAGAGGGCTTCATATAATTGTTCTCACTCTAAGAAGCCCCTGAAAGTATGAATAATCCAAATAACTGGTGGCTGATATCGACCGTAAACAAAAATCGCTGCTATTTCACCAGAAAACGCCCATTAAATAAAGGGAGTTTAGCTGTCATTGCAAGGAAATCAAACACATAGATTATGAAGCAAACCGGAACGGTAATAGAGATATGGTAATTAAAATATTTTATTTAAGCTAAATATTTGGCATTTAGTCAGGAGACGGTTGATTCTCCTCGGGCAGTGTCCTTTGTCCTGATACGATTCCGGGCACCCGATCGATCAGCAGCTGCTGGTGTTGCACGACCAAGCTGGATAGAGGAGAGGACCCACTTCTAACAAGCTTTCGAGAAAGGCAAAAAGACTGAGCTTATAAATGTGCGCATTCAGAAAGCAGAAACATAAATCAAGCAAATGGTTAATAAAGCAAAGCATCCTTGGGTAGTGTGTCCAGGAACGTGATAAGCGATAGCGCGAAATAAAATTCGCATTTTGTCTGTACGCTTTTGTGCACAACCGTGGGCTGCTTACAGAAGGTCGCTTCCATAGAAGATCGCTAGATAGAGCGTCTAGAGATAGCGAATAAAATTTCATGCAGGGCTAAAGAAGCAAATAAAATTCAGTGAAGCCAGGAAGTCATCCTTGTAAGGGCAGACGGTATGTAAATCTGATCGGAGAGGTTGATTAGGTGCCTGCAGAGCTGTTGGGTAGAACCTACGGTGACCGCTCGTCTCGATCTCGGGAGAGGAAAACTACCCTCGCGTTCTTATTCGGCAGCGCTCTGATGGCCTTCGATTCATTGCGCAACAGTTCACATAGTTCACATGTTATATGAAGCTGTCTTACTTCAATCCGCCGTCGGGGGGGGGGGGGGGGGGGAGTCCTACACAAGGCTAATTGTTAACCAGGAGCTAACCATACCTATCCCTTTGAAATTATCTGTTTGCCAAGGTTGTCATTATCGCCTTTGTTGTTTGCCCTATATTCTGAACCCCTTTGCCTCAGTATTATTAACTGTGTAATTATCCGTGGTTTCTCCCTGGCGCAATGTGAAATTAAGTTTTCAGCCTATGCAGATGATGTCGCCCTCTTTTGCTCAGACAAAAAAAGGGTGCTTGAGGCATTACATTGGACTGAACAGTTTTGCGAGGTATCAGTTGCGGCTCTTAATCTAGATAAATCCAAGGGGTCTTGGTTGGGCCATTGGGGTACAGCGCCAAGTCATTATGGCGGCATAAGCTTGGACTGCGGGACCCTTCACTACCTAGGGGTTCGTCTTTACCAAATACGGAACAGTGGAGCCTGCTGGGATTCACTGATAGTCTCCATGAAACGACAAACCCATGCTTGGATGGGTAGGGAACTGTCGGTGTTTGCTCGGGCTCAAGTCTGCAACGTTTATTTATTTGCAAAACTTGCCTATGTGTTGCAGGTTCTCCACTGTGCGAGGAAGAAAGTGCAGGTGATGCACAGAATATCCGCTACATTCGTATGACTTTCCCAATGGGAACCCATGCGTCGCGATAGCCTATTTCGTTCTGTAGAGTCTGGTGGAATCGGCCTTGTTCACATATTCGTGCATTAGCTTGTTTCGCATTTTTTTTCTTTTTCTAATTCTCAAACCACCCTTTTTCAGTAGCTGTGCTTATTAGGCGTATCAATGCTCATTTTCATTTCCTATTCGCACCGACTGGACACACACGTGAGGGGCCTTTATGGGGATTTCTTAAGGAAGTTGCTGACACCTTCAATTTTTTCACTGTGCGCTTTTCTTTAGACTATATGTATAGCCTCTCCAAAAGGCAGCTGACTCAGGCACTTACAGAGTATTTGTTCTCTGTACAGTTGTATCGACAACTTTTTCTGGAGTTTCTTGACAACAGTGTTTTAAAACGTGTTAGGCGAATGTGCATTTCTTCTGTTGCAAAAACATTCTTCTTTAAACTGCACACGTCTACGCTGCCTGTGAAGGCATGGCTTCATGCTAAGGAGATGCTTGCGCCACGGTCGGTGACCAGCCGCCTGTGCAGCACACAATATACAATTGACAATTTTTTAAATCTGTTCATTGATGCTATGTTCTCGGACATATGACAACGAAGAATTAAGAAGGACATTCACATTACACCCTACAATATCCGTTTTTTGCCTGTGGAGAAAAATTGTGTTGTGCCATATGATCCATTTAGGTTGCTGGGACTATTTAGTCTCTGGAAGAGCCGCATGATGGACTAACACGCCGAATCACCACGGTCGTGGAAATCTTTGTTTCGTGAACAATGCGCTTTGCTTCAGTGTGAAATTTGATGGAAGGACGACACTTCTGATAATCGGTGTCTTTTTTTTTTTGCTGGAGTCCAAAGGGAGCGCCATACAGTTAGGAAACGGCAAGTCTCTGTGACGCCACATTCCGCCCAGTATTCGCTGGGCTGAATTAATCACGAGTGAACATGTGGCTCAACTATTAACGGTTTTGGTATTCCTTCGTCGACTGACAGAATTTCGCCGTGAGGCTTAACGGGCAATTTCATTAGCGCTTAATTTCAACTTACCTGCGCAACCCTTCGTTGTCCCTATTAACTGAGTAGAATTAGGACGAGATGACGGAAACTTTCACAAATAAAGAATGCTTTTATTTCTTTCGCAATTGTGTGAAATTTGACGGAACACCGAAATTTATGACGATCGGAGTCTTTTTTTGCTGGAGTCCAATGGGAGCGCCCTACAGTTTGGAAACGGCAAGTCTCTTTGACGCCACCTGCCGCCGAGTACTCGCTGGGCTGATTTAATCACGTGTGAACATGTGGTTCAACTAGGAACGGTTTTAGTATTCCTTCGTCGAATGACAGAATTTCGCCGTGAAGCTTGACCGATCGCCGATCGGTCACCGATCGCCAGAAGTTTGGTCGTTTCTTTAACTTTCAAACATTCTTGCAGGGAATAAAAGCATTCGTTATTTGCCAGTTTCCGTCATCTCGGCTTTATTCTATTCACCTCATATGGACAACAAGGTATGCCGCAGGTGAGTAGAAATTAAGTGCTAATGATATTACCCGTTAAGCCTCACGGCGGAATTCTGGCAGTCGACGAAGTAATACGAAAACCGTTCCTGGTTCACATGTTCACTTGTGATTAACTCAGCCCAGCGAATACCCCGCGGAGTTAGCGTCAAAGACGCTCGCCGTTTCCTAACTGTATACGGCGCTCCCGTTAGACTCCAGCAAAAAAAGTCACCGAGTGCCAGAAGTTTAGCCGTTTCGTCAAACTCCACGCATTTGCGAAGCACAATGAAAGCAAACTTTTTTGTCAGTGTTGTCGTCAATTCGCCTTCATTCTATTCAGCTCATAGTCAGAACGAAGGAGGCCGCAGGATAGGTGAAATTAAGCGCTAATGAAATGGCCCGTTAAGCCTCACGCCGAGATTCTTCCACTCGACGAAGGATTCCTAAAACCGTCCTTAGTTGAACCATTTGTGCACTCAGTCAATAACGCGATCTATGGTGATTTGGAAAAGTTCTGGAGGTCAGTGCTCAAAATGGATTCGTAATGTAGTTTTATCGTTATGACTCCAACATTTAATAATGTTTAGAGACTAAAATAAAAGAACGTTTGTTTAGAGCATTAAAAAAGCCTTTTCTACATAACTGACAACCTCTATTATTTTTTTTACCTTAACGCAAGATTAGAATGAATCATGTAACATTAATGCAACTAGCATAACATTCTAATAACACTGCTCTAATGTTCAGTGCGACCTGGGCAGCTCATCAAGTATCTGGCAACGTTAGCTTGTAGTGGTTTTCCTCCTTTCAAAGAGAAAAATATGCGGATTTGGATTTTATTCTCCTCTTCATGCCGGTTTCCTAGTAAAATCTCCTTTAGCATTATTTGTTGCGAGCAAGCAGAATAAAGCTAAAAGTTTTTCAGCGGAAACAGAAAGCGCAGGTCTTTTTCTATTTCGTTTACCTCGATAATAATCAGTTTTCAATGTGAAACTTTATCCCATTACACTATAAACATTTAGACAATCGTACGAGCAATCGACGACGGTGTGGTGGTTTCCTGTGTACGCGCTTCAAATTATAAACATTACTGGGGCATAAAAAGACCGGGCGTGAGATGAATCACATGGGATCACTCGACTAATCGAAGGTATTGAACTCAGCGGAAAAGTTCGGAGGAGGGCCTTCGCAGCGCGGGGCATGGTATGGAGCATCTTTGTCAGGTAGGTGCATGTACCGGTCCAGCCGCCTAGTGGTCGCTTTCGGAGGCTGCGCACCAGCGCTTTTATTTTTCACCGTTAGAGAGCAATACCTTCTCCTTGTTTAATGTGAATGTAATCCCGACGCCCAGAGATGGAGCCACAATGCCTGCCGAGCCACACATATTGTGACCCGGATCGTAACGCCGCGACGACGCTAAACAAGCAGCGGCTGGCATCCCAGCTCCAGGGGTATAGAGCTTGGTCCGAAAACTAGCCCACGCAAACCCACCCTGTGCGCTGACATCTTAGAATTCTCACTGTGGCCAGAACACTTTTCTTCAGAGCGGTGAGAATTTACACTCTGCCTGCTGAAAACATCGTGCACAAAACCAGCATCTGTAATTGTTGCGCAATTAAAATGTGCTTAGGGCCTACTGTAGTTCAACCGAGTAGACGTGCTCAAGCATATGTTTCTTCTTTAATTGGAGGGGAAACTTAAGCTCCGCCGTAAGGGCATCACGCGATATCATTAGTCGGTTATTGCCCGTATGTGAAGAATTGGTCATTCCCTACTTAACATTAAATAATCGCGGCAAGTTTTCATACCAATACCAGAACAGTGGCGCATTGGTTAAGCGATGCGCCACTGCACTGGCGGGTGGCTGTTTCTCTCACAGCCGCCGGTAGAGATTATGCGACTCATGTTGCTCTTCTCCAGGGACCTCTCGCGACGAATCAATAATTTAACTGCCACCTGACACCTCCATCCCATTGTGTGCCGCTTGCGCGACGGACCACCGAACTTACCTGAGCATCTTCCCATTGGGTGCAGCTTGCGATACTCTCCTCAGAACGTTTTTTTTATTTCGCGCACTTGCCATAAAGGAATAATTTTGGTACGTTGCATCCTAATTAAAGGAAATCATGTAAGATGCTTTTGTGCAGGAACCGGAGATGACTCCTGCTCTTATTGTTGTCGGTCAGTCACTTGGAGAAATCCTCCTCCCTTGCTGCCGTTAGTCACACGTCCTGTAAAACTCACCGAACTTACCCAAGCTTGCTCCCATTGGGTGCAGCTTGAGCGACGCTCCCCCAAACTTAGGTACCTGAGCTTCCTCTGATTGGGTGCAGCTTACGCTAGTCTACTCAGAACGTTTTCATTTTTATTTCGCGCACTTGCCATAAAGGAATAATTTGGATACGGTGCATAAAATTAAGGGAAATCATTTAAGCTGTTTTCGTGCAGGAAACGGAGGAGGAGGCTGCTGCACTTGTTTTTGTCGGTCAGTCACTTGGAGAAAACCTCCTCCCTTGTCGCCGTTAGTCCCACTTCCTGCAAAACTCCACCAAACTTACTGAAGCTTCTTGCCATTGGGTGCAGATTGCGCGACGATCCGCCGAACTTTTTCATTTAAATTTCGCACACTTACCATAAAGGAGTAATTTGGGTACGCTGCATACTAATTAAAGAAAATAATTTAGGCTGTTTTCTGCAAGAACCGGAGAAGGCTGCTGCTCTTATTGCGGTCGGTCAGCCACTTGGAGAAAACCTCCTCCCTAGTCGCCGTTAGTCCCACTTCCTGCAAAACTCCACCAAACTTTCCCAAGCTTCTTCCCATTGGGTACAGCTTGCGCGACGCTCCTCCTCCGAACGTTTTCATTTTCATTTCGTACACTTACCATAAATGAGTAATTTGGGTACGCTGCGCACTAATTAAAGGAATAGTGAAAGCTGTTTTCGTGGAGGATTGTTGTCGGCCAACCATTTGAAGAAATCGTCCTTCCTTGTCGCCGTTAGTCCCACGTCCTGTAAAACTCCGCACTGACCCGAGCTTCCTCTTATTGGCTGCAGCTCGCGCGACGCCCCTCCGAGCTAACCCGAGCTTACACGAGTGACTCAGGTAAGCTGGAGTTTCTTCGGAGCACAAGAGAACACAAGATAACAAGGTTCTTTCTCGGGGTTGGTAAGTGTGGAATAGTGCTCTCTCTAAAAGCAGCTTCAAAGCATACCTTTATTAAGTCCAAAACGCCTAAGAGTTTGGTTTATAACTGAAGCAAGTGCATAATCACCGTAGCATTTAAGCAGGAGCGGCTGAAGTTTCGGTTTTCTTGTTGGGAGCGCAGCGTTTTTCTGTGGCTTCGTTCCCAGTTGCGCATGAGTGCGAAAGTGCACAATGGTGATTCTTTATTCTTAAGATATCGCAACAAACGACTCCTTCCCTTTCTTAGCTATAAAGCTAACCGAAGTGCAGTTATGAGGAAGCTATTATATTGTAACTGCAAGAGTCCCTTTCCGGGAGCGCCTTGCCCGGCATTCGAAAGAGAGAGAGAGGATGAAACAAACGATTTCTGAGCAACGTTTTTATTCGCAGGTTTTAACATAGAATTACTAAACAAAAGGCTGCCCGCAAAGTGACTGTCACTCTACAAAAGTGATTCGAGGCACAAATTCGTTCATTCCGTTTCTAGACCCAGCACCACGGCCGCGTTTAAACCGAATATGTCACGCCCAAGATTAGAAACATTCCTCGTAATTTCTCCACAATCACGTAATATACAGTAATACCGCGCACATTTTGTAACGCGCCCGGCGAGCAAGCAAGTCAACTACGACACTGACAATAAAAGATGATGCTGCGGGCTCGTCTTAGGCTGGTAAAAAATAATCCCAATCTTTCATTGCGAACAGAAAAAAGGATATATAAGCATGATGATTGTCTCAGTAACTCGTGGCTATCGGGGCAATTGGGACGTTACAATCGGTGCACGGAGTGTAAGCTAGACAGTAAGTAAGCCAGATGTACTGCTCAAATAGAGGCGGGAATTTTGTTTGCATGACAACCTTCATCCGTACACCAGAAGGGTGATATGCCCAGCTAGCGCTATGTGCAGATCATCCGGTGCACAGATTACTCGAATACATGCGTTCATATCCCAATAAGTTGCAAACAAAATACCCGTCGACAACGCACGTCCAGCAATATCGGGCAAAAATTTTGAAAGTTGGAAACTTGTAAGATACTTATAGAGTGATATTGAAGCTAAAGGTCCATTCTTCTGATATGAAAGAATTTGCCACATATCAGAAGAATGGACCATTACCTTCAATATTACCGGAAAAGTACCTTACAATTTTCCAATTTTCACAATATTTGTCCGAAACTGCTGGACATGCACTGTCCAATGGTATTTTGTTTGCATCTCATTGGGATATGAACGCATGTATTCGAGTAATCTGTAACCGGGTGATCTGCACATAGCACTAGCCAGGCATCAGTCGAACACATAAGCTTGAACAGTGCCAAATCGTCACAGTATACCACTCTTCTGGTGTACGCATGAAGGTCGTTATGCAAACAAAAGTCACGCTGCTACTTGAGCAGTACATCTGGCTTACTGTGTAGCTTACACAGAAAGCCAGTAAGCCACTAAGTGTTTCTATACGTCGCATCGAAAAGTTAAGACTTCCATAGAAAACCAATGGAGAACGCTTTTGACGATAGCAAAAACGCAAATAGAAAAATAAATTCAAGACTGCCATCGGGTGATCTGCAGATGTGTTGATATAGTTAAATCTTAAATTCTATGCAAAAATTACGTTCGTTAATAGTTTCCCGTTCAAAAATGCCTTTGCCCAGAATTGCTGGGCATGTACTTTGGATATGCACCTTTAGTAGGTGCCCTCAGTAGTTGTTTTTAAACCGCCTTTTGGGAGACCATTTCTTTAAAGACGGGAACGCTGCAACGCGTGGGCTGAATTCAAAGCTTTTCCTTTACATTGATCTGGAAAGTAACGCAGAAAATTATTTTTCGGGCAGAAATGTGAGTACTGAATTTTATAATTTTTTTCCATCGCTTCGATATCTGCAAATGCGCGTAATTGTTCAGAAAAGTCAATTGCCTAGTACCCGCCGCGGTGGCTCAGTGGTTAGGGCGCTCGACTACTGATCCGGAGTTCCCGGGTTCGAACCCGACCGCGGCGGCTGCGTTTTTATGGAGGAAAAACGCTAAGGCGCCCGTGTGCTGTGCGATGTCAGTGCACGTTAAAGATCCCCAGGTGGTGAAAATTATTCCGGAGCCCTCCACTACGGTACCTCTTTCTTCCTCTCTTCTTTCACTCCCTCCTTTATCCCTTCTCTTACGACGCGGTTCAGGTGTCCAACAATATATGAGACAGATACTGCGCCATTTCCTTTCCCCAAAAAACCAATTATAATAATAATAATAATAATAATAATAATAATAATAATAATAATAATAATAATAATAATAATAATAATAATAATAATAATAATAATAATAATAATATTATTATTATTATTATTATTATTATTATTATTATTATTAATTATTATTATTATTATTATTATTATTATTATTATTATTATTATTAACACCTGCAAAGCAGATAGTGAGCCGTGTTGAATTGTATAATTACTGTACGAAAATTGTTCCCGGCCGTGGAACGAAAAAAAAAAACACTATTTAGAAGCGCTCGTATTCAGGTAGACACGTAAAAATTTTTTTTTTCGATTTGCGTGGCCGGGAATGATTTTCTTACGGAATTTTTATAATTCAACAATGTGCACTAACCTTTCTGCAGTTGCGCGTCGACCGCAATACGTGAGCTTTTTAAATATCTTTTCTTTATGCTCATCTTCAGAGAAGATTGTAATTATTTTCTGAACTGTTACACAGTGAAACAATTTATCGTTCATAGTAAAAAGGGCACTTCGCACGATCTTTACAGTTTTTTGAACACGACTTCGTTACTAATTAGAATATCTGGCTTGGAAGTGAAGATTAAGACCATGAGGAATTTGTCTACAGTTCAGCGGGAGAATAATTTATTCACTTGCATTAGCTCGCTATTCACTGTGAACAGGACGATTTCTGAGAGTTTTATTACGGTTTTATTGCTCCCGCCCGTTAACACATATACATTTTCTTGTTGTCCCATTTTAAGCTATACATTTACGTTTTTTCATTCCTAGTTAATTTCCTGTAGCTTAGTTATATTATCGTAATCTTTACAAACCTAAACAGAAACTAGCGGTATTAGTGTTCGCTGAATGCGACATAATTCCATCAAAGCAATTTTCTCTTCCTGGCCACCGAAAAATGTTTCCTTAATTACGTTACGCTAATGGCGGAAGCCACTGTTGATGTCTATTCGGATAGAAAGGACGGAGTGGGCGGATTCAATGCATAATTGATGTCCATATTGTTGCAGGACAACTCTGCAAAGTTCAACACATGTGCAATTGCCTACGTGCCGACACCAATGACAGAGGGCTGAATGGTATGCATGAAGGAATATAAAAGTTCTCATAATTACTTAAATAAAATCAGCTCGACAAGTATACATTTTATAGATGGCATATTTTTAAGCACGCGTAAGCATTCGGCAATCATTGCAGAGACTGCCGTCCAACTGAGAAGTTCGGTGCCTCGCGGTGGGCAAAAAATGTACTAAAAATATAGAGGCTCAGCCAAGAAAAGACAATACAAAAAGTTTCTGCCGTCACAAAATATTCTCTGTAATGTTTTTAGCCAAATGTATAGTAAGAACAAAGCTTTGTGTAGTTACTGCAGAAACATACTACAGAAACACTGATTTTGACTACAAGAAGTATAACAAGAAAAAGTGACAATACTACGCATGATATTACAAAACAACAGAAAAATCTACCGCTTCGGCTAACTACAACGCATTCTGTCGCATTTTTGATGCAGTTCTTTAGTTTTGTTTGACTGGGAACTTATGTGCGGGGTTGGATTTCACGTACCTTTCACTGCCTAAATTAAAAAAGAAAATCTGCAAGACTCAATATTTATTGCTCCGTATTCTAATCTATTTGTTAACCTAAAAAACGGGAACGTTCGTGGTCCCTACAGAAGAGAGAGCTGAGTTTCATCGCACCGCTTACGAGAGCGCCAACTCCAAAAACAAGCAGATTCACTTGGCATCAGGTTGTACATCCTTAGAGAACCCTGTCTCTTATAAAACAATTGAGCGACAGCAATAAGGAAGAAGAACGGTGAGACTTTCGCCGAAATTCCTCGAAGAGGGCTATCGTTATGATAGGAAAAACACAAGACTAGAGTGATACCTTTTCATATCGCATTCTCTTCCGGTTCTTACTGCGGCTAGTTCATCGTCACTATTAAAACTTCAAAGCCAGATACTATACACTCTAAACACCAATACATTTATATGGAAGTAAACAAGGGAGTGAACTGTCCTCTAGGGCACACCCTTTTATGAAAGGGTGTGCTCTAGAGGACAGCTTACTCCATTTTTTACTCCTTTCTGTTTAGAGCATTGGAAAAGGGAGCTGATGAAAGCTATTTTCCAGCATGGTCGTCCTTCCAGGCTACAGGCAGGTGCGTCTCGCAGTGGTTGACGGAGCTGCAGTCGCACTTGACGTCCACATTTCCTGGGCATCCGTACGCGAGCGGGAAGTCAGCCATGGTCCGGGACATGTCCCTGCACTTGTCGGCGTTCTCCTTGCGTCCGCAGCCGACGGCGCAGAGGCCGAGGAAGAGGAGCCGTCGCCTGCCCTGCACGTCCAGACGTCCGGATGTCACAGGGTCCTTCTCGGCCAAGGCCATGGTTGTGGCAGCCGCCCATCTCGCCCCCATGAAAGACTCGACCGTGTCTGTAGCAAGGACCACCAGGAGACGGAGGGGTTACTCGCTACTGCAGCAAGGTTCTTGATCTGCCAAGTTCGTGCCTAATTACTCTTGAAGAAACCTATCGCACACGAGGACTTGGCAGCACGCTCAGCAGAAGAATAGTTTAACCTAGGCAAGATCTCACTGGGGAAGTAAAAGCCATAAATTAGGATTATCAAAAACTTGTCAAATACAATGCCAACGAGGTTCGACATATCTCACGAGGTAATGCATAAAATGAACTGAAGTGTCTTAGAGAGAAAGGGGGAAAATTTGAACGTTGACACAAGTGTCTTAAAGAGCAGGTGAGAGATCTTGAGCATTGAATCTGAGACTGTGCACATAAGGCGTCCATGTCCACTTTACGGTGAAAACGCCATTTTTTCCTTATAAAATAGCACCGCACACAAGCCAAGCTCAAAGCTGATGCCAAAAAGTCAAAGCGTTCTCTTTTTTTTACGTTTGCGTTTCACTGCTTGAGATAATAGCGTAGCTTGCTATTAGTTTACGCGCAATTGCTTTGTGCTTCAGTAAATAAAATTTTGTTCAGTTGACACAGTATACGTTCGCTGCGCCCACTTATTCAGAACAGCAGCTTGGATTTACTGGTTATTCATGTTCAAGTAACAGAGCAAGTAAAAGCGTGCGAAAGGTGTTCAGGTATGTCGACGACTACATAGCGCTTTGTGATGGCGGCGGCACGAACACCCTCGACGTCACCTTAAAGGATGTAGCCTCCTTTAGTCATGCTCTCCAGCCCTTAACTGTTACGCACGAGATTACAGTAAAAGAGTCGATCAGATTTCTTGATCTAAGACTTCGTTTCACTAAAGGGAATGTGTGCTGGGCCTATGAACCCAGAGGCGACAAGGCGCCACTGCCTTTCCAATCGGCACACACCAAACTGGTAAAAAGGGCCGTTACAAATCTGTGTTTGTCAACTGCGCTCAAAAAGTCGTGCATTCACACGATGGAAGCTAGCTTTCGTCGCCAGATTCAACGCCTTATGGAAGCTGGGTATGCCTCGCACCTACTTGTTTCCGTCGCGGAACGATTAGCAAGAAACTTACAGCAGCAGGAAGCCGAAAGATGAACGAAGGATTATGGCCCTTCCATATGTCCATAACACCTCCCACCGCCTGAAAAAGAAGTCTTTCCCGCGCGCAAACGCCGAGAGGCCAGAAAAACTGCGCGGGTGCACAACAAACCCTTTTTACAAGACTCGATTTGTCGCATGCGCGGAAGGCGTTGTATATTCCCTGCCGCTGAAACGTGGAGCAAGGTACATAGGACAGACCGGCAGATGCACTAACGAAAGACTGAAATAACATAAAATTATCGTCGCTGAAGCAAGCAGGCATATTAGAATACATGGGGGAGAATGGCCATCTACGACTTGCATGGCTCAGTATGCACAATGGATAAATGGATCGATAAACACGCTGAGCAGCTGGTTCGTGAGATAACTGAGGCAGTCGAGATAGCAAAACTTTGAGATCATTGTTTCAGCAAACCTGCTCGAACTGATCATAAGCCTTGATACGGCTTATGACGACGGTGCAAAAGTGGTCATTCGGAATTAATTTTAAGTTAAGTGATTTAGAACCAAGAAAAGTGCACTGCGTTACAACGGAGACGCCGGCTGTCGCCATTCGCCTTAATGGAAGCCTTTCTTACATCTAACACTGATAAGAAATAAGTGCTCGTACCGTTCTGGGGGCTCCTGTTCAGGCTCTTGTTTAACGACTGGCCGAAGCACGACTTGACGTAGTCATCCATGCCGCTCCCGTTCACCGCGACTCTTGGCAAAATGGGAGGCTTTGCGACATGGTATGATACCGCCCTCCGATAGATGGCGCGCAGCATCAGGTACCGCAGCATGGACCGACCAAAGTCCAAATCCGGGACGCTCAATGACAGAAGGCCCCGAGAACGGACGAGCGCCGGTGGGATTCCGAACCTTCCAGCACCAGTTTTGCGGTAGCCCAGCTCCCCCATGACCAGCGCGTGGCCTTCGGCGAACACCGCGTCTCGGTCGGCGGTGCCCACCCGGGTGGCTACCACAGCTGCCATGTTACACAGGAAGCTGTCGTTCATCTTAACCGGAAGCGGCTCAACGGGAATGGTGCCGTTGCCCGGTAGGCCTAAAGTAATTAAAGAGAAAAAGAAACTGTAGAAGAGGCGTTATGTAAATGTTCCAGAGCGTCATGTCAATGTGAAAGGGGTTTGGTAGGCAACCATAACCGTTATCGAAATCACCAGTCCAGCCATCTTCACTGCATCACCTGATAATTGATACTGGCCAAATACGACTGTTACGCAGTTTGTCTTTGCGGAAACAAACGAAAAGCTGCAAACCGAGAAAAAAATTTGCATTGCATGCGGGATGTGTGGGGTTTGATGCCAAGTGGCGCCAGGTGGCCACAGGTTATACAATGGGTGCAAGCTTTCGCCTGGCCTGGTGCTCATCCACTGTGAGGTGAAATGCTCGACAATCGGTCTTTGACCCCAGTTTGTGCAACGAAAAAGAGCTTGTGCCTCTGAGTGCTTTGTCCAAAGCTGCCCTAAGGCCCACTAAAGGTATCTCATCATCATCATAACAGTGAAAAGAAGTTACTTTTACTTGTATCACTATATTCCTAAATAATTTTCCGTACACTTAGATTCGGTGCTTGCAGAAATTGAGAATCCATCATTCACTTCTGCTCTGTGTTTCCGAATGCTTGGAACGTTGATGAAGCCTGTCGATGCGAGACACGCCCCCTTCGCATTCGGCCTTTAGATGTGAAGTTGCAACTTGCAGAATAAAGCGAAAACTTAATACGCTGTATGACCGTGAAATGATTTATTCTACAATACCGAAGAAATCGCATTAGTTTCCTCACAGAAACAGGCTGTTAAATATCTCGTCAACAGTACACCTTTCTAACTGCTATTTTGGCTGTTGACTCGTGTCGCACTCATACTCGGGGATTAATTTTATTTGCATAACATCCCCGCATTGTGAAAGCGGTGAACTGGCCCTTACCGATAATATGAGTTGAAGTGATGTTGAGGAGCTCAGTGTCAAGGTAGACACCGGCGTTGACAACGTTGTCGCTGCGTACGACGCCCATGACATCCTCGAATGCATTGCTGAACCTTGCTATGTCCTTCTTTTTAAGGAACATCCCGCCGAGCCACGTAGGGAAAAGGTGGTTGAAGTGCCACGCAGTCAGAATGAGGCACCACTTGACGCCAGCAAACGGGTCCTGGAAGCTGGCGTAACGAGCGTAGTATGGAAACTTCATAACCTGAAAGGCAAAGTTATTATTCACATATGTCGCTGCTGCCAGGCCCGCCTTACACGCTTCCACAATACGTGAGGATGTGGGGCCAAACCGAACAATATACGGCGGAAAACACCTGTTTGGAGCGGTAGGAGAAGCTTTTGGACAGCGATACTCTGGAGAAATAAGGGGTCCTTATCCTACAGGTCTGCCTGGCAGCTCACGCCAGTGGAGCCCTGGAATAAGGACGCACTCCCCTCCCTCCCCCCATAAGGTCAAGCAACTAACTGTCTTTTGTTTAAAAAAGTTCTTCCACCTGATCCTTCGCATATATATTAGCGGTTTTTGTGGAAATGGCAGAGTAACAGTCACTTTTCGGTGGAAACCTCACGCTGCTTTAAAGGTTGTGGGGAGGGAAGGGGGTCTCGTGCATTATCCATACTTTTAGTCTGTAGGTGTCTACCTGTTATCAAAAGCAGCTAAAGCACAGCTAAAGTAGCTGTATTATCAGAAGTAGTAGATGAACTGTACATACTCCATCAATACCTTACTCGGCACTAAGCATGCAAAGTTTCCTTCCAATGGGGTATTGCACAGCCATCCTTCTCGTGATCTCCTGTCTTTTCCACTAAGCCAGTCAGCTGATCTTCCCTAAAAAAGTTTCAAAAGCATTTTCTTCTCGAAAACAAGCACCTGTAGGGCGAAAGATTTATTAGATCTTAGCTTTCCGGCTTAGCACTATAATCAGCGAAAGCTGATTCCCATTAGCGGCCGAGATGTATGGAGTGTCAAGCCCGTTTTGAAATTTCACAGGCTTCTGCCTGGTTGGGCGTCTATAGCGTCAAATGCATATCCGGTCTTCTTCCGTTTGCGGCCTTACGTTCTATCGCGTTCCCGGCACACGTCGTGGACCCTAGAGCCCGCTTGCATGAAGCAAATTATCTATTTGCCAGTGCTGTACTCGCCGCCTAAAATCTGAAAATTTATAAATTGGTTTTTGAGGAAAGGGAATGTTGAAGTAACTGTCTCACATCTTGGTGGACACCCGAACCGCGCCGTGAGGAAAATGATGGGAGTAAATGAAGGAGAGAGTGAAAGAAGAAAGGAAGTGAGAGGTGTAGTAGAGGGCTCCAGAATAATTGCGACCACCTGGGAATCTCATGTAGAAGTCATCAGACACCTCCCTACGAAGAGGGCAGCGCCCATCAATTTGGGGTCAGAATTTCTCGCTATTGCAGGACACAACAAAGTGCTGGTCTCCAGGTGCCCCAGAGTTCGCTCATGGGGTTTAATGAGGCCCCTAGCGGGGACCGGAAAAAAGCCGATTCAATTCGTAATAGAACTCCATTGTTTCGCCATGATTTGGGGCTGTCAGAAGAATCCTTCCCTTTCCCCAAACCCTTCTACTTGCCGAGAGGCATAGGAGACAGCCCTGCTCAACTGCTCGGGGCTGGAGTCTTAAAGGGCTCGAGTCAAAGGGGCGCGAGTTGTGGCCTTGTCCAGCGGTGTCCAGTACAATGGACTCCGCTTATGTAAAGGGCCATTTTTGGCCTGTAAACTGTCCTTTCACTGAATAGAAAGTTTTCACCACCACCACGACTCAACGTGCACTGACATCGTACAGCCCGCAGGCGCCTTTGCGTTTCGCCTACATCAAAACGTGGCCGCCATGGCCCTGATCGGACCCGGGAACTCCGGTTCAGCAGCCGACTGCCTTAACTACTAAGCCACAGCGGAAAGTGCAGTCTAAACCCTCCACTCGCTTTGAGGAAAGGAAAAGCGTATGACTGGCTCCATGGGTGAGCGGGCACGTTCATTGCGCTTTGAGGTACGTGGTGGTGGTGTCAGCCTACAAAAATACGTTAGGCCTAACGCATTGCATGGGTGCTGTTGTACTCCCTAAATTGCTTCTGCTGAATGGTTTGTACAAATTTATTATGGCTTTCTCTGTAAAATGACTCACCATGGACAACATGCTGAGGAGCCCGTAGAGCCCGATGACTGGAAGCTGTCCTTCACGGAGCAGCTGCATAATATCTTTGATGACTCCCTCCCCTCGCACAAAAATCTGACTTTTATCCGTGAGATTTGGCAACTTGTTCGGCCTGTCCATATTGAGAGCATCGAGCCAACTGATCGGTCGGAGCCCCTCCACGAGCTCGCCGACAGTGAGCGTCTTAAAAGCGTCGCTATAGTTAAACGCCGACACAAGCCTGTCCACCTTATAGTCCAAGTTGATTACCTGATCTACTTGATGGCTGAGGTTTAAACCAAGGCATATGATGGCGTCCACGAAGTATTGCCTCACACCTGGACTGTAGACAAAAGTTTTAACTATTGACAAGCCGACGTCGAGGAAAAGTTTATCGCTCAAGAGCCTAACGTCAATAAAGGCAGAAAGGCCGGTCCTTTGGCTCGTGGTGACTGCCAGCTCGAGAAGTCTTTCCGCTGAAGGCACCTCTAGCCAAGACTTCTGATCGATGGATAGGATGCCCAACACGTCTTCGATGTTTCCTCCAGAGGTGCGCCCTGTGAACATCCAGAAGCAGCTGGAGTGAAAGAGTGCCATCTGTTGGACCGGAAGATCGTACGGTGCTGTCCTGCCGTCGTAGATGTCGAAGGAAACGTTCAGAAGGCTGTCGTGGACACGGGAGTTGAAGAGCGTCACGACCTCTGATAGGTAGCTGTCGGCTCCACTCACTGGTGGCTTCCAACGACCGCACGCATACTCGTAGAAGTCACGACAGGGGTCAGCTTCGAGGTTCATGGCCCATTGAAGCTCCTGGATCGCGACATGGCAGGAGTCGTTCTTTGGCAGGTCCCTGCAGGCTTGGGTGAGGTCCATTATGGCGTCCTTCGAGCGGAAGCGAGAGGATTCACCGCTCGGTTCACGCCTTCGCAGCGTCAGCAAGAACGCCATGCCGATGATGGCCACGATAACAGCAGGAATGACAATGAGGACCATGAACAGGAAGGAGAAGGCCCTCTGGTTCATTCTAATTTTCCTGTCCTGTTCTTTAACTGCAAAGGTTCGAAACACAAGCCACAATCAATAACTCGCTATTTCATGCCCAATAAGGTGCGCAAATTCCAGATACTGAGTTTAATTAACGGCGATCCTTTCAAGAAAACATTACTGAGTGTGGAATAAAAAATGAAGTTTATTATCTAATAGGCTGAAAAGTGTTTTGGGAAGGCGCTATGGCATGTTTGACACCGGAAACACAACTATTGTACCAACGCTCGTACATGGTTCGGCGTTGAATGCCCCTGAAGGAACGGGAGCTAAGTAGTGTACTATGATCGAAGTTATTGGGAGTATTTTAGAACGACGCTTGCGCCTGGAATCGCACATAAGACAAATATACCCGGTCGTCACAATACGAGGCGACAACCCCTTTCCGACAAATTTCACTTTGCTGTTTTGTGCACAAAATCAGAGTACAAAGCTTAGGCGGTCATCTAAAGCTTTGTGATTTTGTGGAAAGCTCTGAGGCTGCCAAGCGGAAACCAACGAGAGTGCATTATGAGAGCTGAGTATTACGTAACGTTTCATGCATTCGCATGTATAAATATTTTTACAGCAAAGAGAGACGGCATTGGAAAAAAATAGCCAGTCGCAACAGAGCTTATGCTGTTGAAGCTTATAGTACGCGAGTAATTGCAGGTGGCAAGCAGGAACGTTTACATACGCTGTCTACACGACATGAATACCTCTGGCTTCAATCGCAAAGTTGGGCTTGGCCTGAAGCTTGAAATGCTTGCCATTGTGAACACTATAAATAATTTTGTTTAAGAGAGTTCGCAAGATTTTTCGCGGCGTGTCGTTTTGAATCACCTCTTATGGTTCTAACTGCTTCATTTGTCCACAGCAGCTGTACGCACTCGCCGCAGAAGCAGCGCTTTAGAGTTTGGAGATTCGGGAACAATGGTCTAGCTTTTTCTTTCGCCATGCCTTACTCATTGCAATTCAAAGCCCGATTCGAAGTAGGCAGACTCATGACTGTCTAGTCGACCGTAGTCGTCTGCAAGGGAGCAGACTGGAAAAGGGTATGCGGGAGACCAGCATTAGAAACCGGATATAAACTCAGCAGACACGTTGAATTTTGTCTACAATAGCCTCATAGTCATTGGATCAGAGAGCACCAGACACACGTTTCAATTCCAACGACGATCCTACATTTGTTTTTCAGCAGTGAACATTTAAAGTGGCCCCCGGATTTAAATTAAGCGTGACTACCAGCACGCACAGAGATGTCATCGCCCTCAGGAGGTACTGCCAGCACGTTTGCGGGAATGCCAATCTGCCATCACAAACCGTTTGTTCGAGGCTCACGCCACGGGTGGCTGATAAATGCAGTTAGCCTGGACACCGCGCTCTCTGACGGCAGATGACGCAGAAATGCAGTTTTGTTTCGGCCCACCACGCTTCGAAGATTCCGCAAACTTTTCCGGCCGACAGTATTCGACACCATCTGGCTTCAGAGCGCACAGAGGAGTTTTAAGGAAAAGCGCTAAACCGGATGCAACCAGCGCGAACATCTGCGGGTTATTATAAGGCAAGCGCCACTCACCCTCATGGTATCTAGCTTTCATTTCCGCCCAAGCAAGGTTTCCAGGTCTGCGAGGTGCGATATCAGTGTCGATTTCGGTGTCATAGATTGGTCTGCGCAGCGTCCTGACGTTTGCCCCGGGCCATGACTTGGTGCTGGCCAAAGATAGTGACTTGGGACGCGGAGAAACGCTACGTCGAACAGGAGAGCCGACGGCGCCGTCGGCACGTTTGCTGCCTCCGAATGAACCGACTCCCGTGCCATCTCGAGGGGTTGAGGAAGCTCCGCTGGGACCAGGGGCCAGGTCAGAACAGGGGGCTACTGGAGTGGGGAACATCGGAGGCGCAGAAGTCGCGTCCTCGGCCATAGCTCAGAGCTGACTTCTTCTTCTTTAGCCTATAGTGAGACACGCTCGCGGCGAAAACAGAAAGAGAAAAAAATGACGCGCGCTTACTTTTGTTTATTTCGCACACTTGCCATAAGCTTGTTAGACTCCCTAACTACCCTCAACCACCTGTGTCACGGAAACTGAGTTGCCCAATTGTTTAGATCATGCTACGTTTGCCGCATGCAATTTGCAATACAAGTAGTCACAGCCTGGTTATGGCCATTCTTCCTTGTGGGCATGTGCCATTTTATCATGCAAACAACAAAAACAAGGCATAATTTGGGCTCGCTGCGTACGAATTAAAGGAAATAATGCAAGCTGTTTTCGTGCAGGAACCGGAGAAGGTTCCTGCTCATACTGTTGTCGGTCAGTGAGTTGAAGAAATCTTCCCTTGTCGCCGTTGATACCATTTCCTGCAATACTCGTGTTCGTGAAGCCTTTGTATCTGCACAAGTCCACAGCAGGTGGCGAACATCTTATCCTAACGCTACGGCGAGGGATCAGCCTTAGCAAGTTAGCGAAATGATTGGCGAAATGATGACGCAATTTACAACCAGTTTGGTGATAGGTGCTGTTGATGTTATTGTGATAGAGTGTTCATGGCTCAATAATAAATAAAGCGAACGCGCAATATTTCGTGTGGCTAGTGCGGTAATCGGCCCTGAGCCGCTTCTGTTTCTTTCATACTGATAACGACTACTTTGTGCACAGGGGAAATGCGTCCGCATTAGCGTAGGCTTCTGGCTGCGCCGAAAGCTGTGTTCCTAATCGATTCACGTGTTTCATGGTGATTCACGTGTTTCATGGTGTGCATTGGATACCTTTCGTTCGCAAATCCCCATGGTTTGAACTCGACGACGAAAGGCGCCAATCACAAGCAAGGGCGATAGGCAGAAAGCTATCAAGTTCTGCGAGATATAGCTTGAAGAACTTCGTGACATTTATCTGACAGGAGTTTCGGTGCGTATGGCGGCGTCTTGTCGCCAGCGCGCGCCCAGCGTAATGACCGAGAAAACATGATGCAGGGGACACGGGCTGTGTTCAGGGAGCGGTCACGTGATCGAGAGCGAGCGCGTGCCGCTGTAGGCGACGACGAAGGCACCACGAGGCACGTGATCGACGCCGACGGGACCAACATTACTAGACTAATCTAGTAACGTTGGACGGGGCGGTATCGACGACTAGATAAGTCTAAATGAATTTTTCTGCTGTTTGGATCTGCACCTAACCCTGGCCAATCCCCCACCGAGGGTATGTGCCATAGCTTCAGAGGCAACAACAACAACGCGAAACGGGTCAACGAAGCAGAGAGAATGAATGGTGTAAAAAAAAAAACTCTCGTACGAACTCCGGTGAATCTTTTAAATGCCTTAGCATCTTGCGTTGATGCCGATTTTGTTGTATAGGTCCACTTTGAGGATATGACGCGACAGCGTTAGTGGGTGTAATGCCCATATATGCGGACTTTGCCATTCTCAACTTTGCATTCATGGATCCCATGGAGCCCTCATACCCCTTCTGGCGCAGTGGTGCAGCGGTTAGAGCTATGTGCCACTGCCCCGGCAGGCGTCTGTTTCAAACACAGCCACCGGTGGGGCTTGTGAGGCCCAGGTTGCTCTTATCGAGTAACCTCTCGCAATCATTCATTTAACCGCCACGTAATATAAAACGATATGGGAATTGAAGAAACTAGCCCAAGGCGTTATGGAGACATCTTGCAAGGCTGAGATACGTGCGGTCTTAGGATCTCTGTAAAGCGAAATGGGTTACCGATCTACATTAATGTGGCACAACTGCGACTGGAACGCAAGTGTGGCTCTTTCAGTTGCTGGGGAGTACGAAAGTATACAGATACTAAAGCACGTTGATTCAATTTTATCGCGAAGGGTGATTGTTAACTCCTAATTTCAGCAGAACAAAAAAAACGAAAAAAAATAGCCGACGGTTTAGCATGGCTAAGCGCGGAATATCGTGCAGTAGCACAGGTTTCGGTGGGCACTTGAGGTCGTTATGTGCTAAAGACATCTCACCTAAAGGCCTTTACCTGGAAGAAAGTTACCGTGAAGGTCTTCACCCGAAATGCCTTTACCATAAGGCGTCTACCCTAAGGTGCTTTGCGGAAAGATCAGGATGAATATCTACTAGGTGTACACGCCTGTCTGGTTGCCAACAACCCGATGAGCAGGTTGGCCGCCTTCCACAATGCAGGCTTCACGGGCGTATGTACGTACATTTCCGATTTTCGATTTTGTTCTTTTTCCGATTTCAGGCATACATATGTATGTTCGAAATCGGAAAATGAGTCTAGAACACTATATGCTACAACGCTATAAACGGTTCTGGAAAGTACGTAATATCATGCTGTGCAGGCCAGAAACTTTCCGTCGCACCGATAGCACTCCCCCTTGCTAGTAAATATCACACCTTGTCTTTTCACGCAGCACCATTGTTATTAACGCAGTTCTCGATGATGCCACCTTCTTTTCAGCAAGAATATAGCACCTCCGCCACCGCACACGTTCTCTCGTCTCTCGGTATACGGTTAGCCTCCTCCATGGTTTTACCCGCACAGAGGAGCTTTCATGTTGTGTGATCTCGGTCTGGCTGGCCTCACTCCTGCCGGACGTCAACAGTGGCCTCGATTTCGAGACTTATAGTTTCGCGCCGGTAGTTCAGTCGTCAAGCCCTGGAATGCTGAAACTGATATCCAACTCCTGCTGCGGGCTTTTCCTCGGCACTGAAGCCAACGAGAATCCGGAAGTGGCTGCGGTGGGCCTCTCAATGAACAATACTTCAACATTTACTACTCGAACGCAGTGCCTCAGCGCTCACTCCTCGACATTATTAGATCGGCAAACCTTTTAGAGCGAGAGCTCTACCCCTCCCGACAATACCATTTGTTGGGCGAGTTGGTGCTCACGATAACGATGACGAGGAAGACGATAACGACTCAAAAGCCTGTAGTCCACTCTACAATAAATGCTCTGTGATAGCAAAGAACGGCGACTCGCTAGCTAGAGAAATAATAGAAGTACACCTGATAGCCAGGACCTCCGACCAATGTGTCAGTACTCCCTCTCTAGCACTGTCAGATAAGGAGTTCCAGTCCCTTGTCTGCATATCTGCATATATATATATATATATATATATATATATATATATATATATATATATATATATATATTGGCTGGGTCGAGAGCGAGAGGGTGTTTTTACATTCTTGGTTGAGGGTTATAAATATGCCCCTTTTCTTTCAATAAACAGTGGGTAGTATGCGTATGTGTTCTTCTCTTCTGTCTTGTGTTGCCGTCGCTGTGATGCATGTTTTTCAGTCAAGCCTCATATCTCAAGCATTTGACACATCCTGCATTTCAAAAAATTTACATGACCATTTTTTTGCTTGCGATAAACATGGATACAATCTTTGATGTTTGTTCTACTTTACTGTTTTAAAGCTGCAAAAATAGTCCATTGAAATCTTCAGTTACGCGAATGGGTGTGGGTGGCGGCTAATGAATCCATGCCGGTTAAAGAGCTGATTCCTAATATTGCTGTATTTACGCCTCAGTACTAATAAATTTGCTGCATAAAGCACTGCCACTTTGTTAAACAAACACCAGCAAGAATTATCAGCAGTGAGCTCTTGATATACAGTTTGGTGTGACTGGCACAGTGCGACAAGTGTCCTTCAAACAAATCTCTAATCTCTCCGTATTAAAGAGACGTTCTTAATTAGCAACCTGATTAAAATGCACGTTGGCTTTGAGCTCAAAACCTGCTTTTGCTAATCTGCAGGATTCTTTTCACGCTATTAATCTCCCTTTGGGGATTAAGGATGACAGGCCGCTGCGGAAGAAATGGATTTAACTTCACTTACTCACGTTTCATAAAGGGTGAGAGCGTGTCTTTTTCCCACGGGATAGACGTTATGCAAGATTGGACCTAGATTCTTAAAACATACAGACTAAAAAGTCCGCTTGAGTACAGAAAAAAAAGTGAATCGCTTCGTTAAACAAGAAAAACTCTAGTGATCAAGGAGACGGCGTTAAGACAGCAAATGAATTGGTAGCGGGTCACGGCTAAATCGTGCGTTATTGAGCCAGTGCCTGAAAGGTTCAGGGCTTTCGGTAATCGATTATACATTTTCTACTTGTGGAAAACGTTCTGTTCTTTAACAATCTCGCAGAGCTACTGGAAAATTTCTTCCCCTATACTGAAGCACATGCATTTTCTTGTAATTGAGCTCAGTAGCGCTTTGCGTGGCGTTAATAAAGGACACAAAGCTTCGGTGAACCTGAAAACAAGTGGCTGATTATTGACTTCTTTGTCACTGACAAGAAGTTGAAGTGTTGAAATACATATATTTCCTCGCATGTGTTTTAGGAGATTTCATGCTGCACGTTAAATTCCTTATTAAGAAATTTCACTTATAAATGTTATTCATTGGAGTGTCGTAGCCGCGTAAGAAAGAACGTATGAAAACACCAACCGCCTCTTTAGATGTGGACGTAAATAATAAAAAAGCAGGGCAGTAATTACAAGAAAGCGACTTATGTGTCTGCATAAAATGGGATTCTAAAAGCTATAAAAAAATCTGCTTCTAGAGGCTAAAATTTCTGGAAAACTTTTTTAGTTTAATTGTTTAGCATCTTCAACTTCATTCAACGTCGCCTCTGACAGCTGAGGCAGCGCCATGGTTTCCGTCCGCTTTCTCTTATGTTTTTTTCGTTTTCGATACCAGAAGCCTTCTCTTTTAAATTAACTTCAAATAGCGTAACAGTGAGACACCAGGAACAACCAGGCATTTTGCCGTAGCCCCCAAAAGGAGTATTCGAACTCTTCATTTTGTACTTCGAGTATTGTGCATCTATCTCCAAGTTCCCTATAGAGGGCCGCAGTTCCAGTTACAACAGTCGCTAGATTATCCGCCCTAAGTTTAGTGCACAGAGCGGTGACGGCAGGAAGGAAACAGCTGAGTATTTTACATTTCTATTGTCCACCATGCTCGTGAATTTTTCTCTGAGTCATTTTCTCAGCGCTGTGATCGCTTCAGCTGTCCCACCGCAAAAATATTCCTTCAACTGTCTTCCGCAGTTTAATATCACCAAGATGTGGAGAGCAAAGCGGTAGCGACAGAAGCCTTACCATAACAATATAGAATGCAGTGGCGATATGAGGCCATTAAAAGCGCTCAAGAACTGATCTCATTACTGAAGCTAGTCGGTGAAAGTCCTGCCCAGCTCAAGTGGGCCCGAAAGTGAAGCCCTGAGTAATAGGATAGTGTATATGGCTAAAAGCGACAGAAGCACACCAAACTCGATTGCTCGGAAGAGCGCCAAAAGAGTTTTGATTTCAGGATATTATTCAGAATCATGGTTGGAAGGCTTCTATGTTTTAGTGGCACGTTTGTCTTCCTAGGCTACAGCGCTGTGAGGTATCGTTTGCTGTAACCAGCAACCTTTCAGTATTCATTTTCTGAACCTTTTTTTTTTCTATGACTCACAACTAGACTGCGTCACAAGATTCCGGAAACTTATATAGGGATCGCATTCAACGCTAATGTTTCTTTAGTTGGACCTTCACGTCGTCGCGAAAGATCAGAGTTTTTCAAACCGCGTTCTTCTTTTCTGATGAAAGGGATCACATTTCCCGCTCCGCGTTTTTCTTCAGCCTAGAATTCCTAAAAAGCCACTGTTAAGGAAAAGGCACTTCAGAGGTTTCCCTTTCTTGAAACAGATCTCTGCGAGGATGCAAAGATAAAAAAAGATAAGGGTAACAAGATCGCCCAAACTGTTCACACTTTTTTTGGCTCTTAGAAGCGGCAGCGTGAGGGTTGCTGCGCCAAAACCTTCGACATCCCCGCACTTTATTTTGGTCATGACAGCTTTCTGGGAACGTCAAGCTGAGGCTTTATACCCATGGTGTTGTTTTCCCAGTTTACCTTCATTCCGCTTTTTTTTTCTTTATTCGATGCGGGCAACGTTAAGAAGACAACGGTGCAAGCCCTGTCGCAAAAATTCTTGTCTGGCACTAAGTACGGAGTTCTTCCAGTGAGTTTATGGTTATGAGCTACTCTGTACAAACACCAGGAAACCTGTTTTATTTTAGAACTGGACAAAAAGTAGATGTGACAATTAGACACAAGCAGTTTTTGGTTACCACTCCTTAGTCATGCAAAGTTACGAAGGTAATGAGTACGCGAGTGAAATAAGTTGCGAGACCGAAGCGTACACTATGCTTATCGAAATGTCGCTCTGCTTCCTTCAGACATGCCACGCAGAAAAGCTTCTGTGTATTGTGGTATTGGGAAAACGAAATAAAAAAATTCAATGCAAATACCAAGTGCACATATGCGGCGCGTGCTTGCTTTATTAGTACATGTCTAACATTTTCGGACAAAAATTTTGAAATTTTGAAAATTCTTTACTGTTATACAAGTATTGAAAGTAACGGTCAATTATTCCGATATATAGCAAAATCTTTCATATATAGTGTTTCCAACAAACGCATCGAAGAGTTGAGGCTGAGACAGAAAACCAATGGGCAACACTTGTGACGACAGCAAAAAACTTAATAAAAAAATGCAAGACTGCCGTTGGGTGATCGGCGGCTGTATAGATTGTTTGAGTGAAATCTTACATTGTGGGAAAAAACTGCTTTGTTTGCCGCCCAGAAATGCTTTTGTCCAGAATTGTCGGATATGAATATGCCCGGTCCTGGTGCTTATTTAGAGACCATACTTTTTATAGATGTGTTTAAAAAACAATGTCATAAGCGCTTGTGATACGAGCGCCTTAACAAAGGAGGAAGTATTTGCTTCATAATTATGCCCATGGTAAATTTCGATAAAACGTCGTTGTAACTATCAGTAAAGCATCGTTTCTTAGTCTATAAATTGCTACTATATTTGCATGTAGATTTTAGCAGAAACTCCACTAAAATAGATAACATAATTTAAAAAAGGCGACCAAGGCATTATTAGCAAACAGCTGTTAGATATATGCCTGCAGGCTCTGTACGTAAAAAAATTGCAGGGTACACTTAAGCTCCGCCTTAAGGATATGACACGATAGCGTATTGGGTTAATTCGCTTATATCCAGAATTGGCCATTCTCTACATTCATCGATCTCTGGAAGATCACTGGTGCAGTGATGCAGCGGTTAAGCGGCGCGCCACTGCTCTGCGGCGGCAGGTGCTGCCTCTGCTGGGCCTTGTGTGACCCAGGTTGCTTTTCCTGACCATTAATCATTAATCTAACTGGCACCTGCCACGGTGGCCAGTTTCCTCACAATGCGGTAAGCAGGTTGTGATGGCGCCCCAAGATCACGGCACCAAGGTAGCCGCACGCGTGCTTCCCTCCTAGGTTGCTTCTCTGGTGATATTTCGCCGAATTTTTGCTTACGGCCAACAACGCCGACGACGTCGACGGCAACGCCGGATTATCTGTGAAACGAGCTGCTTAAGGCTTCCGCCTCAATATGTGTTTGTATGTATGTATGTATGTATGTATGTATGTATGTATGTATGTACACACATACGTACGTACGTACTTACGTATGTATGTATGTATGTATGTATGTACGTATGTATGTATGTATGTATGTATGTATGTATGTATGTATGTATGTATGTATGTATGTATGTATGTATGTATGTATGTATGTATGTATGTATGTATGTATGTATGTATGTATGTATGTATGTATGTATGTATGCATGTATGTATGCATGTATGTATGCATGTATGTATGTGTGTATGTATGTACAGACGTACGTACATACGTATGTATGTATGTATGTATGTATGTATGTATGTATGTATGTATGTATGTATGTATGTATGTATGTATGTATGTACACACATACGTACGTACGTACGTACTTACGTATGTATGTATGTATGCATGTACGTATGTATGTATGTATGTATGTATGTATGTATGTATGTATGTATGTATGTATGTATGTATGTATGTATGTATGTATGTATGTATGTATGTATGTATGTATGTATGTATGTATGTATGTATGTATGTATATGTATGTATGTATGTACATACGTACGTGCGTACTTACGTATGTATGTATGTATGTATGTATGTATGTATGTATGTATGTATGTATGTATGTATGTATGTATGTATGTATGTATGTATGTATGTATGTATGTATGTATGTATGTATGTATGTATGTATGTATGTATGTATGTATGTATGTATGTATGCCGTAATGTGTAATTTAGTTACCAAAAAATTGAGAGGAACTTCCCGAAACCTCATTCGAGAAAGCTCCGTTAGCTGTTGAATTAACCCTCGGCGATTACTTCCAAGCTTTTGCTGTAATGAATGCTTTCGCCCTAAGCCGAGGCTTCACCCATGCGACAGCATTCTTCTAGAGAGTGATGATGGGCGGCGGTGCGTTGGTGGGAGTGCTATGGTCTGGGTTGTTTGAGGGTGTAGACTGCCCAGGGTCTCGGTAGGTGGGGCGGCATCCCCTGTCTGAAACGGTGGTATGCGGAAGTGGTTGGTGCCTCAGCTGGCTTTCCCGAGGTGTCTTTTGAATTCAACTTCGCCGTCGCTTTTTCGTTCCGCTGCTGCATTTTAAACAAGAGGAGTAAAAACTGAGTAAGCTTTCCTGTTGTGCGCTAATGTTTAGAGTTTACGCGGGGCTTCTTGTTCGATGTTTCCGGAACCCTTCACTACGGCGTCCGTCATAGAATGGGTAGCTGTGGAATGTTGAACCCCATAAACTAAACCAACCAATGTAAGTACATAATGGTACAACAGCATGCCGTCAATTTGTTTTGGCGTACCGCATGAAACGATATTAGGTGGAATTATTATAAACTTCTAAAAAGCACACCGATGAGCACTGCGCTAAGAACTCTCCGTGTAATTTCTATATGGATCACGCGCCTTTTTGTGACACAAATTATTCCCGAAGAACACATACAAATCATATTCAGATAACTTGTATTGATGGAAAGCGTGCGCAACTATATTAAAATAATGCTAGGACGTTGTTTTAAGTTTCGAAGTAAAGGCACGCACTGGAGCAAATATGTTTGCAATCACACGCTGGCTACGTGAATACACTCATTGCAATAAAAATTTTCCCAGTTTTAGTGATATGCAAGAATTTTCCAGCATGGCGGCTACCCCTGTTTCATTGTTAATAACTTATGGACAGAGCTTTAGAATGAAAATCAATGCATGGTGTGCGTCTGTCAGTGGCGCTAACGTGAATTCATAATGTGTTGAATGACATGATGCCTTTGGAGTTATCATCAGTGTAGATGAGCATGATACTTTACACTTCATTTTGACGGAAGGACGTTCAATTCGAACAAGCTAACAAGCAAGAAAATTTGGTTAGACTAAGAACAGGTATCAATTTGATTGCATAATATACAGAGTGCACCCAAGCGCCCAATTTGAATTGGTTGCTGCGCAGTATTTAACTTAGGATCTTTCACAGCGCACCCCAGCTTCCTATCGCTCCGGAAAAATGTCTAATTAGAGTTTCTTTTCTAACTCGTTTAACAAAATTTGCATTCCTGCACACGTACTCCACAAGGAAGCTTTCGCTAGAACGCATATTCGTGCCAGTTGCTCCAAAGCCGATGCCAACATAAAACGAGTGAGTCATGATTCGAATGTCTGCAGAAATACTGCTTGGTATATTTTCGAGTGCTGTTGTCGACATATGAGAAGCACGTATGCTGAAATAGAACGCGAAAGAGGGAGTCAAACTAAACGCAAATTCTAGAAGAAAGCTAATTTTTTCCACAGGCCTAGAAATTGCCCCCGGTAGCCTAGCGTTTGTGATAAACGGTGGTCGTTTTAAAAAGATGGTTGCTTATTTAAACTCTTAAAATACACCACAACAAAGCACCACACTATTGTGCGAATATGAGGGAAACTGGCGCTTTTTCTGTCGGCTATCTTACAATGGTGTACAGCAGCTTCTTCTGAAATAGACGCTCATGGAGTATAAGTTCACTTTTCGTCGTAAAGTTTCAAACGTTCTCTTTCCTTTTTTTTCTTGGGTGGGGGTTTGAGTTAGCTCACATCAACATCGATAATTCAAGCTAGTCGCTCAGAGTAAAGTGAGATCATTCGATTTAAGAGCATCCCCTCCCATTCCTGTCAAGATTGAAAATTACAAAACCACGAGGTGGAAGATACTTTTTGAGACAGATACTAGGAACGAACGGCTGCGTGGCACCGCTATCTTGTGCAAGAGGGGTCACACGTTGATATCTGTAAGGGCTTATTTTGCACTCATCGTGCTATGCTTGGCAGGGTTGAGGCCCAGTTTTCATTGGGAGTTCGAAACCACCCAAGAAGCTGTGTCTTTTTGTTTATTTCATAGAAACGAACGGCGCCGAGTGTTTTGCTAAGGCACGAATTGAACTACATTACGCCAGTCTCAATGAATCGTCATTGTCCTAAAGGTTTTTCGAGCTTCGACAGGCAGAAGAGGTCGTGTAGTGCCTCGATGAGGTGCATAATGAAATAACACTGAGTTTTATGATAATAATCTAACCAATGCAATATTATGCCTTTCGCGCCGCGTGTTGCACTTATGCTGGAAGGATATAAACGTGGCACGAATTTCTCAGATGCTGTATTTCTAAAAATTTAATGGTTTGCGAGGGTGAACTACAAGACTTTAATTTTAGATTGCTCACAAAAAACTAATTTTAAAATTATCTGTTTGTTTTCTCTCTGTCACAACCATCGTCTGGTTTATTTATTGCAACTTGGACAAAGATGAACAATGATCGCACTGTTATCACAAAACAAACACTTCATTCTTCTTGAGTGATGTGCTAGAAGCCCCAAATATTACTGCATTTTTGTCTTTGATGGTTACAATGCGGTGTAACGGAACATTAGAAACTGCATAAAGCTCTTCCACCGCAACTCTGCATGGTGTTGCATAACTCTATGCCGACACAAGCCGGTAATATGATATGCACCTAATCGACCATACTTATTGTTGGGAAGGCATATTTAGGGAAATGAAAGCAACTTCACCCTTGACTGCCCAGTATGGCGAATTCGCGAGATTGTTTGCTTGCTGCGCACTGGTTACTACATGCAGCTTGTATACGAAGTTTTACGTGAACATGATCTTAGCCAGCTTACGCTTACCATTCAAAAGGCTTGATGTCACTGTGAGAAAGTTGTGTTAAGAAAAACAGTGACGCTACTGGGACTTCTAGCCACCGTGAAAAATTAATCGCCTCACATTTCGCGACAAATGTGGGGAAAATAAGAAGTCATTTGTTGTCATTTGATGGACCTTGGAATCAATTCGATACCTTCGATTTGGTATTTGCTCACAACTCGCACTAGCTGCAGAAAATGAACAAAATGTTAATTGTTACTGTAAATCGACAAGCCAATCTTTTCTATTCTTACGTCACAAACAAAAATTTATTAATCGGTGTTTTAATATGAGCAAACTAGCTATCGTATTCTTTAGTTAATGATTTTAAATTTATTCCACCATAGCTTAGGCAATAAATGGTTGAAGAGCATTTGCAACTGCGACATGAAAGCGGACGAAATCTAGTTGGTTTGTCGTTCCCAGTAGCTCGAAGACAACCTTTGAATTTCTATGAGAAGCAGGTCATTCTACCTCTTAAGGCCTGCACGTCATTAAAACATCCTGGTGCTTTGCGCTATTTTATTTCCATGTTCTAGCAGTTTGCATCACTTAAGGCAACGTGAGCAGTTCCTCCCTGACGCTTATAAAATTAGCATAATGCATTTTTATTATTAACGCTTAGCTTTATCTCAAATTAAGTGAAGAAAACGTTGAATAGAAAATTTGAGAAAAGCAGAGAACGCATTTGTGCGCCCTCAAGCTGATGGCATATAACTTTTGTAGCGTGACAATAAAATACAAAAGGCGCAAAAATTACAAGCATATCTTGTTTCAAGAATGAAAAAAAATTCCCTGTCGCATTAGCGGTTTGCTTAATTCCTACTGTACGGCAGAATTACAGCAGGATGTCGAAAACAATGCGAATACTTCCGCAGTCGCAAATGTGCAGAAAGGACGTTTGTCATAAAATTTTTTAGTTCCTGTTCTCTGCTAAACTAAGCTGAACATAGTACGCTGTTGGAGTAGAACATGATGCTAAAGCAGAAAAAGAACACTTTCCTGAACCTTTACATGAACATGAAGACGAAATTATCTGAAACAAATCGAAGTTTTCTATGCGAATTGAGGGAGCCGAAATTATTTACGTTGCCCAGGGTGGTATTCAAACTGCCGCTTGCTCAAGCAGAGCAATTTCCCTTCTCGCTGCCATAAACCACTTGGCAATCACAGCTTTTTTTTTTCCTTTGTTGCCAAGAAAATATGCAATCCGTACAAAAGAACCATCAGGCGCACAGTGACCCACGCAAAGAAGCTAAGATTTTACAATTGACTTTAACGTTTCAATGCAGGGGAGCTAGTAAGGTGCTGGATCCTCAAGTTTGACAATTTGTATATACGTTGCAGTCGCTGCTATAAAACAATCTCTAACTGGCCGTGCGTCAATGTCTGCGTGACGCACCTTCATCCTGTTCCTCCATGTGCTATGCAAGCCAAAATCCATGTCAAGATCACAAGACACCCCATCCTCGCTTTCAGTCGGAAGTTATTTGAAGTCACAGCCTCTTGTGTCGTGTGCTCAACTGGCAACTTCTCGCGATAGGCATTCGATATCGTCGCCTTCGTCGTCTTGTTTCACACGTCTACGCCGCGTATATATGAGTGATAATTTCGTTTTAGGGAATATAAGGGCACAGAAAATGTATCAATTCGAAGTGGAAACCTAAACTGCACTGCTTTTTTCTTCAGAACAACCTGTAGGAGAAAAAGTGTTCTTCATAAAAGAATGTTAATGAAGTTTTATGGTTCAAGAGCATCTGTGCCCAATCACCGCCATGAGACAAGGTATTTTTGACCACCCAAATAGGTCAAAGACCCATTTTCCAAGCCTTTTACCCCAAGAGAACACATATGTTTAGGTATTGGCTCAACGTATAGGCGATCCCTAATGTGGTACGGTAGTATTTGTTTGGCTTGCAAAATTTCTAATCCCCCGGGGTGCTAGTCCTGCGCAGGGTAATTTTGCCTGCTTTCGTATATTGAAGCCTTGTATTCTGAGAGATGAGGATCGCATTCATGAGTTCTTGGTAGGTGTTGTGAACGCCGAAGGCTTCTAATTGTTCGTGTGGACTCGTGATAGGGAGGCCTAGCACCACTTTGTATGCTCCTCTAGTGATGGTGTCGATTTGCGCTTCTTCGCTTGTATTGAGGGTGTGGTACGGGAGACATAATGTGACCCTACTAATAATTAAGGCATGGTACCATTCCAAAAGTGTCCTCTCCCCTTACGCCTTGGCTGTGTCGAGTGATACTGCTGATCATGCGAGTGACCTGCGGGGTAGTTTATTGGAGGGTTTGAATTGTATGCAAAGCCCGCATATTGCTCTGTATCCAGAAACCTTGCACCAGAATTTTGGCCTACTGACCTACTGGCCTTCAGTACAGAGATTGATAGGGTCGGGCGAGTTGTAGCTACGGCCACGGACTATAATTACTTCAGATTTTTCGGGTGCATATTGCTGTCCACTCCTTGCTGCTAAGGCATCCACCAGTGCAACGGCCACTTGGAGGAATTCTTCCTTTTGGGCTAACGGTACTTTAGTTGTCCAAATAATCATGCCATCTGCATGCATAGTATGCCGATATCCGCTAGTTTTTGAAGGTCTCGGGCAAGCTTAACATTGCAATGCTAAAGAGGAGCGGAGACATAACGGCCCCTTGTGGAGTACTTTTACTGGGGATGTTAAACTTGTCAGAGCGGGAGAATTACAGGCTAATATGGACCACCTGGAGCTCTGCTGCACGGCCGCGACCACATTTCTTGCAGTTGTGTCGACCTGCCGTTGCACATGAGCAGCATATGTTGTTGTTCTTTACCTCAAGAAGTTCTATATTACCTCACTAAACATGGCACATACCGACGGGGGGGATTCACGAAGGCGCGGTGGTGATTGCCAAGGAAGTAGTTGCGCGGGAAAAAAAGGCGTCAGGCTAAGTAGAATAATGGAATGACTGAAACTAGAGAAGAAAAAATTAAATTGTTGAAAAATTCAAACAAATTAAACAAATTTGAAGTACCAGGAATAGAATAAAACACACTTGTTGGACTTGCGGCATAACTTTACATACAGTTAACAAGATAACCGACCGGTTGCATTAATGTAATCATGAAGTTAGTCGCAAACACTACTAAACAAGAATCCTTTGGCGCTCGCACCGAACGAGAGAGGAACTGGAAGAAACAGAGGAAGTCCTAAGCTCGAAAGAGAACCTCCAAATACTACTTTCTCTGAATGCTGGTGCCACCAGATCTTATTCAGCAAGCGGTGAGCACTGGTCCCACGTCTTGTCACGTTCAAGAAATCGGCGCATAAAGCCGAGCGCGATCTAAGTCGCTAAGAAAACACAACAAAAGTGGATTATGACGGGTCTCTTCAAGATTCGAGTACATCAGAAACCGTCTCTGAGCCGTCGTAGAATACACTACGGTTTTCTTGCAGGGAATTTCTTGTTGCTGCTACTCCCGAGGACGAAATCGGCTGTGCCTTATCTAAGAAGTCTCAGGGCCTTTGTGTGCAACTAATTTAGCTAGTGCATGTGTACGTGTGTATGCGCACTTAATTGTGTGCGTGTGTGTATACGCGTTACTGTGTGTACACCAGTGGCTTTTGTTTCCCACGTCGTTCGTCTCAAACCAAACCTAACTTGCTCCTTACCTTATAAAAGCGGCCGCTGTCAGCCTCTATCCTGCTTCCGACCCCCAAAATGATCGCCGCCGGTCCCACGTCTGGTTTTCTGGCTGCACCCAAGCAAGCTGTAATGAAATCTGAGGTCGACGAGGTTAATTTCCCACTCTCACCATCGCTCTATCTTGAATCCAAGAAGAAATGCGGTCGGTCGTAATGCAGAAAAAAATTTGAGAAAGAAGGAAGGAAACACTCGAGACAAAGAAAAAAATAATAGAGCGAAAGAAAACATCTAAGCAGAGTAATGCAACAAATCAGACATATCGATAAAGGAGAAGAGAAAGAATAGGGAAGGAAGAATAGAGAAGGAAGTTGAGAAGATGATTGCATTAAGTGAAGGGAAAGGCTCTGTGCTTTGACAGTTGGCCAATACTTCCTGCGTGGTCTTCCTCGTAAAAGTAAACAGGGCAACTAGTAACTAATTAGATTGGCGGGGTCTCCGCACGTCGTACGCTTCGGACAATGAAGCGTCACCGTACCATGATATTTAGCTGCAGCATAGCCACATCACAAATTCCGCTTATTAGCACTTCAGCGTTTGACATTATATAAAATGGCACGCCGCATGCTTTTATCGACTAGTGGTTTAGGAAGGCGAGCGACATATTATTGTCGTTTATGCCTGTGGTGCTATCCACCTCCTGAGCCGCGTTTACATGAATGCGACATAAGTTCTCTCCAGTAAACTTTTTGTGAAAAAGTGCAAAAACGTCGAGGAAGAGAGTAGAGGACGAGTCAATCCTTTCCTTTTCAAAACGTGCTCTTTCCCTCAAAAAGTGGGCGGATGTCGACTTCTGTCGCGTTGTAGTAAACGCGGCACGCGGCGACACGCAAGCCCAGACTAGTACGACTGGTTGTAACACCCTCTCCTCTTCTTCCCTCAGAGGAATTGGCTTTTTCCTTTTAAGGGCGACTAGTGCACGTGCTTAGAGGGTGGCTTAATGTGCTATAACAGGTAAACTTTACAAAGGGGAAGACTTGAGCACACATGCACAAACACTCAATTAACAAAAGAGAGGACTTAGACATTCGGATGGCAGCAACAAGCTTGGAAAAACCACATCGAGTGAGGGGTGCACGATGGGAAATGAGGAAGCGAATGGGACGTCATTAGGCGGATTCAACAAAGCAAGTGGTTTTTTTGGTAGATCTTTTTTCTTTGCGAGGTTTTACGCTCCAAGGTGGCACACATGCTATGAGGGACGCCGCAGTGGAGGGCTCCGGATAATTCTGACCTCTTCTGGTTCTTTGTGTACTCACATTGCACAGTGCGCGGGCCTCTAGCGATTCGCCTCCACTGAAATGCGACCCTCAAGGTCGGGATCGAATACACGTCGCTATGGTCAGCAGCCAAAGACCATAATTACTGCAAATGGTTTTTTTACTGCATTATTTTCTTTGCCTGACATGGAGCAAGAGAGATGGTAAACGCGAGGTGAGAGTTGTCTGCATGCCTCTGAGTAATAGAGATCTTCACGTGACTTGTCGGCGAGGGACCCTTTAGGTGACCTACGAGAACTGTATATGCCAAGGTGCGGGGTAGTGGCAGCGCCCTGTGAGCGATGACATGTGGCATGGCATGGCGAGGAGGATAGGTTCTCCGAGGCGAACAGAGTGAGGCTTAATATCATTGAGTTGCAGAGGAAAGCTACTTTGGCATTGTTTGCGACATCGACGACGAAAAGCCCTCGACGATGATGGGGTGTGCCGTCGCTGCCGCACCCACGCGACCACCGTCCATGTCCCCTGGGAGTGCGGAGTGTCTTCGGAAGCATCGCAGGGGAAAGCTCCGAAAACGCCCCCGTCAGATCCGACCAACGGTATCTGACAACTGCGCTCTTCGGATTCCACAACACAATGTGAAGACTGCTCCGTTCTGGACGAAGCTTCAGGAAGTCATATACCACGACCGGAACGAATAGTTTTAAGGCTAAGGACGAAGGCCAAATCAAAATCCGCCAACCTTCTCATGACAGTGTGGTTGAGTCCCTAAATTCGCAGGGCTGCAGGGACACTAGAAACACTCTGTTTAGATGTCCATCTTTTAAAGAGCACATTACATGTCAATCCAAAAATCGCTTAAACAGTTCTCAGCTTCGCAATTTCGCCCATTTGAAATAATGAGCCCTATTTTCGTACTAAAAAAATTGAAAAATTGGCGCTAAGAAAAAATCGAAAGCAAGATTTGCATCGAGGAGCTGCAGGCTCTACTTAAAAAAAATTATTCGTCTGAAAATTCAAGACTTTCTTACTTTGAGCTGATTGAACTTCTGAAAGGCGCAAAAGACACACACGCAGTAAAAAAGGGGGATGACACAAAGAGCGCCTTTGTGTCATTCCCCTTTTTTCCGTGTGTGTGTCTTTTACGCCTTTCAGGAACTTCAATCATGAACCAACTAGCCCCAAAGCAAGTTCTTCTGCTTTGAGCTCTTCGCAGATTTAGTGAAATAAAAAATTCGTAATGCATTCATAAGAACCAATCGGCAGAGCTTGATGCAGACGTAACGCCTTCTGCGAGACTGCACTTCCGGTTCCTATTAGTCTGTCCATCGGATCACAACAGTAACGCAGTTAGCGATAGAAAGAAAATGCACTCCTAAAAACAAACGAATCAAGAAATGAAGAAGTTACATCAGCGAAAAAATCACGCGCTAAAGAATTAAGATGCGGAAAAGCTTTCGTTTCGGCCTTTCCGTTTTGGCTGATACTTGCGTTTGAAAAGAAAAGTGCCTAATGGCAGCAAGATATGCAGCTGCAGAATTCAGCTAGTATAGACAATGACGTATATAAGGAATCCTCCGGCACTATTTTCATTTATCCACACTCCGCAGAAAAGTTTGATAAACAAATTCGCTCTCACAGTGGGATGGAACAAGGACTTCTGTACACTGAGAAATTCCGATCAAAATGGAGCCCGTGCTACCGAATGGAGATGGTCGCTCCGGAGGATAGCAACACTCTTTAACAACGACATAATGGCTCTTAAGAAAATTGCGTTGTCTCATCGATGCGAGCTATTAGGCGGTCTTGCTGTAGCAAAGCATGGAATATAGAAAAATTTTCCTCCATATGGCTCCTTGTTTTCGGGGCGTCAGCATTGTACGGGCCATAATTTCCATTAGGCTATCACCATCTGTGCTTTTACCGCTGCAGAGGTAGAGTTCAGACAGCATGCCGACTGATGCACTGAGCAAGTTATCTAATATTTTGTAAGCTGCACATCATTTTCGGCAAAGTTATTAGAGCAAGCGGTCGTAATGGTATACTATTATTCGCATTGCTTTGCAATTCATGCCCTTCTAAAGGGCTGTTCTGCGACATTTAGTTGCGTAGGGTAAAAAATAGGGGGACAGGCACTCGTCAGTCACTGGCGATTTTACGGTAATAAGTAACCTTAGAACTCAGAAATAACGGAGATTTTTTTAGTTTCGTTGCGTCCGTCTTCGCGTTCTGTATTCTACTGCTGCTAATGCGTACATCTCCTCGCACTTGCGGCCGCTTTATAGCCGTGTTTTCCCCATTATCGATTGAGCCAAGAGGTGCAATATATTCGAAGGAATATATGTTTCTCGAAGTATCCTTCCTTAGATATTTTCATTTGGTGCGATATCGCACCAAAGTTATCTTTCAGTACTTGCTCTTTGTTTATTTATGCAGACCGGCTAAATTTTGCCGTAAATTTCGCATGGATTTGCAGCCTCTTAAATATACAGAAGCTGTAACCTACTAGAATAGAGATATATTTTTACCGTATAATAAATTCTTTGTGCTGATAGTGACAAAAAGGCAATAAAGCTGGTTGCTTACTCATTAATAGATTGTAAAACAAATAAAGAGGTATTGATTATTATTGTGTGCGTGCGGTGCACGTGTATGTGTGAGCGTGTGTGTGTGCGCGCGCAAAAATGCTGAGTGTTACAACATATAAATATTTATAAAAACGGTACAGCGTTGATTTTCTCTTTTCTGGCGGCGTGGTGAATAATGCGCTTTATGAATTTCTTCAAAACAAGTTCACCTTGTTTAGCGCTTTCGTTTTTGTTCACTATGTCCCTTGCAAACTGCCGGTTAAACATAACACTTGATCAAGCTGCTGGGAACGAAACTTGCTTCCAAATGTCACTCAGATAATATTTCATTCCTGTGGCACGGATAAGAGCCCACATATGGTTAGATACTGCACAATATCTGAACGGCAGGCATTTGTTCTTGAGATTAGTTGATATTTATTCCAAACACTGTCAAATCATAACCGAAAGCACCAATGCAAACAGTCGGCCAAGACATGCGGAATCGGCAGTGCGAGACAGTTCTGCTCGGAAGAGGAACGGCTCGGTCAGGCAGGGTTTACAAAACAGCCGGAGGCATCCTGTGTTTCTTCTCTGACCCGGGTAAAAATTAAACAGAATGAAAGCAGGCTACGAGAACACACAGTAAAGGTACCAATGTTATATATATAAAAAAGGTAAATATTTATGAGACACTTGTTTGTTTACCCACGAGGAATTCTCCCGCCTGAGTAACGACCGGCACTAGCAATCCCTATCTTTTCGAAGAGAGCCCACTAGAGCTGCCGTACGCCCCTCTCCCCTTCTCCGAATCACATTCTTCTCCCAGCGTTATTTTCCCGCAGAAGCTCCACGGTCTGGCGTGTCCAAAAGCGCGTCCTCAGCAGGCCCTGTTTTCGCGTGTTAGACAAAATTAATTGTCATTGCCTGTTTTGTATCTTCACGAGAGCAGAGAAGATTGACGGGTACCTCTGCTAATAGCATCTCCAACTTCCTTTTTTGCCGACAGTATTCACAACTGCTTCTATTTCCTTTCCAAACCATAGTCGTGCCGTCATGCGATTTAGCAGCGATCGTAGTCCCCGCCTCTGACCAGGGAAAGGGCGGGAATAGAATGACAGTGATGGAGCAGCGGCGTCTTTCTTTGTCTTTTGTCCCGTATTGCGCTACACTCACATACCATGGAACACCGTTACCGAGTCGCCCAAGTTTCTACCCTTCCGAAGAGAACTACGCAGGGTACTCAGAGCGAGTGCAGTCGTTCTTTGGCGTCTCGCCAGATGGCGGGTCAATGGCCGGAGCGGGATAGACATAGCTTTAGCCATTCCCATCCAGTATAGGCTTCGTGTATCAACCGGTGGAAGGAGTCCGGAGCTGCCGCCGAGGACAAAATGTTAGCACTAGAACCCTTCAGGATCATTAAAAGCGAATATTACGTTTTGTAATGTATGCTGAGCCACTGACACGTGAAAGCAAACGAGTGTTTAAGTGGAGTGGAGGAAATAGGTTTGGTTTGGTTTGGGTGTTTAACGTCCCAAAGTGACTCAGGCTATGAGGGGCGCCGTAGTGAAGGGCTCCGGAAATTTCGACCACCAGGGGTTCTTTAACGTGCACTGACATCGCGCAGTGCAACGAGCCTCTAGAAGTTTGTCTCCGTTGAATTTAAACCGACGCGACCGGGATCGAACCCTCGCTTTTCGGGCCAGCATCCGAGCGCCATAACCACTGAGCCACTGCGGCGGCTGGTAGGAGGAAAGAGGTGAGTAAAAAGTAGTATAATAGCATCCGATTGATTGCGATACGTTTTGGGAATGTCTATGAACATGTAGTGTATATTTTCTGAGAAGGAGTCGTCTTTATAAATTTTTTTTGAAAAATTGAAAACTTATGACGTTATGAAGACCATAAAGCAAAATCATCACAAAAACAAAAACGTAAAAGAGAGGATGGATGCCCAGCTTATATTCGGAGTTTGGAGCATGAAATGATGCAATTATGACGCTTACTTCGAGCTTTTGGAAATGCTCTGAGCCAAGTACAAGCAAACGGAGCGCTTGTCACTGGAAGTGGTTTTAAAAAAAAACTTCATTAGGCTTTGTAGCGGGGATAGTAGACGAACAGTCGAATGATGTTACAAGAGAAGAGGCGTCAAGGTGATCACATTTCCCTAGACGGTGCTGTACTGCGGTTGCAACTTCGTCTGCTGGTGCGCTCAAAGCTCGGTTTCAATTTGTGAAAGGCATGATCGATTTATCTACGTGCTTTCTAGGTGCGCATTGCCATTCACCTGTTCTCCCAGACCGGTTGTAGTTTGCAAAAGTTATTGGTCTGCATGTTTCATTTGAAAATACTTTGACCTCTACCGAACTGGCAAAGGCTACCTGAGGGCAGTGTTAAACCAAAAAGGGGGCCACAATCTTGCTCATGTCCAACATTCTCGGACAAAAATTTTAAAATTAGAAAATTGTACGATACTCTTATAGAAAAACTGAAGGTAATGAATGAAGGATAAGCATCAAAATCTTTCTTTTAGAGTGCTTCCATTGACGGAATCAAACAGTAAGACGGTCATAAAAAATCATTGGGGAACGCCTCGGCCTATAGCAAAAACGTTAATCGATAAAAAATGCAAGAATGCCGTCGGATGATCTGCGAATATATTGATCGCTATAGTGAGATCTTACATTATATAAAAAAAATTCCGTTCATAAACCGTTTCCCGCCCAAATCTAGTTTTGTCTGGAATTGTTGGTGTGTTCGGGAAGATTGGAGGGTGTAGCTTTGCTGGACTACTTTTATATTGTGCGAATTCACTCATTCAGTAATGTGTGCGAGGCACACGTTTAATGAATACTGCTCACTGTCCTTTTTGCAGTAAACGCTGATGTACAAATGGGAAAGTGTACAAAATATCAAGAAAAGAGGACCATGGCAAAATGACACAACTCCCTCGAATTAGGGAAAAGAAGAAGAGCAAGAAAATAATATGACCTAATAATTGGAAGTGAATAAAGCAAAGATAACAAAGGAAGAAAGTACGTGCACACGAAGACGCCCACTACAAGACATGGGAAGGAAATGGGAGCAAGAAAGGTTCCTGAGATTTTATGGCGCTTACGTGACGTGACAGCTGGTTGAAGTCGGAAATGGTGCGTGGAAGGAATGAAAATGAAGTTCAGTTGTATCGTGTTTGTTTCGGATGTAGCGCGTAATGTTTTATTGCAAGTAGCTATAAAATTTCTCTTTTGTTTTATTTTGAAGAATATTGAACGTCATTTACAGTCTATGCACTTCGCCACATGATTCTAAAATAGGAAAGCAAGGTCGACTGAGCGCATCAGTCACCACGGCCTGACTTCCGTATGCGTGTAAATAAACAGGAGTGCCTTTCTTTGTGCGCTTTTGAGAGTGTTTATGTCTGCTTTTTTTGCGAGTGCCAGACAGGGTTCGCTTATTCAAGCAGCAGCTGCAAAATTGATGTACTTGCCATCAATTTAGTCTTTCTTGTGGGATGCTTCATGTGGTGATTTAATAACCACAAGTTTTTGGGTGCTGCTGAGAAAACGGGCTGCATATGCACACTCTAGTTCAGGTTCGATGTTATCGTTCATACTGAGGTAATACACTACCAGGGGCCTTTTGAGGATCGAATAAATGATGACAATTTTATCTGATTTAACTGGGCTAATCAAAAGACTATTACTTTCGTAAATGCTTTGCAGAGGTTCCTTCCTAACGCCTTACGGTCATTTTGCTGCATTTATGAACGCTTCTACCCATTTGCCAAGTGGAGCACCAGATGAAAACCGTTGTTGGATAGTCTCTTAAGGGTAAATAATTTTCGGTGGTGGTAATGCTTTGGCATATAATGTAGCAGCCGGTAAGGAACCGGCAGCATACACGGGAAATAAAGGACTGGTCTTTCAAGTAAATGATAATAGATTCGGGCCACTTACGCAGCCTTGGGGGTTTCCTGAACGGAGTTGTGTATTTGGGAATAAGAATATCTCTATAGAGTGATGCCGTAGTGTAAGATGGCAATCTAACCATTGCACAGCTTGACAGTTTTTCAACAACCGCTTAATTCCAAGCCAAGTCCAAGCTTAAGCCAAGTCGGACATTACAAGACCCCAGGCTGATATCGCTAACATCTAAACTTTGTAAGGTCATAGGAGGAATGGCTCTAAGAACATTTGAATGACGCTTAGACAAGTACAACGTTCTGTCCACTATGCAACTAGGTTTTCGTCGAAGGCTTTGCGCGCAAGATGTTCTCAGAAGGCTTCATAACGACATTCTCGCTTACTCTAGCAGTGCACACATCCGGGCGGTAGTTGGGGCAGACGTCAAAATGGCGTTTGATTCCGTGCCCCAATCGACCATACTTCACTGGCTCCAGGAAGTGGGGACAGGATGGACCCGTTATTCGCTATCGTTTTTTGAAAGCTGTCTTTGCGGACAGAACTTTCTCAGTAATGGTTGGGGATACAGAGGGGGAATGGCACCGTAATGAAATCGGTGCCCCCCAAGGCACTGTCATACCGCCGGCTCTTTTTAACATCGCTACGCCAGGTCTCCCGCCAGTGCTAACATCTATACCTGGTCTTAGCCTTGCTATGCATGCGGACAATATAAAGCTGTGAACCAATTTAAAGTCCCCAGCAGAGCAAGAGCTAGCCCTATAAGACAGGCCTCAATGCCGCCCACAACTACATCAAGGAGTGTGGCATGAAAACCTCTACGAGCAAAAACCGAGTACGCGGCTGTCGTAAACGGTGCGCGGCTGCGATCCGAGGTTGAACGGAACCTTCTCTCTTCATTTATGAACTCAGCTATTAAAATGAAATAATAATAATAATAATAATAATAATAATAATAATAATAATAATAATAATAATAATAATAATAATAATAATAATAATAATAATAATAATAATAATAATAATAATAATAATTGGTTTTTGGGGAAAGTAAATGGCACAGCATCCGTCTCATATATCGACGGACACCTGAACCGCGCCGTAAGGGAAGGCATAAAGGAGAGAGTGAAAGAAGAAAGGAAGAAAGAGGTGCCGTAGTAAAGGGCTCCGGAATATTTTCGACCACCTGGGGATCTTGAACGTGCACTGACATCGCACAGCATAAGGCGCGCTGTGCGATGTCAGTGCACGTTAAAGATCCCCAGGTGGTCGAAATTGTTCCAGATTCCTGCACTACGGCACCTATTTCTTCTTTTCTTCTTTCACTCCCTCATTTATGCCTTCCCTTACGGCGCGGTTCAGGTGTCCGTCGATATATGAGACAGATGCTGTGCCATTTACTTTCCCCAAAAACCAATTATTGTAAAGAATACGATTTTGCACCGGTAACTGAGTGCTATACAATACCCAACCGTAGCTTGCATTCGTTCAGCGATTATTTTACATATTCGCTTACTGATGGTTCTCCTAGTGTGAGCGCACCTTGGGCTGTTACATGTAGATAGCTGGGCGTCAAGCGGTGCTGACACCTATAGGTATATAGAAAACTGTGGCTGCGTTGAAGATGGGCAAACAAAAAGTCGCGTAAACAATTTTTTGTTTCGGTAAAGAACATATCAGAATAAGTTTCGTGCCTAATATTTCCACCAGTTGCCCTTCGGCATCGAAGCGAACTCCCCAAAACTGACATATTAACCCGAAGAGGCACATAATCCGTGCAACCACCCAGCTCAATGATGCAACACGAAAAGCACAACACTGCGAAGCACGAGATGCCTGTTTTTATGTCCACCGCACAATTTAGAATCCTAGTTGCAAATAATAAACATCGTAAAGAGAATACAGTGGCGCATATGTTGACATTCGCGTGTTCTTGTCCCAGTTTCTTTGCGCCGTTGGGTTCCATTTACGATGTCTATTCACCAACTAGCTAAAACAAGTATTGCTCGAAAGAATAACGTTTCTACCAACAGACAACACAGCAAATAAAAATGAACATGTTGATGTTGCGCCTTTTATACGGCTTGATTACGAAATAGGCGAAGGAATTACCGGTAGTGCTTTGCTCAGGAAGGATGAAAAGAACCAACTCGGACTTTTCATCTCCCTGCCGGCATAGAGGAGGTGGAGTAACAGTGCGAAAACAGTCCACGTGTTCTCACAAACTAAGTGGCGGGACAGTGGCCGGTAAATTCTTCAGCCATGCGCAGGAACGGGGTTTCTGTTTTTTTTACGTAGCAGGCACTTTAATGCCGAAGAAATAGAAGAGCAGTGAGCGCGCTGCGGAAATTAGAGCAAAGTGGCTGTCTTCGCCAGCACTTTCGGAAGTCTACAAAACTCGATGGGTTCATAGCTTTGGGATAACCGCGATTTCAGGAGACCCTTGTAGAGTTTTGAATTTTTGGTTTTCGCGTAAACCTACTGATTAGTTCAAAAAACCTATGACGAGGCAGTACGACAGAATATGTGCGGTCTCGCGTAATCACGTTGGTTGTCCTCTGGGCGAGGTTTTGCGGCATCGACGGGGTAGTGTTCACGCTAAGCTTTTCCTATGATGGATGTCGAAGAAATTAATAATTTGGACATATTTTTATTGACATGCTATCCTTGCTGGACATCGAGCATGCTCAGGATTGCCACTCAGACACTAACTGGGAAGAGCATTTTTAAAAAATTTAAGGACACGAAAAGAATTAAGAACAAGTGCTTGTAAAAGACACCTGAGAAAGAATTTCTGCGCGTACTTTATGAAGTATTTCTTGAGTGAACCTTAACCATCAGAATAGCGCTTAAAGCAGCAGTTGGTTCCCACTAAATTTCGAAGTACTGGCGTCTCAATTCAACAATTTTAACTCATTCACAATCCATTCTTGTTGTTTGCAAGCGAAAAACGTTGTTTTTAGAGCGCGGAGATGCGCCTGCTATGGTTGCAGTAGCCTTTCACGAGAGATGAAAACCTGCAACCATTGTACCTTGTAAGCGGTGTTAAACAATTTTCTATGGCATGGGTCTTTTTCTATGGCAAGGGTCTTTTATATGGCATGGGTCTTTTTCACTATTATGCGATGGGGATACCTGATATAGTAGCCCATCATCTCACATATTTTGGCTGCCTATCAAATGACACACACCGTCGTGGATTCATAGTTGGTTGGTTAAGGTTACTGACCTGACGTAAAGTTTCGCTGCTATATGAACACGTTGATCACCGCCTCAACCTCCTGAAGCCGAAGACATTATTTGGAGCTGCCCCAGTTTTATTACTGCGTCTCAAGCTTCAGAAGCGGCTTCTGAATGATGGGTTGATGCATTTTAAGGTGAACTGAGCTATGAGATTTTTCTAAACAGTAGTCATGAACGGTGTCTACAGCGACACATTTCAGTGCGAAATTGTTACGCCTGAATGAAAGTTATGTAGAAATTTTTGTATCGCCTGGAGCTCCTGAAGAAAGCAAAGCAAAATAAAGCCTTCTGGAGTAGATGAATATTTGAGTGATTGATCGATAAATCAATCCATCGATTTTTATTTTGGTGTACCCTCTCCGCCATGAGAAACAGGAATGCATGCGTTTTCATCCGTCAAAATGTCCTCACGTTTCGTTCAAACAGACGATATTTACTTTCGTAAAAACGACTTGCATCTTGTGGAGCCGATGGGATTGCTAGAGGTGGTTGACCAGGGCCACTGAATACACCACTTGGTGACGCATGCGTTGCTCAGCACATTCCTTCTCCTTCTCGAGCTTGAGATTCAACTAAAGAACAGGTGCCAAAAAATTTATCATAACGGTATCACTGCGTAAATAAACGGGGAAGAACTTCAGCTCACGGGCGTAGCCCATTCTAATTTTCTACGTGCAATTCACTAATTCAATGTTAAGCAAGCAGCAGTGATCACGTATGCGTTACCACGAGAATCTTTCACAAAAAGCTGAAAGGCACAGTTAGAAATCGAGTAAGATAAGAGGCATTGCGTATAAGAGGCATGCGTGCGTGCGTGCGCACGCGCGCACGCACGCACACTCACTCACTCACTCACTCACTCACTCACTCTCACTCACTCACTCACTCACTCACTCACTCACTCACTCTCACTCACTCACTCACTCACGCACGCACGCACGCACGCACGCACGCGCGCACACACACACACACGCACACGCACACGCACACGCACACGCACGCACACACACACGCACACACACACACACACGGTACGCTGCCGCGATGGCTCAGTGGTTATGGCGCTCGCTGCTGACCTGAAAGACGCGGCTGCAAACCCGGCCGCGGTGGTCGAATTTCGATGAAGGAAAAATTCTGGAGGCCCATGTACTGTACGATGTAAGTGAACGTTAAATAACCCCAGGTGGTCGAAATTTCCAGAGCCCTTCACTCCGGCATCCCTGATAGCCTTAGTCGCTTTGGGATATTAAACCACCATAAACCATAATACATACATACATACATACATACATACATACATACATACATACATACATACATACATACATACATACATACATACATACATACATACATACATACATACATACATACATACATACATACATACATACATACATACATACATACATACATACATACATACATACATACATACATACATACATACATGCATGCATGCATGCATGCATGCATGCATGCATGCATGCATACATACATACATACATACATACATACATACATACATACATACATACATACATACATACATACATACATACATACATACATACATACATACATACATGCATGCATGCATGCATACATACATACATACATACATACATACATACATACATACATACATACATACATACAAACGCCTGAGCACTTTCCGCCGTTCCTAACTCTCCCTTTTTCGCTCTAGCCCCTCCTAAAAGCAAACAAGTCCAGAGGAGAATGGGACGGAAACTGAACTTTAGCTACTGTGGTTACAGAGATACGTTATCGGTTTTAAGAATGAATGGGGATGGGGCCGTGGATAATCTTCCAGTAAATGCAATTTCCCAGTAATGTTTTCCTCCGGTCTTCCCGACCATTGACTGAGCCATTTCTCCCCTAACGTCGTGCGATATAGAGGCCATTTTATCTGTTCAAGGGTACTCCGTGCACGTGATTTGGTGCTTAGTTTGACGTTTAGCTGGCTACTTTTACTGAACTTATCATTAGTCTTTCTGTCAGTTTCCTTGAATGCGACACAAAAAGAACTGCGGCCTACTCTTCCAAATGTCAGATACGTGCTGCTCCCTCTCTATGCGTGCTGGCGTGGTGACGCAAACACGATCAAATCTTCATGTGAAAAACAGTTCTGCCTCTTTAAGAAAAAAAAAACAACGACGCAAATTCTTTGCTCTACTGTCATGTCATAAACAGCCCTAGTTTATGAATTCGCTTTTGTTCTTATAAAAAAACTGCTGGGCACAATTCGTCCCAGGTTTACATTCCTCTAGAGAATATATTTTGCACGTTCACTCAAGTAGAGTTCTCCGAGAGTAAGCTCAGCTTGGGCTGTTACATGTAGCGATCGCTAGCAAGCGGTCGTAACAAATGTCTATCGAGAACTCGGGCTGCGTTGAAGGTATTGAAGCAACAAATTCCGAAGCCATTTTATCTCAAATTTTCTTTTGCGCTAATGCACACATGAGTGCAGGCTTGGTGCATTGCAGTGCTTCCAAGTTCCGCTCGGTATCCAAGGAAACATCAACTCCCAAGAACTCCCGAGGGGTAGGTGCTTGACATAGATGTCGCTTTTTAGATGTTGCAATATTTGAAGTCATGGAATGAGACGCGCGGTCGTGAGACGTTCTCAAACGCTTCGAAACACCTCTCAGACAGAGCACTTAGCCGGGAAGTGAGAGCCTGAAGTGTCGGCGGGTCTGATATATGTTTGTAGCATGCCCTTAGGACGCTGCCTACGAACGTACTGCCAGAAAACATGAGCTAATGTGGACCCACGCATTTGATAGACGGAATGGGACAACGTTTACGACAGCGGGGCTAATGCATGACGATATAAGGCAAGATCATCGTCCGTCTTTTAACTGTGCTATTGTCAAATGGCAATGTTCCAAAAAAAGGAACATATTGTAGCGGGTGAAATGGCTTTAGTACAGGTGAGAGCTCTACGGATGAAAGCTTGTCGCCGACGGCCCAGAGCGCAGAGCAGTCTGCGCGCGCCTCACACCTCTTCTGTCTCGTACTCCTCGCCGTGACAATATGCATGGAAATGACACTGGGAGACACGCAGGCTTGAGTACTTTTTTTATTTCCCGAAATGAGCTATATGACATTACCTATGTTCTGATTTGTTCATTTCAAGCGATATTTTAAGGCGTAAGCCTTACTTGCCCCACTGAATGAAAATCAGTCTCTCTGTTCTCTCTCCGTGTGTGCGTGTGTGCGTGCGTGCGTGCGTGCGTGTGTGCGTGCGTGCGTGCGTGCGTGCGTGTGCGTGTGTGTGTGTGTGTGTGCGTGTGCGTGTGCGTGTGCGTGTGCGTGTGCGTGTGCGTGTGCGTGTGTGTGTGTGTGTGTGTGTGTGTGTGTGTGTGTGTGTGTGTGTGTGTGTGTGTGTGTGGTAAGATTCGATGGTGCCCATAAAAGATGGCGTCCTCATGCAACCTGATAGGCGGAGGTTAAATTATTGATTGGTCGCGTGAGGTTGTTCGCAACAACCTGGATCGCAAAAACCCCACCGGTGGCAACACATACCATCCCAGAAGAGCAGCGGCGCACTGCTTAGGCCGGAGCGCGGGACGCGTTATGGCGGCGGCTACGTGGAGACATGCAGAGGTAGAATGGCCAGCTTCGTGGCGTCGGGATACATTACGCCGCAGTGCGCGGTGACTCAATTCACCAAGCGAGCGGTCCAGTTTACGCCTCCGCACGCGTAAGCTGTCTGTAGTGTCTCTGCACACTGTTTGCTTCGAAAGGACTCCAAAAGCGCTCGGTTGTGACAAGGTCTAAAATATTTCGATTTTCCACCAAAAATTCAGTCTTGAAATATGTACATTATAAATACTGAGTTACGATGCTTTTGGTAGGATCGTACAGTATGCAAACTAAACATTTCCAAGAAGGGTGCATTTTCAACGGAAATAAAAAATTTATTTTCATATGTTCTAAATATGTAACACTGGCGAAAATACACACAATGGAATTAAGTGACCCGACTGAATGGCGTAACATGCAAAGAATTTCATTGCGAAGCCCAAGATATCTCTCTTTTTTATTTTGGCCGCTAATTTTAGACTCTTAGTACTGGAACAATAAAGTTTTATCAGGAGACAACATTCAAAATAAATAAAAAAAATCCGTGCCAGTCTGCATCACTGGACTGATGTCTCCTGTTTTTTTCTGCCTGGTAACCGCGCCCGGTAGATACAAATAGGCGAAATTACTCTCCGGAATGCCTGTAACAAAGGAAGAGAGAAATTAACCAACTTGGGCTTTTGTCCTGTCTGCCCCGGCATAGAAGAGCTGGAGTAACGCTCCGAAAAAGACACGCGTGTCTCCACGAACTTACAGACTGGCTGGCATTCTCTAAATCCTCCGCATCTGCGTAGGAATTTAATTTTATTTATTCAGCTGCTGCTTTACTGCCCCGACTCGCGAGTCTGTTTTTTTTTTCTAGTCGAGACAGTGCGAAAGGAAAGAAAGCCCAGTGAGTGCGGTGTCGACGTCAAAGCTCGCCGGCGGTCGCCATCGCCAATTTCTTGAACCTGCAAAAATCAGTAAGTACTTACGCTTCTGGATATTGGTCATTTGAGATGATGTTTGTTAATTTTGTAGATTTTTTTCGTTTTCACCGTATTCCTAGTATATACAAAAAGCCTTAGGCAGGAAACAAAGCTAGAACATGTGCGCAGTCATGTGACGTCTCGCGGGATCACGTCGGTCAGCTTCTGGAGGAGGATTTACGGCAACGATAGGAACGTGTTCACTCAAAGCTTTTAGTGCGTATCGAATGTCATAAGAAATGTGATAATTTGGACAGATTTTCTCTGACACGCTGTGCTTGCGGCAATCCATCATGCTCTGCGTTACAGCGCAGTTCCTGAGGAAGGAACCGCTAGGGACGTAGCCCTATAGGAAATATTAAGAAACTGGAAGACAGATAAAATGCGTCGCGCAGCATAAAACCAAGAGAATCACGTTGAAGTACTGAAAACGAACCTTAGTACTGAAAAGCAATGCATGAAAAGCTAGGAAAATTCGTTCTGCTGACCAACGACTAATTTTGGTGAGCTGGAAGCCCCAAAGTTTATAAGCTATCAATCGGGAGTACCGTAAACGTTGTAAACGTGAAATTCGACAGAGTAGCGCTTGGAAGCACGGGCTGCACGGAATATTGCGCATCCTGCCTTTGTAATTAAAGGTACCTTCCAGTGACCACTTGTTATTATACTGCATAGCTCAGAGAGACAACCACTCCCCCTTGATTGGAAAACAGCCCTAGTAACCTTCATCCCAAAGGCGGGAATGGAAATCAACACAGACAACTTGAGGCCTATCTCGCTCACCTCGTGTGTGGGCAAGCTGATGGAAACCATGGTGCGGGATAGGCTCTCCGAATACTTGGAGCAACGGAACACATTTCCAGACAGTATGTTCGGCTTTCGCTCACTTAAGTCGGCACAGGACGTACTCCTCTATCTAAACCGAGACATAATACAACCAGTCGAACACCCACACAATGACAAGGTCGTCCTGGTCTTGGACTTGAAAGGAGCCTTCGACAACATCAAACACAGCGTCATACTGACACACCTCAATGAAACCAACTGTGGCCGCAACACTTTCAACTATATCAAAGACTTCCTGACCAATCGAGCCGCACTAATCAGAATCCAAGAGGAAGAATTTGGTCCGTATCAAATGGGTACGCGGGGGACACCACAAGGCGCGGTGCTATCCCCCTACCCTTTAATTTGGCGATGCTCCATCTCCCAGACAAGTTGAATGGTATCGAAGGCATACGGCATGCGCTGTATGCCGATAATATCACGATCTGAGCCACAGAGGGAAACTTAGGGCGCATGGAGGAATGCCTGCAAACAGCCGCTCACGTAGTGGATCGCTGCGTAGGGCACTGTGGTCTCCAATGCGCACCCAACAAGTCTGAATTTGTGCACCTTAGGGCATTCCCTAAGGACACTACCCAAATACGTCTCTCCTTAACAAGTGGCCCCATACACGAGGCCAAAGGGATTCGAATACTCGGGCTCTTCATCCATAACCAAAGAACAGTAGACACAACATTGCACAAACTCCGCAAAGTTGGAGACCAAGTAGGCCGTATAGTCCGTCGCGTCTCCAACAAGAGAGGGGGTTTGCGAAGCAGGGATGCCGTGCGGCTTGCCCATGCTTTCGTAATCAGCCGAATCCTCTATTCGGTCCCTTATCTACCCTTGCGGAAACACGACGAAGACATAGTTGAGGTAATATTCCGCAAAATGATGAAGAGGGCACTTGACCTTCCTGTGTCCACCTCCAATGCGAGACTTCTTGCATTGGGAGTGGTGAACACTTTTCAGGAACTCAAGGAAGCATATCTCACAAATCTATACACGAGGCTAGCCCAAACGAAGTCGGGTCGGCACTTGCTAGCCCGCCTTCACATCCAACATGATTTTCACATTCAGGAGCGGGTCCGAGTGCCCGAACTCTGGAGACGCGCCGTCAAAGTTCGACCCCCTCCCCACTAAGATGGACAAGGAGGATCATAGTGGTCGTCGTCAGGTTAGGGCGGAAGCCTTAGCGCACCACTATGGCAACAAACATGGTGTCTTTTACGTAGATGTAGCTGGGCCTACCCACGGGGGGTGGTACACGGCCGCGGTCATACATCAAGAAATACAGGTGGATGGGCTTTCCTTTCGAGCCCCAGGCACAACACAAGCTGAAGAGGTTGCCCTCGCCCTAGCTGCTTCTGATTCAAAATCCAAACACATAATAACAGACTCGCGTTCGGCATGTAGCAATTATGAGGCTGGCTGGATAACTCCACTATCTGAACGAATACTAAGGAACTGCAGCCGAGATACCGATCCTACACCCCGCTGCCTGGTTTGGACTCCGGGCCATCAGGGCCTAGCAGGAAACGAAGCTGCGGACGCGGCGGCCCGAGCACTCATTCACCGGGCGTTCCCATTGGCTCCTGAGCACCTGGAACCTGAAGGCAGCGACTTACTCTCCTTCAAAGCTATCACATCCTATTATAAGGATAGGCATCGCCTCTACCCGGCCCCTGCAAAGGGAGTGGGGAAAGCAAACGAATGCGTTCTACTCCGAATTTTCACGAACACAATGCTGTGCCCGGCAGTACTAAAACCCTTCGATCCCGCGTTCACTGGCAGGTGCAAACACTGTGGGGAGGTGGCTGACACCTACCACATGGTTTGGGCTTGCCAGCACAACCCAGGTCTCTCCCCCCAACCCTAGCAGAGAGGAATGGGAGGCGGCCCTGCTTGGCTGTTCGGACCTTCAGTCCCAAAAGGCTTTGGTCAAGAGGGCTAAGCTGGCGGCTTCGACCAAAAGGGCACAAGTTAGAGAGTAAGACACAGATAACTTGCTATGAGGGACACAATAAAGCCATAAATTTCCGCAACACCGCGGTTAACTCGAGCCGTTTCGCTCGTTTGGCAAAGCCGTTTGGCAAAGCATGATTTTTCATTGTGGCTTGCTAACTTAAAAAAAAATATTGTAACGTGATGGAGGCGAACTTACGGGTTGTCCTGGAGTGGATTTCAAGGATCCCTCGCACTAGATCATATAATTTCACTTCTCAAAGCGAAAAAAAAGGTTACTAAGATTAAATTTTAAACCGTTCTTTTGAAGCTGTTGTTTGGTCACTGGTGCGCATTGGGTCTACAAAAAAAAAAACACATATTTCCACTAAGTAGACTTTGCTCCTCAATACAAAAGGACACGTTACGAGTCTGATTCTAACTTTTCATATTGAAGGTTGTGTTTACAACTTCTTAACCGGTTAGCCAAATGGTTTTCATGGCCATCGTGTCCATCGGGAAAAAATGTTTTTATTTGCAACGTTGCGAGTAGAAATTGGTTAGAACATTATTTTTTTCACGAAGGCAGCTTAATAGAGAGGAAGGGGAGATGTGTGTTTTGCCCCTGGACAACGTTCTAAGTTCATTATATAAAATATTTCTCATCACCAATTTGTAATAAATCGATATTCGTGCGAGTTAGCACAGTAATTTGTCTTCCTCACGTATCTGCACCCTTGAGCGATAAAATAAAGCATCGTTTGATAGAACTATAAATTTCATTTTATAGAAGGTCTGTGATTCGTCCAAGAACCATGACTTCGCGTAAGAGTTCTCTGCAATGGCGATACGCGTCATCTTGAAACTTTTTCATAAGTGTTGGCCGCTAGTCCCGACGTAGTTGTGAGCTTCATATTTCTATACGAGTACTAACGCTTGTCTGTCTCAACGGAACCGTATCGGCACGGTTTTCCTGAGCTTGCGGGGAGGTTGCTGCCGAGGGGATGGAAGAAGTTGATTTCGGTGTGAGACACGACGACGCAGTCAGAAGTTATCTCCTCTGCGTGCGAGTGAGCATTTAAGGGCGTGCGAACGAATATGTGGCCTCATTCAATTACCGCTACTGTTAGAATGAAAGAGAAGTCATGGAAATTGAATTGCCGCAAGAAGGAAGGAAATTAAAAATTAAAGTTACATTGGCATTGAAGCTTTTAATTCCCTCTTGCCCGGGCCCAGTGTCAGCTAATGCAAAAAGATGAGGAATTTGTTATTTCGTCGATTATTTCTTTGCAATTCGTGAGGCCTACGCGACTTGACTTATGAAGTAGCTCCAATCATCGTGCCGAGCAGCTAATATCCTGTGTAATCATCTGTCAACACTAGACGGTCGTTGCGTGGACTATTATTAATAACCAGAGCTTGCTAGCAGAGAAAGGGCGATGCGTTCTTTCGTACTGAAATGTATGAAAAATCTAGAATCCTGCTTGTAGTAATACGGTGTAAGAAATAATACATAACTGGTGCATATTTAATGCACCATACGTCGTCAGGTGCACGGAAGGGGCAGCTTTGCAACATGGCAAGTAAAAGATTAAGGCGCAAATACATTCACTCAGCGACCCAGCTAAATAAATACCTTAACGCGCAAAAAAAAACCCAATTCGGAGCAGATGATGTCAGTTTCTGGGTTTAGACCCAAATTCTAGACTCCTAATAATAAACGATACAGTGTTTACCCGATGACAACGTACAAAACAAAATAAAAAGAACAGTCGCTCTGGTGTGCAATGCTCCACTGAAGTCTCTCGGTTTATCGCGGCTGAATAAAATATAGCAAGAGATAGGCGAAATAACTCCTCAGAGTGCGTGAACCGAGGAAGAGTGAAATTAACCAACTTGGACTGTTGACCTGCCTGGCGGAGTAGAGGAGCCGGCGCAACACTGCGAATAGATCCAGCGTGCCTCCACTAAGAGTCTCGGCGGTAGCCGGTAAATCTCCCGCACGGGCAAAGAAATTGAGTTTTATATATGCATCTGGCAGTTTAACGGCCCGACCTACGGGTCTATCTTTTTATAGTCGAGATAGTGCGACCGGACTGGAAGCCCAGCTTCCGACATTAATGCTAGCCGGTGCTCGTTGTCAGGAGTTTCAGGAGCCTACGTAACTCATTGGTTACAGAGCTGATGCTTCGGATTTTTTTGTGTTTTCACCGTAATCCAAGTAAGTACCAAAAGCTTTTGCCAGGAAAGTATACGCTGAAACATTCGCTCAGTCTAGTCTTGCGACTTCACGCGCAGTCACGTCGGCCATTCTCTTGGGGAGGATTTACGGCAACGACCGGAACGTGTTCACTCAAAGCTTTTTGCGTTTACCGCCTCTCTAAAAAAATGCGATAAATTGGACAAATTCGTTCTGACACGCTGCGCTTGCTGGCCATTCACCATGTACAGCGTTACAGCTCAATCCGCGAGGAAAAACGCACTAGAAAATTAGTAGATTAAGAAACTGGAAGAAAAACTTAAAGCGTTACGTAGCGTAAAAGAGTGGGAATCGCTTTTCGGTAATGAAAACGATCTTCGATACTAGAAAGCAGTGCACAGAAACCTATAAAAAGACTGTAGAACTATGGCAATATTTGGTGAGACACAGGCGCTAAGTTTCATGAGCTATCAACTGGCGTTGCTCTAAGAGCAGTAAAGGAGAAATCTGAGTGATGCAAGGAACCGCGGCTTTACGCAGAATCTTGTGCACGCTGCCTCTGGAAGTAAAGCTCCCTGCCAGTGACCACTCTCTATGACGTTGCGCAACTTAGAGAAAGGCTTCATGTTCTTGTTGGTAAATAGGAATCTCCTTATGTTTCTAACTGTAAGGCCTTGGTCATGAGGAATGTGAATAAAAAGTTCCAGGTCTGTATCGTTTGCGTTTCGAGTTCGTTTAATTGCACAACACGAAAAGGAATTCACATATGTGCTTGGGCGAGACATCTGCAGATTACACTTTGAACGTTCTTCACGATGTTGTTCTTAACTGCACCCTTGCCTTCAGAATCGCGCTTAGCGCTGCAATTTGCTCCTATGCGGGCGTATGCTCAAGCCATTAGGCCACCGCTGCGGTCCCTACTTGATTTAGTACGGGTGTTTTCTTAAATGATTTTCTGACCTTCAGAATGCTGCCTGCGCTTCATTAAAGAAGCCGTATTTCCACGCACTAAATGTTTTATGATGTGCTTCAAGATGGGCCTCCAAGGGTTACAAAAGCCTCTCGAGTTTAAATAAAAGCCTTCAAACACTGTACCTTCTTAGAAGCCTGACGCGACGCTTTGTTTGCTGTGAATTTATTTCTCGAAGGGCATACGCCTTCAACTTTAAGCCAAAATCTGCCAACATCTGTTGGCAGATTTTGGCTGCTTATAAAATGGTCTGCACCGTCTCTGGTTGCAAAAAGAGCGTATCGCGGTTTCATAAGCAATTGGTTAAAGCTACTGAAGTGACGGGATGTTTTACGCATACCTGAATAGGCGCAAAAGTGCATGTGACCTCGAACAGGCTTAGGCTTAGTGTGAATGGCGTAACATTTATTAATCTCTGCCAAGCTTCAAAAGCGGCTTCTTGAATTGCGGGAATATGCATTTTAAGTTAAAGTGAGTTGTAATCTTCTAACTTATGAAAGGTTTTCAAACACGAGTTATAAATGTTATGTACAGCGACGTACTGCAATCACTACAGATAACCTCTATATGAAGCTAAAGCAACAATTTCTTTTCAGCTCGGTAATTAAGCAGGCTAACAAGGGGCAAGAAGTGAAAGAAAATACAGCTTTGTAATGGATTGACAAGTGACTAATTAATTGATTTACTGAATGACTGAAAATTAGAAATGTATTTAATTTGATGCATAACATTATCTTCGCTTTTTGTTCACAGGATACTCACCTTCGTGACAACAACCACCATCTTTTGGAGCCGGCGGGATTCCCAGAGCTAGCTTATTTGGATCAGTGAATACACCCCGTGTTGAGACCTGCTTTGCACAGCATGTTTTTTTTAATCTAACTGAAGCTTGAGACTCAGGTCAGAGTGGAGAAGAAAAGTAAGAACATTGAACAAAAAAGCATTACTGGGTCGATAAACGGGAAGGCACTGCAGCTCACAAGTTTTTAATCAGAGCTACTTAAAGGAAGCCATGCATTCCTAAGCAAGTAGTGGGGATCAACTTTCTGGCACTGCAGTAGCCTTTCACAAGGACCAGAAAGATAGAGAGAAACCGTGAGTTAAGGAAAAGAGCTTTGTGCTCGGAGTTCTACGAACGACAGCAATGAAAATCATCTATCATGAAATACCGCTGCACTGCTAATACGGACCATGCAACGCTTTCCTTATAAAGATGTGATGGCTTTCTGTCTGAAGCATGAGGCCACGAGTAATTCGTCTTAAAGCATTCGCGAAAAAAAGCAATGCGTCAGATATAAAGCTGATGCCAGACTGGCGGAAGAGATTACATGGCTCTCTTAGCAGTGAGCCTACCAGGGAATCCTGTAATGAAATATTTCCGTGGTCTTGTCTACGACTGCTGGTTGATTACTTGTGCTCAGGAGTAGAAGTATCTCTTTTTCTTCACCACCCTTAGCGTGCGATTCGGTCGGTATTAAGTTACTGGGAGGACTCTGATTGCCAGGACTAAGTGAAGAAGATATAAACTTTCCCGAAAGTGCACTGTCCGGCAGAAAAATGCAAAGAAGTTTGCCAACCCAGCACATTTATTATATTCAGTGCTTTTAGGCAGTGCTTTACGCTGTACTGAATCTACAAGCGAAGAAGGCTAGATATTCGTTTGTTATCATAAAATTTACAGTTTTATAATAGAGCGAGGCTGTCTTATTTTCGTCTCTTGTTAACTCTGAAGAGCTTGTTTCGTTTTCTGTTGCAATATTATAAAGCTGACATCGAAGCCTAGAGCCGTTATCTCGTCCACGTGCTGTAGCACTAATGTGCACTTAAATCAACAATCCGCAACTCATGAAGTCACTTTATAAGCTTTTTTCAGAGGCAAAAATAGTTAAATTTGGCGAATGAGTGTTTATTTTTCTCGCCCGAGGATGAAGGCACTCTTCCGCTCTCGTCCAGCCGGGAGGTCCAAAGTTCTTTAACCAAAGCCCCAATATTCATCAACGCCGAAATATGAACCAATGAAAAATGCTGCTTTGACTCCACTACTGCAAAACGTACATTTTGATGCGCGTCAAGCTTTCCCAATAGTCGCAACCTGTGCGCATTGAATGCCCTTGTACTGTGCACCCGCCTTAGCTCTTTTTGCTGCTTCGTTCTCTTTTTTTTGGCTTGAGTTCTTCTTAGCACCGAGCAACTCCAGAAGAACAAATCGGCTCCGCGCGAAGACACTTTACGAACAGTTTATATTTGGCAGAGGGATCCAGTAATAAACATTTTGCTTGTTGCTAGTGGCGCGATATCATGTAAGGGATTTGCACAGCATATTATACGAGTGTTCGATGTTCTCTTGTAGCTAAGCCTGCGGATGCACGTGCTATTGCTTTTAAGACAACAATTATTATCACTCATCACAATCAGCGGTCTTGGCTATTTTAGTAGATCGTGGATAATAACCGAAGTTCAGCTGCATTGAGCTATTACAGAACCACTGATGATACTGAATAATTCAATTATAGGTAACGAATATATAAAGACCCTTATTACCATCATAAAAAAGTGCCGATACTGGCTACAATTTTAAAAGAATTTTGCACCATTTTTTAAGGATTTTGAAGTGTGGGCACCAACACACAACTGTTGGGCGCTCCCAGAAAGAAAGTTGTTCGCAACTGTTCAGCGAAAGTTGAACAAAACACGCAATGAAACTTCGTCAAATATCGACCGCAAAATCCGCCCAAGCGGAGACGCATCTGCGAAAGAGCGAATTTCTATGATAACCTGAAAGTGTTTCCCAACCCAGCTAGTATACAGTTACAAGCAGTTTTATCTCTGTATTTCGTATTCGCTCTTCTCTAGCTGGCGTTGTAATATAAGTGGCCGAACACGCCTTCAGATAAGAACTGAAAGCACACTAGTACTTCCCTCCTAATAGGCTTTTACGTGCTTCAGGCTCTGGGCGTAGCAAATAGACACTTGATAAACATTACCCATTTATGAATTATGTAGAAAACTAAAATCTTGTTATGGCTGTGCATATACATCAGGTGGGCTTTAAAACTGAAGAAAACGGTTTTGAAAACTGTACGCTGAAGGTCACCGCGCAGCAGTGAAACTGAACAGGAAACGTACGCAAGTGCAAAGCTCGGTCTATTAAAACAACACATAGATACTACAGAAGTCAAGTAGAGGAGCATTCACGGTTGGACTAGCTGTATCTCGAAAGGTTCCTTGAGCCAAACGCAGCTCGTTTGAGCCCCAAAAATTTCTGCAGGCGGAATGTGGTTGTAGATTTCAAAAATTAATTAAATACACATGAATTCTGAAAGCTATTATGCTTTATTTTTATGCTAACCTTAGAGGAGATACGGTCCCGATGTGTCTTAACCGAACTTTTACCTTTGATGTCGTGTGTTTGTATTGAATATATACGGTTGCTGTTATGTTATAAGTAGTAATTGGGATCTATTTAATAAATGTTATTGCTCGTAAACACTACCCGTCACGACCTGTGTATTAGGTCTGCTGCATGTTGCAGGACCTCGGAAGGTTCAGTACAATTTAAACTAATTCCCTCTTAATGGTGGCAGCATTACAGCTTACATACTTGCAGCAAACGGACCTGCTCAACGCATTTCTCAAAATAAACACAAATGAACCAAAGGGGCTTTGTGTAAACGGTTAGGACTAGCGGCACAGTTTGCGTAAGTATACTGTGAAGACCAAATCTTGTGAATAGTGAATATCTAATTGGCACTCTCGGGTGGATGAGTGACCTAAAGCAAGCTGCGCATTTCGCATTCACCCTGCGCTCATTGGCGTGAAAACACCACCACGTTGCCACCAAAGATTCGCATTTTCAGCAGTACTCCGAAATGGAGGAACTGGCACGAATACTTTCATTAAAACAGTTCCTGAACCTACGTAGCTGTATGTGGGGAGATTCAGGGTCACACTTTTTTTCCTATATGCAACATATAGCTCCTTCCAGAGCTCGGCAGTTCTAGCGCGCGGGCAAACAAATCCCCCCCCCCCCCTCCCTCCAGAAAACCACCCCGGTATGCCAGCACTACCCTGGTGACTTCCCACGATCTATGCTGTGAAGGGCGAGTTCTGATTGTTTGCATTGTCATGATCAGCTCACTGTCAGCTCCCCCGACTGACACGCCACGCAGTTGATTAAGGAAACAATTTCCTGCAAATAGAGTTCACAAATGTCTCACATCTTTTATTAGTGTGAGTTATAGAAAAGTACATCGGAGAGGCGAGATTTTTTTTCGAAACAGAGTATTTAATCGATGTAAAGTCGAACCTCGTTAAGAAGTTTAAGGGGCCCGGTGATTACGTTGTCCATGGTCACAGCTTCGTTACAGCCAATGTTCACCAAGCTACCAAGAGGAATCCTCATTCCTTAGTTATACCTATTATTTCGCTATGAACCGTTTCGTTATAACGAGGTTCAACTATATTCATTATTTGACCTGATGCTCTCTAGTATGATGCAGAAAATGATCAATTTTTTTATTCTGGTCTTCTAAACTCACTGGCTTCCTTGACGTTCATAGTGCTGTTGGAAGCAATGCGACTGCACAAATTTTGCGAAGAATATTTGTTGTTTTTTTATTTACTTCAACCTCAAAGGCCCCGAAGAGCTTTGGATGAGGGGGTATATAAAAGAAAATGAATAAACAGAAATGTTGAACCAGAATAAAGTACAACGGACAAGTTACAAGGCAAATACACGAAAGGATTCAAAGTTGATCCAAAACAGAGTTAAAATGAATATTAAGAAACGAAAATATCAAATTAAAGTTAGCAGTGGATTAGCTCGGCTATGCCAAGATATACGTAGCGTGAGCTACGCTGAGCCGCTGAGCAGCAATTTAGCTCTCCTTCTCGATGGCTATACCACACTGGCAAACGCCCCTCTATAAGTATACCCCCACTGATACCTCTGCGCATGCGCACAAAATGAGAGGCACTGTCAAGCGGCTCCGGCGCAGCGTCAGACTTGGCTACTGCGCAACGGAGGCGAACAGCTGGGCACGCGCCGGCGCCAGTGCGTCTGCCGCGGCCATGACGCGGCTATGACCGGCGAGGCGCGCCAGCTGTGCGCCGTGTGACGTCACTGCTCCTGGCGCATGCGCAGCGCGACTTTCCAGGAGCCACGCGAAACTGCTCAACCTGGGCCAGTGTAGCTCACGCTACAAAAACAAATTCTCCGGCAACATGCCTCATTGTTCGACTGAAGAGCGTTAGCTACGGGATCTTCAAGTGTGCACATCGGTGTGCTTTGCAAACGTGGAGAAGACCAAATCCAAACACTCGCGGATATTTCCTTCCAGGAAACATCCCATCTAAGACACAAGCAGCGCCTTCTACCTCATGAATTTTACACTAATATTGCGAGTTACAGCTACCTTCGATACATCCGGTAATATTTCCTCGTTATATCAGTGAATAAATGTTATATGTTTTAAACGAGTGCATCACAACCCGACGAATCGTTTGGCACCATCTGGAGCCATCTGCGAAAAGCGGCTCGAGCGTAATGACCATATGAAAGTAATCGGAATGCACAGGGATGGAAAGGTCATCGTTGTGTATCCCACACATACCTTGGGCTTCGCCTCAATTACGATCTTTATCCTCAGGAACATGTTAAGTCATTTGACACCACGAAGAACATTGTGCGTCAAACGGGTCGCCCCCAAATTTCATGCAAATGGTGGTCTTGGGGGGGAGTGGAGAGTCCCACTTTGATCACTTTGATGGCCGCTCTGCTGGCACATACAAAACGTGTCGAAAGTAAAGGCATCAAATGAGGCGCTAAGCGCCAGCTGTTGCTATGCGATGGAGTGTGGTCACGTGGTTACTGTTTTGGTAAATTTTTCCTTCATTGCAGACACGCGTCCTTGAGAAACGTTAATAAGTAAGGGCAAAACGACCAGTAAGTGCAAAAACGCCACCAGTAAGGGCAATAACTACCGTCTACTGATAGTGTGCTGTTTTGAAATGATATTGGGTAGCTTTGTAGTGACATTGTGTAGTTTTGTAATGAAATTGTATAGCTTTGGGACGTTAAACGCTACATGCCCTCACTACTCCCACATACGACGACATATATAAGTTCGCTTGAAACTTTTTTTTTTCTTCAAGGATCATTCAAAACTTCATTTATACTCGATCAAAACCACGAAGTTCACTCCACGATTTGAACAGCATGGAAAAAAGCTGCTTTAAAGTTCCGGATTCTTGTAACATGGGCACTAGATTGCACTGGCAAGCTCAGATGTTTTGATAATGCTGCATATTAGTTTTATTTACACAGCTGACTTTCATCGTAATGCGAGAGCACTAGAAGCCTCATGGCGAAAAAAATCTCCGTCGGTAACGTAAATACCGGGAGAAGAAGTGATGCCACCATACCAGAGGTGACAACTATACTTTTTTATGTCTTCAGTACATTCCTGTCGCCATCTCTCCGCACCTTCGGAGAAACATACACCATACAAACGAACGGAGGAAGTGTCTAGTTGTGTGCAAACAGCGGTGTAGTGGTGCGCAAACAAAAACATGAAATAATGGCACAAAATTCGTATGGAAGGAATCAACAGCTTGTAACATTCTCGTATTGCCAAAACTATTAACAGATCATTTGTTAATACCGCCAACATCTTGGATTTGATTCTAACCAATCGGCCCGAAATTGCTTCCGCCATTACTTATTTGCCCAGCAGAAACGCTCACTCTTTGCTGAATTTCAACATTAAGGCGGCTTGTCCTAAGCCCGCCAAAAAGAAAAAGACCATTCACGGCATTAACAGAGCTAACTTTGACTGAAATAAGAACGAATTATCATCATTTACGAAAATCTTGTTCAAGAATTTTGAGGATCGATCTGTACAAGCCAACTGGGATATTTTTGCTGCAAGAATTCACGTACAGTACATTCCTACCCCCACCATCATTTCTAACCCGCAGGCCCCGTGGTACACAGCCAATATCAAACGCCTATCATACAGGATGAAGCGCCGATATCGCACCGCTAAACTGTCTACCAGTAACTCTCATTGGGACGCATATAAAGAAGCGGCTAACGCTTTCATAACAGCAATAAAGCAAGCAAAAGAAAAGTTTCTTTCTATCACCATACCATACATGCTATCATCGAACATTAAAAAATTCTGGCGCATTTTCAACCCACCAATTGACGAATCAATCACTTTGATAGACCAGTCAGGGGATCCTACTCAGAGAAATTCATCTGCTCCGGTCCTTAACGAAACATTTGTAAAGAATTTTTCCCATGTAATACAAGCGTTAACCTTCCTGTCGCCCACCGGTTTAATTATGTAGTAACGCCTCCTATACATTTTGAGTCATCAGGAATTGCTATAATAATTGAAGACCTAAAATTTCAGTCGACACCTGGCTACGACTGCATTAATGCCAAATTAAAAAAAATACCTTTCACTGTACTTCTATTATACTAACCTAGATTTTTCAGCAATCACTTGTACCTCAACATTGCCCACACAATGGAAAATCGGGAAGGTGGTTCCATTCTTCAAACCAGGAATTAAAACGTCACCTGCAAATTATCGTCCCACCTCGCTTACCAGTACTTACTGCAAATTATTAGAACACGTAGTTTTCACAAACCTTGTTAATTTTCTGGAGACTAATTCTTTTTTCACACCCGGACAGCACGGTTTTCCGGAAAATATATTCATGCGAAACCCAACTTGTCTGCTTTACTAAGAAGCTCCACCTTATTTTAGACAGCGCCTCTGAGGGGGACTGCATTTTCCTCGACTTTTCTAAAGCTTTCACCAAGGTATGTCACCGTTAATTACTTTTAAACTAAATCAACTTAACATTGATCATAAAGTTTTGAAATGGATCGAATACTTTCTTCATTACCGATGAAAATTTGCGCTAACAAGTACGCTTCAACTTTCAGTGACGTTTACTCAGGGGTGCCTCAAGGGTCAATCATTGGACCGCTTCTGTTTCTCATTTGCATCACTGATCTTGTTTCCAAAGTAGCATCTCACATTCATCCCTCTGCTGACGATTGCGTTGTTTTTCGCGAAATAACGTCACCCGAAGACGCTAACCTTCCTCAGATCGATCTTACCTATATTCCTACTTGGTGCAATGATTAGCTCATGGACCTCAACACTGAAAAATGTAAATCTATGCGAATATCCCGATATGCTAACACACCTTCAGGGTACTACTTAAATAACATCCCTTTGGAATCTGTCACTACATATAAATACTTGGGCGTCCACATTTCTGCAAACATCTCCTGGTCGCACCACATCTAGTACATTATTAAAAACGCTAACCGCATGTTGGGCTACGCACGCCGAAACTGTACGAAAACCCCGTCTTCTCTTAAATTATTGCTATACAAAACGCTGATTTGTTCAAAACTGGAATAAGCAGCTGCTGTATGGGATCCCCACTACGAACAGCTAATTTGTTCGCTGGAGACGGTCCAAAATAATGCCGCGCGTTTTATTTTATCTAACTTTAATTGCGGCGCAAGCGTAACCAGCATGAACAATTCTCTCTTTACAGCCTTTAGCATGCCGCAGAAAAATAATTCGTCTCAGTATTTTTCATAAATTGTATCATTCCACTCTACGGAACACACGCATTGTTCCTCCCCACTATGTTTCAAGCCGCACTGATCATCGGTACAATGTTGGAATTTCAACATTTCACACCTTATCAGCATGTCATTCCTTCCTGCCTCGTGCTTCACGTCAATGGAACCACCTTCCTGCTGAAATTATCGACATCAATGATAACCAGCATTTTCGCAACGCAATAGCTAACATTGAATAAATAGCAGAAATTTATTGTGATACTCATTTCCTTGTCTATGTATTTTTTCTATCTACTCCCCTCCTTAATGTCTCTGGCCCTGAGGGTTCAATACATAAAATAAAATGAAAGTTGTAATTAGGTGTCCGTGTGAATTTTGTTTTCAACTCTCAAATTTGAGGAGAAGGAGAAGAGCATTTACTAGGTCTGTAACTGAATAGCTCACGCAACGCAACATCGCTCAACACGATAGATTTCTGGGAATTAGCTCGTGTTGACAGAACTGGTTATCCTTGTACTTTTTTGTATGCATCCTGGCACTGCACATGCTTCTTTCCGCATATAATGTTGGTTGTCACAAATATTTTTAAAGAAAAGATACCCTGTATTTCACGTGATGAAATCATGACTTTATTCTCCGCTACCCTAAACTCAACCCTTTGCATCTTTTTGGTTCGAGCTGTACAGAACGCATTTCCTGCACCACCTATCGATTTTGCACTGCTGCAATTCAACAGCCACGGATGTTCCGTGTCCTTTGTGACGATTGACTCTGGTTGTGATCCAACGAATCAAGTGTCGTGAGCTTGCAGAACAGGAATAAAGGTAACTACGTAAAATGCGGCAATGAAATCATGTACTGCACATGAACACGTAACAGGAATGCAAGCTTCTGTTGTGTGCTAAAGTCAGTGAGAACTGCGGTTTGCGGAAAATACGTGTTGTATGGCACTGGCTTCTAGGGTGTCACGCCCTATTCGACATCTTTTTAATTCTTCCCTTTGTTACAAATGAGAGTTCTAGCGCTTTTTCAGCCCAGTCCTAAATGAATTTTAATTAAAAAAAACCGTGGGCAGAATTGATTCATACAATATTGATTCATTCCGCTCCTGTCCTCACGAGGCGACTATAAATGCTATACATGTCATCCGTGTGCTGACTGCGTGCTCTGCTTTCATCCATATTCTTGTTCAGTATTGTACAGTTGCGCAAAACATCGGAGGAATAAAGGCAGCAGTCTTACTGGCTCACTTCCTATTCCGCATCAACATAAAGTATTCTTGCGTCTAGCGTCGGTAGATAAACCCACGGAGATGAAACGTGGCGTCCGCATGTCTGACAGGCTACGTCTTGCAATCTCTTACTTGCACCATCAAGCAACGGTTTCAGGCTTGCACTGAATGCAACACAGTACAGTGCACCCATAACAAAGAACATTTTACGACGGCTCGCAACCGATGTATCGTACCTTGTGGAAAGAAATCGCAACGGTGCTAGGTTCTGGTGTGCTTACACCTGCGCAAAATCAAGAAAGAATATATTTGGGTGTGCAATACAAAGACAGAAAATAAAATTGCCAGTATGTGAGATTGCTTTGTAGATGGAACGGTCTTGTGCAAAGAGGAGGCATCCAGCGCTGATCGATGACCATTTCTCTTTTAATGACTGACGCGCGCATTTACATGCTCCCGTCATATGTGTGGAAACACAGACGGTGGTGCGAGCTCAAAACACTGCAGTCTGAGGCAACGCCAGATTGCGCAGGAACATATTGCCTCCACTTGAAAACCTCTGACATGCACGGTGCGTCGTCGACCTAGGTATCTGCATCTTTTATGGCAGCTTTCACAACCGCGTTTCGATAACCGTAGAGGGGAAGCGCCTCTAGACAGGACTTAAACTCTGCTCCCTCGTAAGCTTCATCTATTCTAGGTGAGCGCTGCTTTACTCGAAAGATGTTGATTCCAAGCCGCATATTCTGCGAAGGTATTTCAAGCGAGTGCTATTCTATACTGAGCAATGCTCTTGCACAAATTTCTCTCTGCAGCTAGACTTCTGCATGTATTGTAATGCGCCATCTTGACTGCTTGCTGCTCGTGCCAGAGTGTATGAATATCAAATTGTTCTCACCTATGTCCCAGCTGCTTCAAGGAAACAGTACGTTTTCATAAATTAGCGCCCTTTTAGACAGCGCGACTGCATGCAAGTATAAGATACTATTTTTTCGCCTACTGCCAAAACTCTATGCATCACATGACTTGAGCGTTTCTGTTGTTTTCTGAGGCACAATTGACACCCTTTTGGGTGCCTTGGGTGGTGCACAATACTGCCGAAACACAACATGTGGCTGGAGGACGATTGTCCCAGGCTGTACATGCTACCGACAAAGTATGCTTTGGAAGAAATATCACTTGAAACTTTGCACTGTCAATTACATCAAAGTTCTCAAAATTCATTCTTCTCCTTTTTTTAGAAAGTAATACTAAAAGTCAGCATTCTAATGCTGCCTATTGGCATAGCGAAACTAGTTGAAACAAGATAACTGACTGTTAAGAGATTAATTAAATATTTGTTTTGGTGTCGATATGCTTCTCGATGACTAATACGGGAACGTGTCGAAAAGAAAAAACGTCTTTTGGTGCCACAAACAACAATTTATCCCAGCTCTATTTTGGCACATACTGCCTATATTCAGGAGACTAACATGCTTAGTTACTTCAGAAGCTCAGTTACTTCAAGGCCACATTGGTATGGCTGAGTTATAAAGAAGAAGAAAAGGGTAGCAGCAGCATGAATGAGTCAAGGGCGCGCAAAGTTGGCGGAAGTGAACTGAACATGACATTCTAATTGCATTGCTCGAAACTGCAATGCCTTTTTTTTCTGTTCGGCTGTGCGATCCTGTTTCTACACAGTGAGCCATGCCTGTTCCGAGTCGTCTGCTGGTTGACATGACCGTGACGATGACGACGAGCATGACGATGAGCGTGAATACAACAACAACAACAATCGCTGAGCAGAGAATGGAAGAAGGGCTTGCCGCCACTGCGGATGGAAGGCTGACCAGATGAGCGCTGGTCCACGAAGTTTCCGGGCCACGGTCACCTGAAGCCCATGGACGCATCGAACGGCGTAGGAAACGGGGCTGTGTGCTCTTGTGTGGGGGGCTGCTCGGGACTGTGCTGTCATAAGGCCGGGTCGCTGCGGCGCCATCAGTTCGTCGTGTCTTCTGGTCGGGCCGGGAAAAGAGACTGGGGTGAACGGCGAGGTCGGTTCTAGTATGGCAGACTGGGGCGCAACCGGGCGGCGCCGACCAGGAACACACGGCCGACGTCCGCTGCAGGCGCAGGACGCTGAAGCTCCAGGACTACGATGATGAGGACAACACGCGCCTCACACCAAATGTTACGTGACGGCAAGCCAATGAAGACGGAACGGCAAGACGAATGGTAATGGCATGACTGAATGGCTGCGGGCTGATGTTTTCTCGAACGCTGATGCTTTCTCGTCGGTCTGTCCGTGTCTGCATGCGCTTTTGAAATATCATGCAAAACCATCTAGCCCGTCAGCTTACCTGTTCAGGTTACTTGGACGTTTCTCCGGACGTAACCTAAACATTAAAGCTGTTTGTGGTGTTGACCAATAAAAATGTTCTCTGAAGATTTAAAATGACATTCAGCGTGCTCACGCATTGTCTCTTTTGCTCTTCTCTTTTCTCTTTTGCTTCTCCGCAGACTGCAGTCTCATTGCATGAGCAGTTTATTATAGGGTGACGAAAGAACTTACAGAAAGAGGACCTTTCCCTCGTCTTTATATAAATGGCAAGAAATAACTCGAAGATAGTGCGAAATAGTATATATTCAGCAAGGAGATTATGCGGCCTAACAACCTTGTCATCTAGTATATTAATTAAGGGCACTTTTTGATTATTACTGCCAATTAAAACCATGTGAGTAGGACGAAAGCCGACCAGACTGTGCCTTGTTAACTATGGCTTTCTGAAAGCTCAGGCGGCAGTAAAAAACGAGTGGAAGAGAGAAGATGAGAAAAGACAAGCGAGGCGGCTATGGACAAGAGTGGCTACATGCATTAAAGCCGATGCAGTGCCGGTAAAAACGTCGAGATAATGTTCCTGTTTCGCTGAAGCTAAGCGGGGATGACAGCAACGAAAAAAACTGCAGAATCGCATTCTACGAAATGGATCCCATCGAATGATGTGCTCTTCAGAATGATGAAATAAATATCCGTGACAAACAAAAAAGGTCAGGACAGGGACACTGACGACCGACGCGTTCTGACTATGTCAGGGAATAGGTTTATAGGATCGTGCCCATGTAAGGGTCTCAAAAAAAGCTTTTATGGATGTGGAATAATAGCATGAAAGAGACGCTTTCTATCGCAGGAGTCGCTGTTCATAATAGGCTCGAATTCAATTCCGAGATATTTGCACAGTTCTAAAATAAACATTTACATCGCACTAAGTGAGGAAATGCACCTCACAAAGCAGTGCTTTGTTTCTTTGTTTGTTTACTGGAGCATCGCATGGGCCAATGTTAAAGCAGGGATGCATTTTACGGCTACATTTTCACCCCTCTTTCTCGGCGGGTTTTTGTCCGTCAGCCCGTCCATCCATACCACGAGAAAACGACTACATCTAAGTGCGCCTCTATTGTGCACAAGAAAGAATATATAGATATAGATGGCAGAAAAAAAAGGTTTAAACTAATACCCATTTATAATCTGTTCTTGCTGAGACTGAAGTAAGCATGAAAACAGAAGTGCACGGGCCTGTCCATTGACTCGGGCAGAGCCGCAATCAATTCCACGTGCCGACAAAGGAGAGTTGAAAGAGGTGTTTTGATTAAATGATTTGCACTTTATTTTGGTAGAAGGCGGGTGCACATCATGAGCAAGACAGTTTAAAAGAGGAACATTCTACTAAGGTAGACGAGGCAAAAGGTTTCTTCAAGTACGCCTGACAAGGCCTCGCCTGCTGGCAAGAAACATTGCACTCTCTAAGCTAGAAAAGCCGTTGAAAAAATAAGCACGGGAATTACATTGTACCTTTAATCACGTGCAGAAAACAGAAGTACTGTAAACAGGGCATTATGTAAATTAAGATCATAAGTACTACAGAATACAAGAAATTTTTTTCTCCAATGAATAGATTACATCACACCAGTTAAAGTATTACAGTGTCAAAATGCAAGAAGAAGCGACAGTTGCATAGATAAATAGCATAATATAACAAGAAAAACAGCAATACGAATGTAACACTAACATGAATGACATAACAAAAGAACATTGAAAGATTGAAACAAGAGACGCGCGTCGCAACGACGACGTCCACCGATGCTACGACGACGGTTTTAGATAGCAGATATATCAAACGTTGGCAAGGAGCCTTCGCCGCAGTCCGCGAGACTACTAGATGTCGGCCCCGAAGGGCCAGGATGCCATCACTCCTATCTATAATCTGGCATGCATCTAAGACAAGCTTATGACAATGACTCTTGCTCATGCACTTGTTGGCTTGCAAAATAATTGCGACAATGTCAACGACAGTGTTGCTAAAACTGATTGAAATTTTGTACGATGCGAAGCACTAGGAAAAGAATTAAATATTTATAGAAAAGATACGGCAGGAGAAATAAGTTTCACCCGCTTATGAATGCACAACATCCTCACGAAATAACCTAACAGAGGCTCCTCGGAAACATTAGAGCTTTATACTCTTCGATAGAGCATAAATAGCGCGCTTTTGAAAACATTTTGAAAAAAAAGCGTTTTGTGAAAACGCAGTGTGTCTTTATTGGCGGCGCATTCTCTGTTCCGTTCGAGGACGCGTTAGTAGCCTCCCTCGCATGTGCTGTCTTCCGCACTCACATGCCCTTGTATTGTTCGCGTTTCTATCTTAGAGTGTGATATTTCTGGCGCGTGTGCTGGTTCCTCGTGTGCACAAAACGTCTATAAATATTCTGAAACATTGAACACGCATCCATTTCTGCAGCTCGGTAATCAGGGTGTAACACGGATTAGGTCGGAAAATTTGTTTTCATTCCAAGCTACAAGTGCTTGCTCGAGAAATATATAAAATCAAGCAGGCAATTTACGAAATAATCATTAAGAAGAACAGAAGAGTAAGTTATATTTATTTGTTTATTGCGCACAGTGCTTGCCGTACCCGGCTTCTTCTTTCTGTCGCCCCCTCCCCCTTTTTTCCTCCTCTCCTTCTTTTATTCTCACTAATCGCAGCTCGGGTGCTTCAATCTTCAATAGCACATCCCCGGTTAGCCACATCTGTCCTTCGGTTTTATTGCGGCGGAGGGTCAACAGGTCGGGTTAAAGGATCCCCTTGGCTGTACTAGTCCGGTTTCAGCCGGAAGCGTTAGAACTGCCAGAAAGCTTTCTACGTCAACGTATTTTCTAAGAAAGGAATTCTTCGGACCAGTTTTCTAAGAACCGCAATTTCTAAGAAACGTACCTGATCAAGGGTCGGTAAGAGATTACAGAGTTTATATCCCCATCGAGGCGACAGCGCACCGCTGTGGGTTTATCATCGCGCTCTGAAAGCGATCGGGCGGTCTCCCAAGCTGCTTGGCCCGACAGCGGTGTGTTTGCACAATACTTCCACAGCGCCGCGAGTGATGCGGAACAAGTGTCACGGCGGCGCAATTCTTTGTAAACACTCGAGAAGTTATCAGAATCACCACAAGCCGTGCTTTAGCTCAAAGTACAGGATTTAGCCGTGGTGTGGAACCATTATAAATACATACTGTGTAAAGAGCGCTGGTAAAACAGGAAAGTTGGCTACTCCCTACGTGATACTCAGAATGCTTAAAACGGTAGCTCTGGGATGTCTTTAATATACTCACTTTTCGGATGATGTTAGTGCCGCAATCTTAAGCGGGTCACTGATGCCACCAACCGGACATTACGGGTGAGTTTTGACAGGGTGTTTAGAGAGGCGTTCACCGATTTTGTTCCTTCATCAGCCTTGGAGACGCGTTCTGATGCCTTCTCACGATGAGCACAGCCACATAAATATGTCGTTGTGAGCAATCGAGCCCTTGAGTGCTCCGGCGTCAAGCCGGTATGACATTCGCGGTTTTAGAAGAGGTTGCTTGCTCTCTAATCATGCCACCTCATACATTGGTTCCAGCAGTACTGATGCTGAACACATGCCTGCCATTAAATTTACCAAACAAAGTAATAATTACACGCCTAGCGTAAAGGATTACCAGAGTTAGCTGAACCGTATCACTGTTTTCATAACCCGCATTTGTTTTGAATGCTGCTGCTATGTATGGGTATGTGGTTTCGTTTTGGGTGTTATAGGACGAGTTATTTTTGGTCTGATAATGTGTTCGCATGGACTTCAGCATGTTGTTGTTCAGCACATTTTCTGCCAGCGGTCTGATAGCGCTATTTTCCTTGTTTACGGGAACTGCTGCGGCCGCGTTTTCCCACACGCGCGGGATTCCGTGCAATGCAAAGAAATCTTCGAAGTCAGTGACTTTCTACTGAACCAGCCCTACGAATGTGAGGAAGGGCCTGGCAGTTTCATGTCCAACATTCTCGCGCGATAATTTTGAAAACTGAAAAATTGTAAGACACTGATATGGAAATATTGAAGGTAATAATCCATTATTCTGATATGTAGCAAAATCTTTCTTTTAAAGTGTTTCCATCGAAAACAGCTGCGTTAGGTTGTTGCGTTAGGCTGATATGTTGGCGATGTTTCCGCACCCGCGTCAGCCACTTTTGCGATGGCCCTGTACTTCCATCCTGACTGTGATGATACTCAGACGAAGAGACTGCTTTGTCACTGAGAAACAAAAGAGAAAAAAATCATGACCTTTTTTTTTGGCGGGGGGTGTTGACGGCAGTGTTCTCGCTTCCTAGGGAGGATTTTTAATGGTAGAAATAGAGTTCAGGCAGTTTGTCCTGTGTACTTGTGACGCTATTACATGTCAGATGGAAGCTTTGCTTGAGTGGTTTCTAGCATAGAAGATATGCCGTTTGCGACTGAAGAGAAAGTAGACATGATTCTGGTCCTTGGAGCACGTTACGAGAACAGAAGACGCGCTGCAGACCTTGTGCAACAATGGCATCCAGGCAGGCGGACAACTTCAGTGCAAATTGGGCTAACTACGAAATTCTGCGACAGAAAGGCAGCTTTACGCGGGCACGACACAGAGCAGCTGTTTTAACAAAAGACAATACATGGTTGAATGAAGAAAGCGAAGAATAAAGTGAAAATTTCTTTTTGTTAATCAACGACAGCCTAAGTTGTCAGATATGTAAATATGATTTTACAGCTTTCGAAATGACTGCAGTCGGATGCAACTAAACACGCTGCGGTAAACGTCTCCAAAGAAGGCCTTCCAGCCAATAGTGTCGACCGATTGTTATGAAGGCGAAGTTAATCCCATTTCGGAAAGGCATCTGCCATTCACATGCGCTTGCATGCCAGAGGATTAACCGCGACGTCATGAGAACAGGTCGATACCATAGGGTGGAGGGCCTTCTTAAGTGGGAATTTGCGACTTCTTGAATTGTATCCAGCTACAGGCTATTGCTACGTAATATTGTATTTGAAAATTTGTTGTATTGGAGAGTATATCTGACAATAGTGGCCTTCCAAAACAAGCACCTGCAGTAAACTGCTCAGCAGCATAAGAATTTTTTTCAAGCTTCCTCTAGACAGGGTGTTTCAGCAGATTGGATTGTTTGCATAAAATAATGATGATAATGAATTTTTATGGCGCAAGGCATTTGCGGCCAAAGAGCACCATGTCACAAGGTATTTTCCTCTACTCGAGGTGGGGTCACAGACGAATTTCCCAATGATGTCACCCTAAATAAGCCGAGCACCAGGGTTGTACCCATTGTATCTCCATTGCGTACCCGGCGGCACTGGGGATCGAAACCCGCTCCTCCCGCATGCGAGGCGGGTGCTCAGAACTCTGGGCATCCGCTGCTGTTTACACAAATTACCGTAATACATTTAGAACTGGTTTTCAGCCACCTCTTGCAGGTCTTTAATTTTTCTTTCGGACTTGAGCTGCGCTTTTACCGGACGCTTGCTTCGAGTCACTTCTTTAGCACTGAGACACAATTATAAACAGGCAAACGCAATCAGCACCAGGCGGGCGGCGCAGAACTCAAATGCCGGCTCAGACTGCTTGAAGAGCAACAGCGTCTGGCGTACTCTGCACAACCACTGCTGTAAATGAATACCAAAGAATAACTTAACAGCGCCAGACGCCCCGAGAGGGGTTAGCCACGCGTGCGAATTCTTGCTCCATGCTCGCTGCGCAAAGCATAAATTGTGCGTACGAAGAGAGCGAAGGAACGCAGATGAGGGCGAACCTGTAAGTTGCGTGCACTTCAGAAGGCGTTTGTCAAGCTTAGCTCAGCTTGAGCCAACGTCCTCACATAGCACAGGCAGCTCTTTCTCACGAAGGTCTTCCAGGGCTGGGAAGATTAATTAACCTGGACGGACAATTATGGACATGTGCTCTTCTCGCACACGAGAAAATGTTTGCTGCCAAAGCAGACTGGTGTTTTGAAGGAAAAGCTTCACTACGCTAGTTAAAGCAGTCTTCTGGTACGCAGCACTACGTCCTTGAACGACCTTCAGTCCAGCCAAGGATAGCCGTGTATGACCATATGTGGTACAGTTATGGTGTCGAACCTTGACCCCTGACCGTGACCAATGACCTTTACTTGATCGTAGGCCTTTGACCTTTGACATTGGGTGACCTTTGGCCTGACATTTGACCTTGAGAACATCTGATGTGACACCACGTCTATCCACGTGATCGTGTGGGTATATATGGAACGGCTGTCACGAGCGTGTAGCGGAGCTGCCATGGACACGCATCAGACGCTTAGCAAGCGTGCTTGCTTTTGGCTGAATTGCAGTGTTAGTAGCCAAGTTAAGCAACTGCAATTTCTTTTTACTGCGCTTGTTCCGTTGCTCGCGGCTAACGCATGTACAGGTGCGGCCACAATATTACAGAGCACGCTTCGGCGTTTGAAACTTTCTCACGGTTTTTGCAGAGAAGGTACGATCATTTCTTGGATGCATGCGCAAGCGCACCAGCGGCATAATGTAATTAACTTTCGATCGCTAAAACGAAAGAAAAGTTTGATCGTGAAAGCGTGTTCCTTACTATTGTGGCCGGGACTCTGCGTTCAGCGGCGAGTAACAACGTTTAGCACAAGTGAGCGATCACCGGAACGGCTGAATGGCAGTGCGTGGTGCTGCTGTTCGCTAAGACGCTGTAATAAAAGTGCCAGGCTCTTCTTCACAGTCCTAGGGGTTGCACAGAAAACAGTCATTTACTTCGAATATTTCTTTTTTATTTTCCTCCTCTCTTGCCCAGGTATGTTCCCTGCACTAACAAAAAATACCTTTATTTGGACAAACAAAATTCTGAGTTAGGACACTTTTCTGTTTAACAATAAGATTTAGTGGTGTCGGCAAAGCTTACAAAACTATTTCTAACTTTCTTCCGCGCAAATTTCACAGCTTCCTCTCGGTCCGTGAATTCAATGTTGTCCGCTATTTTGAGGAAAAGATATCGAAATTTTTGGTTTACAGCATGAAAATAATTTTGACGCTCAGTACGATGCTCAAAAATGTGAAGAAAAACTATTGCACCGATCTCACAATGTGGTAGTGCCTTCATACATAGCATTTTTCTGCCCCTAAATAGCCTATGTAAAAAATGATATCATGTTCTTTTACTCAACTATTTATTGAATTCTTGTCGCCTTCAGTCGTTTTCTGTTGGGGTAAATTTTATCCAGTGCCGCAATGCGCAGTAAAGAGCAAACGTGATAGATGTTTCAGAATCAGAGTCAGTTTATTTAGGAGAATCCTAAGATTTCTTTCCGAGGTCTTTCTATATCTAAGTTTTAAGCAGCTTCAGTGCGCGCAAACAGGCATTTAAAACTGGCATTTAAACATAGTGCCTTCACTGCCCTTTTAAATGCGCGCACTTTGCAAATGAACCTCTTCGCCGCATCCTCACGCATTTGTCCTGAACCGTTCAGACCTGTCAGATTGTTCTACAAATCGAAGTGCTTCTGCAGGCGGTGCTGGATCTTGCGCTGCTATTTCTTATTGTTACCTTCTTTTATTCATTGCAGTGTTCCACTCACACCTCAGTAACGCCTCTAAGTGACACTGCCATTTTTGGTTGTGCGCCAAGAGAGAAATACATGTACATATTTTTTGTGTACGTTCCTGCGAGCCCTCCCCTACACTTCCGCCCTTTGTTCTTCTGATTCTTTCCCCAAAATGTCTTGCTGGCGTAGGTAGCAGTAGGTAGGCGGAGACCTTTCGTGAAAATATGATCATCGAAAGGAAGTGAACACTGCTAACAACTAAAATAAAAATGAACCAAGGGAAGAATGGTAACAGCAGGACGCTTCAGAAAGAGTAAATATGTTAAGCACTTAAATTCATTGTATAACTTCATTGTAAAAAGTTCCGCTTCTGTTTGCCAGCGCACACATTCAAGCACTCAATGAAAAGTTCCGTGACTGCACATCGTACTGTGAACTGATTGCAGTACGAAAGAGGTTACTATAAAATTATCCTCAGAGAAGAATGACGGCGTGTTCGCAGAGTGATTTCGACAGGAAATGACTTTCGTCCTGAACCATTTAAGTGGAAAACAGGGGCGCTAAAATCCTCGTCATAAGCAACAAAATAGGACCGTCTCCTGTTTATCAAAAGAACGGCACTTAACTGCTAACGGGGTCACGCACGTCTCCACTCGTCCTCCTCTCCCCCCTTACTAACTACATTTCTGTTTTTCTTGTTTGGCGTGGGACTCCAACGTCACAGCCTTCATGGACAACGCGCGTTGCGCGTGAGAGTGCTGAATCAATGTCGGTCAGTAAAATGACGCAACATTAAGACTCGTAGTTCGCAGAGACAATCCGAAGATCACCCTTGTCGCCGTAATAACGAGCCCAACGCACAAGTGCTCGAACAGTCAGAATTAAAAGAGAAGAGAAATGGTACACGGTGAGAAGATCCTCATGTGTGCGCTCTTTATGCCGAGAGGATGAGACAACGGCGCCATAGGGTAAGGAAATTAGATCCCTTGCCGCCAAGCGCGTGACAAGCGGACAAGGATAGTGCAACCTCAGGGGTTTATACGCCAAGTCAACTCCGTTATCATGGTCTTTGCGTGGTCAGTGTTGTACAGGCACTCGAAGGTGTTGCAAGTTTCAGAGTGCAGTGTACAGCCGGCCAGAGCTTTAGCTGGCGTGAAGGAGTGTACGATGGGGGGCTAGTTGGTAATCCATGAACTAAGAACGAAAACCACGCAAAGGACGATACACAGGGAAGAAGTAGACAGGAAGAGCGCGGACTTGCAACTGTTTATTGAAACACATCCTCCTTCCATCACCAACCCTACGCATGCGCAACAAGCAAACTCTATCTTATCGAGTTCAAAAACTTCCGCTCCTTCTTGTACAGATAGACCGAAGCCTCGCTTACACACTTCTCGGGCCCATATCTATCAATCTGCCAGGCTTCGATGACCTCACGTGTTTTCTGGTCGTTGGCCCTTCCGATTATCTTTGTACGCTCAAAGAGTGGCGTGCATTTATTGTCACAAGAAAGACAGTGTTTGGGCAAATGCATGCCGCTGTGAGAGCCCAACGAATTTTTGTGTTCTTGTAGGCGCTTATTAATGCAGCGTCCCGTTTGTCCCACGTAAACTGAGCCGCAACTAAGCGGGATTTCATACACTACTCCCATTCGACAGGACACAAACTTGATTTTGTGGTTTACACCACACCCTGCTTTTGTTCTTGTTTCATTGTTAGTTAGCGCGCACAAAGCTGGCGTGCTTCTACAGTTTACGACGAAGCAAACATGCGATAATAACAAATATAAGCACAGGCTCACTAAGCCGTGAATAATATTAAGCTTTCCGCAAGTTTACTTCGGCGCAAAGCGCAGGAACGCAGTAAATTCGATAGTCGCGCAAGCTATAGCTAAAGACTTAGCTGGCTGTACACTGAAGTGCCTTTTTCATGAATAATACCATGTTCAGGCTGGGTTGGACGACCAGCTATAACGCTAAAGTTCGCTCAGTATTTGAAGCTCGCCAGGTATATTTAGTTTTTTCCGCACCATAGCGACAAATATTGCCCGCAGCTACCAAGTACTTAAAATCCAATCAAATATTCAGCGTTCAATGATTAGGAACGAGCCACACAGATGGGCTGAATTTCTATCAATAATAACGTAATTACAAAGATTACTATTTTGCTCAACACCCAGCTAATGAAGCCATGGAGGGAAAGAGTGACACTAGGACTGCGAAAGTAATAAAATTTACTTCCCAACTTTGACTAACCTTAAACCCCTATTGCGAGGAACTAAAGCTCGGGACAGGAGTTAACGTCCTGGTAAAAAGGTCAGGAAACCCCCCAAAAAATTCCATAATATTTTAGGCCATCTAAAATCGAAAGTCCTCCACTAAGTAAATTAACCAACTGCGTCCCAGAGGCCACTCCCCAGCAGCACCAGAATGCGACGGAGGGCAAGGCCACGATTGGTAGGACCTTACTTCATGCGAAAATCTCGTTAGCAGCATCTAACGCAGCAACGACGCTATTCTTCACTGGATTACTGGGTCTGGTACAAAAATGGTGGAGTAAACAAAAAACATGAGTGCGGTGCAGGCGCTCATTACCGTTGGGTGAGTGCAAACATCCGCAAAACTGAGAACAGGAACCTTTATTTTTTGGAGGCGGCTAGACACATCCATAACGTATTTTCTGTTCGCGTACGTTGGTGAGAAACTGATTTCCTTTTTTTTTTCGAAGACTACGCTTCATAATGCAGACACGAGATAATTGACTCTAATGAAGTTAACGCGTAAAAACGCGACGAAAGTTTGCCTGCTCAATAGCAGTGTGGATAAAATGTTTTTTTTTCGGCTTCTGGTACTCTTGTACGTGCCAGGAATTGTTTACGGAGGCCCGCAAAAACAGAAAAAAGAGCAGCTAAAGGGAACGGCTGGCCGTGTTTTTGAGCTTACTCGTGAACCTAGAGGCTAAAAATGGTTGCCGTCAGCTTGTTCTTGTTTACATTTCAGACATGAAGTAGCGTCGACCTATAACAAAAGGAAGAAGCTATGCTCTGCTGCGTAGTTTTTGCGTGCTCCAAGCCTATTAGGATTACCCGTTTAAAATAAGCGTGACGTAATTTTCTTTTCATCTGCGAAAGAGCAGAATACATTTTCTTTCGGTGTTTGCGAGTGGGGCGGGGGGAGGTCCTTTAATATATTTCACTAACTTGGAAAAGAGAAGATACATCCAAAAGGCACTCTTCCGCTGGGAATGCAATTATATGCGTATGACACCCATAAGAACAAAGGTAGCTTAGGGCGCACTAGTAGACGCTAATGATGGTATACTAGGTTTTTCAGAGAATATTTTAAGAAATTTTCAAAAATAGGCATTTTGAAGTAAAAATATAGCTTTTGCAGCATAGTATTAGAAGTGTTCGCGGGCACAGGAAAGCCGGTGGATTGCCTTGAGTAGTAAGGCTGTTAACTAATTTCTGATAATTTTCTATTTACCTATCCTGCCTAGGCAACTCGTTGCAATTACAGATTTGTAGCCGGCCGTTAGTAATAACCTTATTAGCTTCTAACATTTCGAAAACGCGATTACCGTTGGCGATGTGGCTTGAAAAATTCTGGCTTTCTTGACTAGTAACATGGACTGGAAAGGTTGCTTTGCCTGCATGCTTTTCAAAACCGCATGTATTTTGGCACAGTGCAGCCAAAATTTGTCTAGCCACAGCGCCTAGGATAATCGCGCTTTTGAAATTCTGTAAACAAATATGGCAACTACAGACGACCGGCTACAAATTTATATCGGCACCTAGGCGCCTAACTCTACTAATTAAAAAGTTAATTATTACAATTAGTTAACCAGCTTACTACTTAGGACGTTTCACCGGTTTGATGGTGTCCGCCATAGCTGGTATTATTATTCTTAAAAAGCCTTCCTTTTACGTGAAAGAACCTATTTTCGAAAATTTTTGAAAGTATTCCATGAAACACCAGGTATGTGAAGACCCCCCCACACTAATGTAATCACTTGTATGTTACTTTCTCCCCTGGCATATTTCTAGTTTCTTTGCACCGCTAAGGCCAAACGAGGTTCTGTTTAGGAGCCCTCTGATCCGAAAATTATATAGAAGCCTCAGATCCACTTGATAGCGTCCTCGGGTCGTTTTCCGATAAAGCGCCATATTTATAACATGCTTTGGGCTGAGTACCGGTTTCATGACTTTTGTTTTTCCCGTTTGAGGTGATATTTGCTTGTGGTGTTTAGACCAGTTCCCTTTACTGAAGACATCCTCTATGACGCTGCATCTTTTAGAATTTGGTTCCTGTCATAAGTGTTCATATCGTTTAGTGAAGACTCTGTGCATGTTGTCGTCCCGTGTTTATGGCGCAGCGAGCACTGGCAAATAAAATCTCCCCTTCTTAGTTCGTGCCCTTGCTTTCTTTGCTAACTTTACCCTTGCAACCGTAGTTCCAATAAGGAAAAGTTGTAATATAGAAAAGCTGCCGTCGGTCGCTTTCTAGTGAGATTTGTCATGCTGTTTTCTTGCATATCCGCTGTAAGCGCCTTCGTGTTCTCGCACACACACAAAAAATGCAAGGCGAGCTGTACGCTTGATGCGTCTATGCCTCCCACCCGCTTCTAAGCCTGTAAGCTCCAGCTTATAGCTTTCCCAAAAGAGGATTTCCCATTGGTCATCTCCGCACCTGATTCCCTATTTGCTCTCGCGTAGCCTAGGAGAAAGCTGGCTAGAGCGATGCATTAGAGTCCCTTCTTTGCTGTTTTCACGCCAATAGAATGTTTTGCGTTCGATTTATGTCAAGGAATAGAGCGAAGGGCTATATCCTATCGAACATCGCGTATTTTTTTCTTTCTCCCACATTTTCTGCGTTACATCCATTCTTTTTCTTCTCGGCAATTCCGGATTTGTGTGCAAAGCAACTGTTATTTGCGTCAATCGCCCAAGGCCTGAGCGATAGCTTTTTATTCAGGAGGAGTTCTGACCATGAATTTTTGCGCGTTAGCTCAGACAGGAACTTTAATATGGGCGTACATGGTGAAAGCTGGACCCTGTATGTCGCGGTAATAGTCAATGTTCACTTACTCGATAACGTACAGTGAGACTCTATTCGCTCGAAGGCACTCAATTGATGTTCCTTTAGGCGGCACGTGAGGAACGATTCTGCTCTCCTCTAACTCTCGTCTCCTCTTCCTTTTTTGCGCATCAAAGAAGGTCGCCAGGATGGCTCCAAGTCTACATACAGAAGCGAGCCAAGTGTGTCAAAAGAATGGAAGTGATCGCGAAGAAAAACAGCAAAAATAAAATAAAAGAAACATTCAACAGCAGGCCAAGTGAACCTGTAGCGCACAGTTAACTCAGAAAATAAGTGATGGCAAGTATACCCTTGAAGGATATGATAAAAATTCGGTTGTCCAAGACTTATTATTGAACGCATCCGATGCGGGGGATTTGCAGGACACGGGAACGTCGTTGTCCGCGTAGAAGAGGGGAATAGTGGCTGCTCACTGTGGTACAATATTAAAGAAAAAAGAAGACTATTTGGGCCTCTGATTATCAGTGTGGAATAAGTCTCTCGGTGGTAAACGAACCACTCTGTAATATTTATATCTTGCTGCGTGCGGGTGTGCTGTCGTGCGTGCTATCGAAGCCTGAATTCTTCATTCTGCGCCCGGAAAGGCTAAACGAAATAGGATGGGCACAGCCTTCAAGCAAAAGCTCAGTGAGCCCGTCTTTGTCCTTACGAGCAGTGTGCTCTGACGCCGCAAGATTTTGGTAATCGTTTCGAACTATATTTACTGGTACTGGAAGTTGGATGTTCAATTTGTACGGAATATATATGAGCAAATCTCCATAGAATATGCTCTCTAAAGCCTATATGCTGCTTTCTTCGTTTTCTCCCGCCACCGATTATGGCTGTATTTTCACGGGGTCAGTTGTATAATAAGCATGCAAACAAATCTGAGCGGCTTTGAAAAGAACTCCGCTTTCCCATCAGTTTAACTCGTTTTACAGCTTAGAGCCAATCGGCTAGAAAAGTACTGTAAAGAATAACAAAAATTTCGTTTGGAATGAGTTCATGCGGAAATATGACGAGCGAAATTTACGATGAAATTAGAACCAAGAGTTCTGATCCAGAATCACAACCAGTATTAGTAAAGATGTTGAATGGCTGGGAAAAAGATATCATGCGGAAGGAGAAAGAGATGCCGCAGTCAGCGATGGTACTGATGTTACGTATAAATGCAAAAGAATTTTACGCAAAAGGGTTTCACGACCTTAGCGTAAAGGGGAGCGAATGATTTCTTTTTGCATAAGTTCTCATTCTGCGTTTGCTCTCGCAAAGAAATAAGGACACATATGTTTTGGCTTTTTTATTCGACATCCAAGATCTTTAGTCTAAAATTTATTCCGGCAGAAATTTTTGTACATAAGCCGAAGACTAACCGCCACAAGGAAGAGGGATCTGGAAAGTATGTTGATTGAAAATTTCTGACTGATCAAGACGCTACAAGCATAACCGCATGTTGACTTGCATGCGTAGGTTAACAATAGAGTTAATGGAGAAGTCGCGTTATTAACGAACGATATTTATGTGCGTGATTATACAGGCAAGCGTTGAGCATGCGCTCGGATCACACATCCAGTCCTTATCACTTAAAGACGATATTACACATGTCACTGTGATGAAGTTGGGCAATTAGTCACTTAACATTGTGGTAGACCTATCATTTCTGTACACATACCACTTTAAATGTCGACAAGTCAGCGCATCTGTGTATCAAAAGCTTCTCAATTTTGGTGTGACATCAGTGCGGGCCATCAATTTGAGTCGCCTAGCGCGAGGTCCAAGCACGCATCTCCAGAAATATATGTGCGCATTAAAATATTAGTGTTTCAATGTATGCGCCAAGGTCACCATCAGGAACGCTCGCCAACAAAGCTTTGCCGTTTCAAGTTAGGCCTGTCTTTGTGCGTTTACTGGCAAAAAAAAACGCTCTCTGAAGTTGCTCCATCGTGGGAAATTAATTTTAGCCCAGAGGAAAACCCGATTCCATGTTTCTTCAAACCCGTGTTTTGACGGAACAAAAAAAGTTCCTCCTCGCACGAAAAATTTTGTCCCCCAAATGTTTTTTTCGCCAAAAATATCTCTTTCCTAAACAGACGCCCACTTATTTTCACACTGAACATAGATAAGGGGCTGATGTGCCAACTTGTTGCACTGACATTTACTTTTATCCCTTTATTGTATGGAATACCATCGATTGGAAGGTAAATCTTCGGTTACTATGTCAACAAACGTCAGTTGAGGTTCCGGAACTTCAAGGGTTTCTTGTTCAGAATAAAAAACCGACCACAAAACATGCAGCCTCTGTAGGTTTGACTAATCGACCAAACAATTTTGCATAAGCTGGGTGAAGATTTTCGCATGTCCTGATCAATGCATTCGGCGTCGTCTGTATTATCAGCGATTCCAGGTGCAGCCACACTGAGAGATTTCTTTGGGTAGGAAAGATTGCCATGGCAACCCAGACAATTTCATGCCATGTTTTATGCACTGCTTCCTGCACAGACAGCTGGACGGATAGTGACCGTTATGGCGAGGCCGAAACAGCAACAGCAGAAGCTCAAAAAGTGAAACCACGAAAACCTGAGAGGTAATGCGGCTTGAACAATGTCCCCTGTTGGGCACTTGTATGGCAATTTCATAGTTATCTAGCCAGATGACTACTTATTCAATAAGGCAGCCACTGTTCAAAGCAATAGCGCCTCTGCGGCATTGTTGGTAATTAGTTTGAAACGACAGTAAAGATCACGTTTAACTCGCGTCGCTCGCTGAGCTTTATGAAAGCCTTACGCTATTTCTAACTTACTAAAGAATAGCTTTTTGGCTACGGACGCCTGCCTTTCTAATCTATATCGATGTAAAGATACAAAAGGTGACAACCGAGACATTCCAATCGAGGCGCGGTATGCGAGAAAAGAAAAGAAAAAAGGCGAAATTTTGTTGTTCGCTTATTCTTCATTACTACACAGCAGCATTTAGCGTCTGGAAGGCAGAGCTGAAATTTCGGCAGAGCCGTTAGGTCGTTATTCTTAGAAGCGAAAACCATTCTATTCTGTGAAGGAGCTCCAACCCTAGAAAATTCCGGGTAGCATCTTGCTCTGATTAAAGAATTTCTCCGACCCTTTCTGCCCTTTCCGAAGAAAGAAAAGCGGCCGATATCAGGTTTTTCTTATTCATTGCTTAGACCTGCAAAATTCTTCATTAAGTACTATTGCCTTTCCAAATCGGTTCTGTTTCCTGAATGCATAAATGAGGCACTGCTGAAAGAGTTTACATCAAAGCTTTCAGGCATTTCACAGCTTCAACACGTGGAATGTGTGCTAAAAAAAGTTGGTTCCTGTTCTGCTGTAATATTTTTTCAACAGCGCCTTTTTACCTGTATTGTAACGCCCAAACTGCTGTGTCCTTTCCCGTGTTAGAGGCACACTAATGGAAATCGGAAATCATATTTTGCCGAGCAAATTACATCGGAATTGTCCTCAATCTACTGCCCTTTATTCAAGGAATTTCGAATCCCCGCTCCACTGGTAACGGCTAGAATCTGAACTCAATGACGTCTTCATTTACGAAATTCACCATGTTCTGTTCTCGTACAGCTTTTCTAAAGAACCTAAAGCTGCTATATGGATGTGTCTATATTTTTCTTTGCCCCCAGTTCTCCAATTTGTAGTGAATGCAACGGGTTCCGTTCTTACTGATGACAGCAGAAGTTGAGGCGCAGTTGTAGAATTAGATTAGAAAACGTTGAAAGAGTACTTTTGTTCTAGGTTGTTGCCAGATGTTCCGACCTTACTTAGTTTTAGTGCGAAATACAGAGATCAAGAAAACACAGACCGAGGAAAATGTTCTTCGTAAAATGCCCTGGAAATGCACTCTTGCTTCTGGCGTCCATCACAGCATGCGGCTTCACCGCAGTCGTTGCCGCCAGTGGAATAGAGGAGGTTTGGTTAAATTGCTGATTGCTGATTTGCCATTTTTTGTCTTTACAGTGGTTCCACTGCATCTAGAGTGGAAGGTATCTGGCTGCTTTAGTATAGCTGGTGGACATCAATGTAGAGTTTCGTGAGCTGACGTATGCGAAGTTCACGAAACTCTGCATTGATGTCCGCCTGCTGTAGTAAAGAAGTCAGGTGCTTTATGCATGCGAAGCAGCGAATAAACTTTACACTCTCAGAATATTTGCTCAACGGTCTTTGTGCTAATTATTTGCAACCAGTCAGCAGCAGGATCAAGTTGAGCAAGGCGAGGAACACTTCGATTCTTGGCTTCTGTAGCGAAAGCTACACTAGGCTAATCAGCATCTCATTTCAGGCAGTCCGCGCTACTCACTCCTGCGCCTGCGCCGTGACCATGGCAACCAGCTGCGACGAGTCGCAGGTGTTCGCCGCTCTTCGTCGCCTCGCCGGTTTCCGTGCAGCGCCGCGCGTGACGTCATCACTTAGCTATGTGCCTCACTGCGCATGCGCTATGCTCTTAGCGGCTGCGCCGTGGCAGAAGATGTAAGCCGCGGAGCGGCCGCTCGCCTTGGGAGAAGGCGCAACGGAAGAAGAAAACGCGGCTGGTGGAAGGTGAAGACGCTTGGCGAGACGTTCTTCACGTATCTCGGGCGTCTCCGACACGCGCTTAGCTCTGCGCGCTTCATTGTTACGTAGACGGCCAGCCTCCCGCCAGACAATGACTTCGGTGTTGTAGAAGCAGCTCCCGTAGGATAGATAGATAAGCTTTATTTTCCATCAACGATGGGGGAAGACAATGCTAAAAGCTGAAACCGCAGCTCGACTGTTCCTCGCCCCCCTACATAAAAACAACAGATGCCGCTTGCTATACACGTGGCCTCCAGCCACGTCTTCTTTCATTCCGCCTTCTCTCAAGGCAAGCGGCCGCGCCGCGGCGCAGCCGCCCTTCCTTTGTTCAAAATCACCCGTGGTGTCTAGAACGTCGTCAACATCAGCGCCAATGAACATAATGAAGGCTGAAAGCTTTCGATTTTTACATCCTGATTTAGCTGAGGTAATCCACATTCATTTCTTTAAATGGTTATGGCGCGAACTTGAGAAGTGGCGTAAGCGTCACAAGCGTCAGTAATTGTCGAGACCATGGCATCTTGTCCTTCTGTCGTCGCTTATGGTAGGGCCAATTGTTATCTTGGCGATTGCTATTGAGTATGTCCTGCCGAAGCCTACCTCAAGAAAAAATCCAGGGAGAATGGAACATTCAAGCGGCATTATACGGCATTTATTTATCCGTACTAACCGTCTGTACCAAAACCAATCGGGCTGCATGGTTTTTCTGCTCCTCGTCTTTATAGTTAAGCCTTTACGGCTTTCCTCAACCCAATAGGAATAGTAACAGAGATTTATAGCTGGAGGAGAGGCGTAACTACTTAATTATATGTGGTTAATAGAGCGGGAGGGGTGGCATTACTAGTCAACCATTAGAAAGAAATGGAAACTTCGCAGCTTGTTTTTTTTTGGCACAGCTGGTACCAGCAATTTCGAAGACATGATTGCAGGAGTCAGAATTCATGAATAATGCTGCAAATATGTGCGATATATAGTAACGAACTGCTATATAACAAACCATTATGCGGCCTTTATTTTACCCTTTGTTTCTTTTAGTTGTTATGTTGTTTCTCCCAACCTTTTTTCGTTCTAAGAGAAAAAGTTAATTCTTCTGGAGCGGAAAATCTTTTCCGTCTGTTTCACCATCCCGAAATATTTCTCGCTCCACCTCTTCGTAATGTGCACAAAAATAAAGCCATGCTTGAGGAGCGATATGCGGACACTTTTCAGATAAGAACAGTTCAACGCGTTTAATTGCATTAGAAGTCAGTTGCTACCCAAGAAAAAATGGTTTCGATATTCGTGATTCATTAGCGAATCTACCGAGGCGAACACGCCTTCGAAGCTGCATGTAGATGTTAGTGGTCATTGGAATCGAGACTTCTCTTTTCAGGAGCTGCAACTCGTTCTCACGTAACATTTTTGCAGCGGAAGACGTGGCAACTGCATTTAGGTGTGCCACAAAGCTTTCCGTGTTTATAAAAAAAAAACAGCTCCTGTGTCGGATATGAGCCGATTGCGACAGTCTACACCCAGCGGTTTTCTCCTCTTGTGTTAAAATACACTGAAGTAATGTAACTTAGCGCCGCGGTGCTGATACTGTCATGGCTGTACTAAATACGAAAACATATTTATTTTTACACAAACCAACTTCCCGCCTCGGTAAATGAAGTCTTGCTGTTTTCTGAGTAAAATTTACTGCCTACTTCGACAAACACTCTCATTAAAGTCTTTTTACTTATTCGTATATCGAATCTCAGAGTAGTCAACCTTGCCATTTATGGTTAGCTCTTTTGATAGTCTTCAGGTCTTGAGATACGGGACAAAATAATATCAGCCCATTTCGATTGTAAATTTTGTAGACTTGCCCCAGCCAAGGCATTCTCTTCATAAAGATACTTTTCGCTTTGCAGGTATAAAGCCAAAGGAGAATGCCTAACTTAAACTATGCCCTACTAGCAGACAAGGTAAGAGAAAAGACGGGCTCGTTATGGCATACATGTCGGATGGCAATAGTCACCGAAACCAAACAGCATAAATAATTTTGTTGTTGTTGAGCTTGTCCGCTCATAGCTATAGAGGTTTTCGATTCTGGCAGTCTTGATGCCATGAGTAGGGTAAGAAGGCAGTCGCACAGCTTCTGCCCTCATCGTTTGATCACGTTCATACATCGCACTCACGGTAAGTCAGCCAAATATTTAACTAGCATGCGCGACGGCCCCTTTTTGTGCGTTCCTCTGCTTTGCGACGAAGCAAATTTCCGGAAAGTTCAATATTAAGCACGGGCTTTGTCAGCCTGTGCTTAGGATTGATATTTCTGCAAGTTTGCTCTGTCATAACTTGCAGGAGCACAGAAAAGGAGGCCATCACGAACGCCAGGTAAATATTTGGCCGGCTGCGCTACGTCCGCCGCTAGGAATGCGGGTGGCGCTGGTGAACACTCTCAGTGTTTGTATACACTGCATATAAATACTCCTGAAAATAGAAGACTGGACCGCCGTCGCCGTAGCTCTGTTTGTAGAGCAATTGATGTGAAATTCGGAGGTCGTGGGTTACAACATTTCCGGCCGCATGTGGTTGTTTTTTCTTCTGCTTTCTAAACAATTATCTTCAAATTATTACCCTATTAATAACAAACTGATGAGCACCACACGTAAGAAACAAAAAACCGCTATGCTCCTTGGTTTCGGTGACTGTGTTCTTTCATGTATACCCTACCAGGACCTGCTCGATGCTGCAAAGGATTTAGTCTGTTCGTCTACGCGCACAGAATAAGTGCTGCTAGGTGATCATCTATATTTGCGGTGGTTAGCAGAAATCAATTTGCAAGTCGCTGCAGGATAACTTCCTCCAATTTTTTTGTCTGTAATTAAACTCGAATCTACATTAGACGAGTTCCAGCTAGTGTGCATGGACACTGTTATCCGGGACACCCCATGCAATGCATTGTATTATGAGCCCATCACATTTCATTCTCTCTCTTCTTCTCTCTGTCCTTCTTTTCCCGTTTCTACTAGTGGATTGGTAGGCATGTTCATGTTACCGTCGGCCGACCTCTCCATTTTTTCTCTATCTAAACGTATCTCTCTATCTCTCTAATGTGAAATAAATGGCCACCTTTTCAGGTTAATGTGGCGACTATCAAGTGAGCGCGTCGGACGCGCCACATTTGAATTGCTGTAAACCCTACTTGAATAAACTGTACCATTGAATCATCTGTCTTACATGCCTCCGTATGCATTTCTGCTTGCAACTCCGGCTGCATGAAAGCACGGAATATTTATACTGCTAATATTTGCAGCTAAACTAATGATTATCATCAAACGAGAAATAGGCAACTGTCGAAGCGTTTGGCGATAAGATTTATAGTAAATTCAAACAAGTTGAATAGTTTCGCATACTTCGCGAGTATCGCACTAGTTGTAGTTAGATTATCAAATCAAATGCTTCTTGTCCATTTCACGCTCCCCCCCCCCCTCCCAAAAAAAAAAAAATTCAACTTTAAGCCTACCGCTTTCGCATCACTCGGCCCACTGGTAGACATGCCGTAAAACATGCCGTAAATGAACCCCCCCCCCCCCCCCCCTTCCCGCCGGCTGCCTTGGTCAATATCACCACCAACAGTTGCTTTCGCATTTCATTTATTAGAATCCTTTAATTTTTTTTCTGCTTACAGTCTGCGTTGAGTGTGGTAAATATGACCGCATTTTTCTTTAATTCCTTTGATACAGGTGACTGAATGCAGTTTACTGTTTATGCACTATGTTGCAGCTAATAAGCGCCGCCCTCTTCCTTTTCTTTCTATTAATGAAATTTCAAAGCACCTGCTGAATTCTTGCTCATCCCCTCTACGATGATTTTTTTCATTAAGCATTGAGGTAAACTAATTATATAAATAAATACCAAACTGCGCAATCACAATCGGTTGAGCGAAAACTCTCAACAGATTTTTTTTTGCCTTCAAAGTGACAGCTTATACCAGGTGTTACACTTAAGAAGTTCTGCAATTTAGAAAAAAAAGAGACTTTTTGGCTTAGAAAAGTGCCCTTTTGGGCCCAGCTCTGTCAGCGGTGTAGCAGATCACAATACAGTTCACACGTGCATATTTTCAGGCTGGTCAACTAGTATTGAATAGCTGGTTTCTTAACATTTACTTTTAGCCTCGTTATTTATTCAGAGGTGTGTAGCTCATCGTACGTAATATTCATATCACTTCATCATAGAGTCGCTTCCAGCTGGCCATCAAGTACGTTCATGTGCGTCACAATAATGCATTTAAAATGTTTCAGATTAACACCAGAGTGCAGCGCCCAAAGTTCTTGATAGATTGAGCTTGGTATACAAAAGCGCGATCTTAACTTACTTCTCTGATTTAGAAAACATTGACGTTATGGTGCACTGCCAAGTCTGGTTTGTCGTGGTTAAGGTATTTGCGACTAGTGAGCAGTCATTCAAGTTTAGTCAAACGCGCATGAATATCTAAATATTTTATTTATCACCCGATGATTGTTCGTTTTTTTCCTGCCCGTCCAGTCAAGGGGTTTCCTAATTACTTTTGCGAGTCTAAAGAAAGAAAAGCCAATTATTTTCTTTCAAAAGGAAGCCAACTTGTCAACAATTAGCCCAATTATCTACTGAGACTAGGAGATTAAGAAAACATGAACACGTTCAGAATCGTGCGCGCAGAGCGGGAAGTTGAAGTGAATTACTGGCTGTGCAGTGCGCAGCCTCTTTGTAAGCTTGCACAGAACAAGGCTTGCCTAATTGTGCCTCTTCCTACAAAATGCTGCTGTGATTGCGGTAACACTGCCAATTTGCACCTCGCGCTTCACGTAGGCATATCATTCGCGGGACAGGATTCCAGGAAGGACTAGTCAGGTGAGCGTTTCCAAATCATGAAATTATAAAAAGGTTTACTCCAAAAAGGAAGCATTGGGAGCACTCATGCTTTATATGTCGGTTGATGTAAAGGGATGCCACGTTGATTACGCGAGCCACAAAAAGTAGGCAGGAAGGGAAAATAATATAATTTCCCACATCCTATCCGACGTTCTAAGCATGCTTTCGCCTCTTCACTTCTAGCGGCTGATAAATGTGGTCAATTAGGGGAGGCAGCGAAGTTCGTCAGAGTTCTGTTCATGGTTACACGAGCCAGCTCCTCGAAAATAGAAAGAAAGAGATAACATATTTTTACTCACATATCTAGTTCACCGTTAATTTCTGAGGACAGTTGAGACGTTCTGTGCAAAGCCTTCAGTTACGTCAGGAGTTGCGGTTACTGTGGCATGCGCTAGTTTGAACACACAAAAGAAAATTTTCGATCGGAAGTTTGAGAGGCAATATACGAAAAGTAAGTTTTGTTTGTGGGCAATCTAGATTATTTGAGTGTTGTGAGCGTACCATATGCGGCGTCTGCAGATGAGGTGCTGGCCAATCTGGATTAGTTCACGCAGTAGTCTACGAGGAGGAAGCTTTCCAAAGTGTCTGACAGCATGCACTTAAAGAAGGTCGGGTAGGATGGATGCTGGGCGTTAGTGGCATCGTTGGGGTTGGGGCGATGCGCACTAATACTTTGACCGTGTATTTGATGCGTAGTTTTATTGCTATATAGAGCAGTTATTAGAACTAAAGGAGCTCTTAAGTTTCCACCGTGGGTAATGGAACACCTCAGAATGCGAGAAGGTTTGAGGAGAGGTTGATCGGTAGCAGTCAAGAAAATGATGCAAAGTCTGCAGCTGGAGTTGGCTGGCGTGGCATGATATCACGATGTTCGTATGGGTGCACGGTGTGCGAAGAGGTGATGTTAGTTCGCACTCAAAATATTTATTTTACGGTCCCCCATTCAGCTTAAAAGGACATAAGATTTCTCAAGCGTTAAACATAAGAGTACTTTAAAATAAAAAATAAAACTCAAAGCAACCGCTCATACAAGACGGGTGATCATTCGCTGTAGGCTGGAAAATCGCTAACTTCCTTACTGAATGGAGCTGTGCAGCGGTATCTAATTGGAGCGAAAAAAATCCAGCGCAAAACAGACATGGATACGACATGCGAAGTACACGGTCTAGCGCCTGCTAGAGTGTTTCAGTTGGTTTGCGTCCCACAGTGAACATAACTAATCACAAAGTAATCCGACATAATATTTTTGCTCTGTGTGTACAGTTTACGCCGCAGTTAACAACCGGCTGCATGCGTTCGTTTCGTGCATGTTGTTATATGCAACGGGCGTGTTACATGCTTTATTGAGTCATCCCGCTGCTCAGCGGTCGTGTCGTCCGGTGTCTCCTCGCTACGAATGCGCAATGAGCAGGCTGTCATGAACGAGTAGAGCGCGGTGTTAGTTCAGAGCTTTCTTTTCTGATAAGTTCCCACCGTGTTTCATTTGTGCAACACAGCTTGTGCACATCCCTCATGCATAGCATTGGTTGCTGGTTCTCAAGGAATTAACAAGCTGCGTGTGGGATGTTATAAAGAAACATTAATTGATTCATGCCCCATGAATGTTGAGTGTCAGCAATGAGCAACCTCTGCTGCCAACAGCCTGAAATGGATTACGCCTGGTTAGCAGTACCATGTAAAAGAAAAAAATGGGGTCGTGTTCATAATCGCGATCCCGAGCGAAACAAGTAATATAGTTCCACGTCATTAAAACAAAGTCGAAAGGGCCTCGCAATTTCTACCTTGTAGCGGTCACTTCAAAGTTGCGGTATGCGACCTCCATCGCGATATGCTGACACACTCACTTTCCACCACGTTTGCTAATGACAACATAGCTGGCATTTAGTGTTTCACCGATGCACGTTGCGGCCGCCTCAACACATGGGCCCAGCGTACACCTCGCGGCCGATTATGCGTACACCAACATAATGTATGAGCCCTGTTTACGCATGCCCGTTTCTTTCGTGCTGCGCACTTGCTCCAGCGCCTGGACTGCATGGCTTGGAGGAATAATGTTGTAGAAGAGATGGAGAAACTTACACATAATATTTAACTATCTTCCGTAGGCGCTGAAACCGCCATGAGCTGCTGTGAAAAAGGGTGCGCGCTGTGATTTCATTCTTTTTTTGGGGGGGAGGGGGGAAGGAAATGGCGCAGTATCTGTCTCATATATCGTTGGACACCTGAACCGCGCCGTAAGAGAAGGGATAAAGGAGGGAGTGAAAGACGAAAGAAAGAAAGAAAGAAAGAAATGAAGAGGTGCCGTAGTGGAGGGCTCCGGAGTAATTTCGACCACGTGGGGATGTTTAACGTGCACTGACATCGCACAGCACACGGGTGCCTTAGAGTTTTGCCTCCATAAAAACGCAGCCGCCGCGGTCGGGTTCGAACCCGGAAACTCCGGATCAGTAGTCGAGCGCCCTAACCACTGAGCCACCGCGGCGCGTTTGATTTCATAGCTAGTATCTGTTTTTCTCGGCTTCGCCGCACAGCTCAAGAGCACGCGGGCCACAGCACTCTTGCAGAGAAAGTGCACACCAGACCAACCGCTTTATTGGCGGCGGCCTTCTGGTCACCGGAAAATGTCTCCCGCTTTCGTTTACGGCTGCTTGGTTCCGTGAAGTCAATGAAACTTCGGTACCGCCAAGCGCAATGCCGAACAGTATTAGTCAGCGAAAAAAGGAAATTAAACCGCACAAGGAACCAGAAAAGCCTAGTGCGCTGCATGGCAGTGGGCCCTGTGCAGCGGGGTGTTTATAGAACAGGAAAGCTACAGTAAGCTTGCCAACTATGTGTGAGGTGAAGCATGACGCAGCGGGCCGTGTGCAACGTGTAGCGTGCCAACCTTCATCAAATCGCGCATTCAAATTTTCTTGCGAAGGAAGGAACGCCGCCATAAAGCCACGCACTGGAGCTGACGAATTGTTCAGATAAACGCTCCATGCAGGCTTTTATTGAAGCGGCCAGTTTTTCCGCACGTAATGTGCGGTGCTTGATACAGTGTGTTATGCGGGGTGATTTCGGGTTTGCCATTATAAATTGACAGAGAAGTGCTGGAAAGGAAAATACATCGGCATGCTCAGCGCGAAATAGCCAATGAGGCTCATTGGTGGATTGTTGTATCCCACTGTGGAAAAATGTTAGTTCATAGAAAGATATCAGGTACATGGACTTGAATGAAAACATCCAAAGGAAATAACAATTAATTTTTTATCTAGATTTTTTTCGCTATAAGCGTTTGTTATAAAGCGTTTTGTTCAAGCGAAGTTTCACTCTACTGTGCTGAAGCATTCATGCATTAAATAAAAATCTCCGGCTCTTAAACAGTGGCCTTCAGTGGCAGGTGCGGTGGGTTCAATATGGCTTTCAGAAAAAAACTATTGGTGGTTCGGGCATGAAGCCAACTATTTTTGGTTTGGTGTGCATGGGTAGCCTCGCCTCGCTTCAGGGCAGATTAGTTTGCTCGCGGATGCATGCGAGTTTTAACGGGAAGTTTTAATAGTTCATATTTGAAAAAAAGCGCAGACAACTGACGGGGAAAACACAGGATGAAACAACGACACAGCCGCCTCCACCAACGCTACCAACTCAGCCAACACAACCAGCCAACTTCAAGCAACTCGCCCAACTTTCGGTGCTACTTAGGTTTCAATATGAGGTGCTGATAATAGCGGCACAAATGCAGTCGCATTTTGCAGTAACAAGTTGCGGACATAGCGTCATGAAAGAAGGTTGAAACTGTACCAGATTTAGTTGTCTATGAACGCGAGCAAAGGAGATGAAAGCGTGGAGGAACCATCAAAGAAAGAGTAGCTATCGTTTTACTAGGTGTCGACAGTATTCGAAAAGGATTTTAGAGTGGCTGCAATTTTGCTGCGCGTTAAAAATTTTCGCGTTGATCTCGCGTGTATGCCTCGTAGAAATCATATCCTAAATACGTAGTGTTGCAAAACAAGTCGGCATTGCCACAGAGAATTCAATTCAAAAGGCAATGGTATCTTTGAAAATTTAGTACGTTGTGCACCATACCAGCGTCTAAAAACTGCGCCGGAGAAATGTCCAAAGGGCGGGCCATCAGCACAGAATGCATGAAGTAAAGGCGAAAGTTTAGGCGTCTGTGAAATATTTCAAAAAAGAGTCCCCACAGAAGTTTCTGGGCAATGGAAGAAAACAAAAGCATAGCATAAGAAATATTCTAGAGACGAAATACGCTGCCGAATTAATAATAATAGCGTATGAATATGGAAGAATTCATTTATCGTTATTCATATTTCAAAATGTCCAACAGTTCGACGGTAAGCATACTACTTTTTCTTATTTGGCGGTAAGAAAAAAAGGTGCCGTGTTTCAACACACATCACTCAGTTATTTCTTTGGACATTTGTTTTTGCCTTAGTGCAAATCATACACTTTCTTACTGTTAACTAGAGGGAAAGCTGGCGCCTGCCTATGGGAGTTTTCACGGAGCTTCCTCGAGACCACCTGAACCACCATGGGCGCTCTAAGCATCATGGGGCGGAGAGCTACCGACTGCAGAACCACAACTTTTGGCCCAAAAATATAGAAAAAAACAAATGTTGTTCGATAATTAAGATAGTCTAAGCATTCAATATCCTGTATATAAATTGCAACAAACGAGCACAAAAGCATGTAAATATAATGCTTGCCCAAATTAAGGGTGGCTTGCTCTCCTATTGGCCAAGTATTGCAGACAACAAAAGCCAACATTTCGTGCTTAACAGGAACTTTTTTTAAAAAGAAATAGGTTTTTGAAAAAATTTTTGTCCCTTCCACACTATAAGATGTTTTCAATAACATTTAAAAAAAACATAAATCATATATTGGCGTCCTGTGCTCTTGCGTTTTCGCTAGTATGGCTCTTGCGCACTACGTTTGCGCCAAAGTCGTCTGCGCCGTGGACGGAACGGGACATTCCAGTAACGCCACTCTCTGCTCATGAAAAAAACCGACTGTCCCGCACGAAGTAGCTCATCGCCCCATAATGCTTTGACTTTTCATGGTGACTAAGGTGCAGTGCCGCCAGCTTTCCCTCTACTTAATAGCAAGAAACTCTATGCTTCGGACCAAATACAGCACCGCCGCCGCGTTCTTCGGCGCCATTTGTCGCTATAAATGGAGGCATTCGCTTTTAATTTGCAGACTCTCACTGATACGTTGAGGTTTGAGCAACAACTAGGCCATGTTTTTGAGATAACTTGCCGATTTTTGAGCAGTTAGGCCTAACTATATGTCGTGTACGTAGCCAAATAGCAACGACTATACTGCAGCTCTTCAGTTTTGTGCGCGATTTAACTTTTTTCTATATTATCATGATTTTTTTCCTTGAAAAAAAGTGCTGGTAATTCCCTCACTATATTAATTAGTAATTGCAGAAAATAAGAAGTTTCTCCAGCCCGGAGTTGGCGCGCTTTAACTTACTGTCAATAGATGGCGCCACTGTGTTTACATCCAAACACATAAGAAGCGACGATGCGGCACGGCAAACAGGTGTCGTAGTTGCGCTTTTTTACAGCGCTCGCAACGTAACGTGCGCTACGTTTGCAAGCTTACTGAGGTTTACGCAGAGAAATTGTCTACTGGCCAGGGTAGGCAAAGATGTCTAGCTTCACGGGCACATTTGAAAAGCCGCTGTGTCGGCTGTTAGCTGAAGTTCATGTAGTCGGTACGTCTTTGTATGCAGAGAAAAAAGATTATTAAAGTGCATATAGCATCTCACTTTATAGAAATGACTGCAATCCGTCCGTATTTTTGTTATCAATAAAAGCTGGGCATCCGCCATCATCACCACTCGTTTTATCCTTACGGTAACTTGTTACGGGAGACACGGTACGCTAAAACGTCTTGTGGCGTGCGCCGCCCTAACCGGAAAGTCCGGCGTCCGGTAACACGGTAAACGGCAACGTAAACACGGTAACCATATGCTATAGCTTTCTATCATTACGAAAGCGCCAATAATATCCGCCCCGTAATCCTCGCTAGCTGCATCCTGATAATCATCGACAAAAAAAAAGTCTCCGCTCTGATGGCTAATCCCTCGTAAAGTGAAATTAAGCTTCTTTTTATCGTAATAAATATTTCGCAACCTCTTGCGCCAAAGCGCTTAGTAGCTATGGCGTTCGGATGTTTCGCCTAAGAATAGAGTATCAAAGCCAGGCAACGGCAGCCGCATTTAACCGCAGGCGAAGTGGAAAAATGGTGTTTGTTCTCTGCGATGTCAGTGCACGTTAAAGCACACACGGAAGCCAGAATTGGTCGGAAGCTTTCCACTGCGGCTCTCCTCACAGTCCAGGAGCAGCTTTTCACCATTAATCCCCACTTTATGGAACGTTAGGTCCAAATCCGGAAAAGCTTAGTTTATATTTCATGGCCGAAAGAAGTGAAGCTGAAACAGTGGCCATTTGTCTCAAAAACGCGTGGGCCGGTTTATCTCCAAATAGCAGGTTAATGCCGGGTATACGGCTCCTATTTTGAAACAGTGACTGTCTCTGGGGCAGCTTTTTTTTTGTTTTATCTCGAACATCGAACTTTGGCAAAATTCTGCTAGAATTGAGGTTTCTTTCTTTTTTGTTCTATGTCGAACATCGAACTTTGGCAAAATTCTGCTAGAATTGAGGTTTTCTTCATACCTAATGCTCGAATAACCACGCGTGCACTTCATTGATAAGAGAGAGAATTATTGGTTGACGCATGTCTCGCTATGATTTTTATTAGCTGAGGAAGGGATTCCCACAGGAAGTCTGCTGCAGATAGCAATTCCAATAGTGCCTTTTATTTTTATTTTAATGGTGATACTTCAATGTCTAAAATGTTGCTATGCTGCCTGTTCCATCACACCCGCATTTCCTGCAGCCAAAAAGCATTTAATAAGAACCAATTCTGACGTGGTTAGAGTACCTCGCATACCATCGTTTTTTCCTATATATGCGCTATCTGAACCCTTTTTTCTTCACCACTTGCCTTCTCTTTGCGTGCTGCCCTTGGATGAAACGTTACGGGGCGTATGTGGCGTGCCTTACCTGGGGTGTACGAAACTATGAGGCTTCTGAGTCATGTTGATTTGTTAATAGCTAAGAACGAAAAATGAAAGGTCACTTGCGTAGACTACGCAGCTAGGTGGCCATGCACCTGCGGAAGGAACTAGTTGGCCCTGAACCTAGGTTCATTTTCATAGTGAAAATTTTGACTAAAAATTGCTTGAATCCAACTCATTTCAAGGTAGAGATTCGTGTAGCTCAGATATGAGTGAGCTTATTCAAAAAGCTTCGAGACTGTTCTTGCTTGAACGAAACAAAAAACCGAAGGCAATAGTTTCATTGCAGCACTAATTTTCTCTCCACAAGATTGTCCCCTCCAAAATCCGCCATGAACGGGCCAGCCAGAATGACACAGGTGCTTAAGGAACAATCTCGGGAGCTGTAGCTGTCCATCCTGACGGGATACACTGCTAAGAAAGCGTAACTTGCATGAGGGTGTTTTTGCTTGAGACGCAAAGACGACGACAACCTGGTTTATTCAAGTAACCGTATACGCGACAAACATAAACCCAAGAATTTCAGAGGGAGCGCATATTTTGGGTAGTGCTTCACGAAATATTGCAGTGTAAAGAATTTTGAGGCAAGAAGGGGTTAAGACATCTTTACTCTGACACCGTAGTTCCGCATATTCGAGTCTGCTTATTCATAGCGATAGCCTATTTGCAATATCTAAAGCAACTTTTCGCAATTCTTCCTGCTCTCAAGCATATGTTTTAGGCATGAGCGACTTAAGTGGGACTAAACTGTGCCGTTTCCTAGAATGGATTGAAAACAGGCGCCTACTTTAAAGTACGAAACAAGAGTTAGCCTTGTTTTATACGCCCAACGAAAGCACGATCTATATCACTTCACTTATGCATCACATTTCGCTTCATTAAGGCCCAAATTTTTTTCCTCTGGAGAGCTAATGGTGTGAGCTAACCGCACTAGAGACCCAGACGTTGCTTTGAGAGCCGAATAGGCTGTCATGAGCAAACCACATATTTTCACCATGCCACAGTAGCTGCTCGGGGTAATACGTCATAATTTAAGTACAGTTAAAACATTTTGGCAAGACGTATCCTGCAGCCTGAATCTTGTTCTCGGAAGAACATCGGGAGAACATAAGATTCAGGCTGCAGGATACGACATGCCAACGGGTATGTTGCTGTACTGAAGGCATCGTTTATAATACACCACTGACATGCGGCCGTTTTTACGTCGGTCAGAGTGAACGATGCGTGAACGAGCGTTTCAGAGAACATGCCAACAATGTGAAGCAAATGCGGGAAACTTTGGCAATTCACTGCTGTGACTGTGAATATGAGGGTGGCGGCCATTGTGCTCCGGATTTCCCACAATATGGAATTATCGACCGGCATTCTTCGCAAATAAGAAGGAAGATATTGGAGGCGCTAGAGCGTGATAGGACGGGCAGTGGTTGCGTAAGTAGGCCATCGATCGGTCTTTAAAAATGGGGATCATGTATCTGAGCTGGTATCGAGTGACATGACTTTTTGTATGCTGCTGTCATCGTTAGTGCTCGTCTTCCCCCTTTAATGTGCCTACATATCTTTCGATGTTTCTAATAAACGTCCATTGGAAGTTAGCGCTTGTCCTTCGTCATTCTTTGCGTCCGTGGGTTTTTTTGCGCTTTTTGTCTTAGAATAAAAGACGCCACTTAGCTCAATAATACGGCTTGAGGATCATATTTATTCATGAGACACTGCGACAATCCTCGCGAAAATTTCTCGTGGGATCATCTGCATGGCGAGAATTATTCGCATGTCGGCGAAAGTCACCGACATACTTAAAGACCTTACTTTCTAGGTGAGCCTGAAAGTTTCACTCCAAGTTAAGTTTACTTAAGACGTCTCTTGACTTTGCCTGCGCTTTCCGAATCTGATATAAGATGCAGAGGCCGTCGCTGCCTAATGTAGGTGCGTTAAATTGCAAGAAACCGTGCACAGTGACCGTTAGCTCGCTAGAAAAACGTGAACGCTAAAAGCACTGATTTCAGACTTAGTTATGCACCAGGGAAACGCACATTAAAATGCATTACGCCGAAGTACTGAAGGGCGTCTGGAGGGATAACTTAAAGCCGAAATGAAAAAAGGATACTAAATATTGCCAATTTATTACGAGAGTTGTACAGTGTTTACCACGTGTACAACACTCGAAGTAGAACTATTATGAAGGTTCGCGAAAGCGAAATTTCGTTTCTAGGGCAGCCACATAGGGCCTCACAACATCCTTTCCTTTCACGATTGTTACCGCCCAGCCACAACATTCTTAATAGTGGGCCGGTCAGCAATATTATCGAACGCAACAGTGTCATTCCATAATTAGCATTAATTGTTTTCGAGGAGCTGCCGCCTTCCATGTTTGATAGCGTTCCACCTGACACTTGCAGAATTACAGGACGTTCCATGTCCGCCACTATGGTCGAGGGTGGCGTCAGGGAACACTCACAAATGTTCGATTACAAACCGCGCAAATATACTGGAAAATAGAAGGTTGCACAGCAGTCGTAGCTCAATAGCTAGAGCACCGTACACTGCATACGGAAGTCATGAATTCGGATCCCATCGGCAGCATATAGCTTTCCTTCATTTTTTTGTTGAATTATCTTCAAGCTAAAAATGCATAGATACCTTATTTTCTAGCTTAATCAACACCAGCAATAAAAACGCATTAGAATTCGCTTTCCTTGGCTTTAACTTATCTAGGTTTCCTATTATATACGTAAAAATCACAGAAAAAGAGAAATGACGGAAGGGTTGCGTCGTCTAAGCTTTCGTAGAAAATGTTTTTGTTCAGCGGGAACCCAACGGCTCCTGTCGTGAAAGCTCTTCTTTTATGCGTCATTTTTTTCCGTCGTTATTTATATTTACTTTAACATTTGAGTTGGTGCCTAGTAGAGAGAGACAAAGAAAGAAACAGAAAGATGGAAAGACAAGGAGGTTAACCACCATATGATGCCCAGTAGGCTACCCTACATGTGGTAAGGGGAACATAGTAAAAAAGGGAACAAAGAGTGACCACGAAATGAGTGTTTCACGTGTCCATCGACCACTATGACGAGGGGACGCAGGGCCCGTACTTAAAGCTTAATGTTTATAGTAGGAAACTCAACAACGAATCCTTTAAGAACTTCAAGTGCGCCTTCACCGCTGTCCTTTGTCATCAAGGTTTTGTCCAAGGCCCCAGAATTTTTGTTTCTGTAAGCGGAGGAGAGTAGCTACCGCATTTCTATAGCGCGTTCTTCTCAAATAAAATACGAGCGCAGATTAGATGTTTATTCTATGCTCTTGTGCAATGTTTGTGACGTCGTTTGGCACATTTTTGTTTGGATTCTAGCCGTGCGAATTTGACCGCCTGAAAAAAAATCTCACATTTCTTCTTTTCAGCTTTTCTTTTGAAAACTGCAGCAGTACCAAGCATGATTTTTGAATACCTGTCCGCGACCTTACAGCATCACGGTACGTAAAGTCTACTTTGTAAAAGTAAATTAGGCAACAGAATGTAATACGTATTTTGTGAATTGACATATCTGCATTAAGAGCCGCTTTTTCTATGGTTAAATTTTGAGCAGCACATATTTAAGGAAGGTTTTTTAGCAATTTCTATACTGATTAATAATAGAAAGTTGTAATTTAAAACGTCGACATAAAAAATTAGCTGCGGTTCAACTACTGCGGAATCTAGTTAGAGAGCGAAAGCTGCAGTGTATCGGGTAAGTAGACGCAGCTTGGCCTGTAACCTTGCGTGCGTTCCGCACATTGAATAGGAAACGCCTGGCAGGTGGCGGTTAAATTAATGGTTGATCGCGAGAGGTTGGTCACCCAATCAACGCTGCGGCTTAGTTTCTTAGCCCGCGTATGCCAGAATATATGTAGCGAAAGCTAAGGCACAGCATGGTTAGCCTTGGCTAACCTTGAATGCCAGTCCAGGTTAGTCTGGTTGTCTAGCTGTGTTGTTGTCCCATTGAATACGACACAGCTGTGGTTGCAGCGCACGCGAGCTCTCCTTTTCAATCCTCCGACATGTTATCATGCATGCGACGCAGCTGGCGAAGCGAGCGTAGGCGAGTGCAACGACGAAGAACGCGGTGTGACGTCATACCAAACGGCAGCGGCGGCGAGCCGCGCGGTGTGACGTCATGCCATATGGCGCGGCTTGCGCGCAAAGCACAGGAACTATCTCGCATACCTCGGTGGACACCCGAACCGCGCCCTAAAGGAAGGGATAAAGGATGGAGGGAAAGAAGAGAAAACTGAAAATTGAAAGTTGCATTTTGAGGAAAGGCGCGGCGCCACGCAGCGGCGGAACACCTGTGGCTCGGCGCTACTAGTGGCGCATGCGCGGTTGTGACTAGGGAGCGAGAGAAAGAAATGCGCCGTGTGTCCTCTGCTCCTCGCGCATGCGCAGCACGGCTCTCCAGGAATCACGCGAAACTTCTCAACCTGCGGCCAGTAAAGCTTCCGCTTTAAAATCACTCCAGGTTTAACCAGAGCACTCCAGGTTTAACCAGAGCACTCCAGGTTAACCAAAGCTAAACCACCGCCAATTTATTTAGAATTGCTTAAAGTCTTCCCTGAAACACCCTGTACATAACACCGACGTAATTTCTAATTACTTGAACTTTATCATCCCAGGCGCAAATGCATGGATTCCCTGTGGTGCTTTAAGCCGCCAGACAACACTCACGGCATGTAAGTGCTGGCGAGCAAATTTAGCGGAGCAGTGCCTCACTGCGCATACGCTTACATTGCACAGGCACCAGCGGATGGAGAAATCACGTCCCGTCATACTCGCAGCCATTTTAAGAGATTGCTTTACAGGGTGGTACCGTAATTAATATCTCTGTGCATTCCATGATCCCGTAAAGTTTTGTAGCAGAGTGCACAGCACGAAATGATATCTCTGTGCATTCCCGGATCCCGTAAAGTTTTGTAGCAGAGTGCACAGCACGAAAGGATATTTTAACATTTTAATGCAATAAAATCAAAGGTTACTTAGTATACTTAAAAACGCTTTCGCTTGATTACCTTTCTGTCTAAACAATGGGCCTCTACGCTCATGGGCATTTGAATAATTTGCAAGTTTCATGGATTCGGAAAAAAAAACTTTGCTCATTCGGTATGAAAGCTGTGTTACTTTCCATACTTTTTTTCGCGAGTTTTAATTCTGCTCTGCTTTTACACTACACGCCAATGGCAACCTGGAGCTGCAAATATTTCGGTTTCTTGCTTCGCTGTTTCAAACAGTCACCAGAAGCCTTACTTCCACCAGCACCTAGAGTAAACCATGCTGCTTGCTACATTTGCTACGAATTAAAACGTCGCCCCTCGATTCCTTTTCTGGATATGCACCCCACTGCTTCCTTGAAGGGAGGAGAGAGGTATGAAACAAGAATGCATAGGCAATCGCGGGTGCATTGTCTAAGAAGAAAAGCAATTTGGGCTGCATTGTTCCTCCAATACATACTCAGGAACGCTTGAACGGCTGGTGTACCAGTAAGCGCACTTCACATCGGATTTGACTGTGCACCCCGTGCGACAGTTATTGGGGGCTTTTACTCACACTGGACAACAGCTGCTGTGCCCTGTGTAATATAGCTTGGCTTCTGACAGCTGCATCTTTGCTCCTGGGCGGGAACAGGCAGATATGAGATGCTCGTATTGCGGCTGTCACAGATAGAAAGCTTAGATAGATCAACTCGTCTTGAAGAATCCAGACCGACAAAGGTATTATTGCGTACAATGCGCAAATGTCTACACTCTAAGATATCCAACTGAGGTGCCGTGCGTGACAGCTTGATTTAAAGATTAACGCAAAAACTCAGTTTTTCGAGAGAGCCTCGATAAACTTCGCGCCCAGTGCTGAACGAGCTTTGCGTGCACTGAACTGTCCTTCTGGCCGAAAATTTTAACTTTATTGCTGTCATCGCCCTGAACACTTTCCTATGTAGGACGGAAAGAACAGCATGATTACACAACGTTTGAAAATGGCTTCGGGGCAAAATAAAGCGCACTTAAGAGAACATTTTCTAGCGGTTTCTATTTTGCTGAGAAGGTGTCTTATTTAAGCAAATACTAACCACTTCGAAAGCCTTTTTTTACTTCCTCAAGAAGCAGGACTGCACAAATTTTCACAATAGGGTGTACCACTGGGTACTGGCCTTGATGCAGTTGGGACGACTCCAGGAGCTTATTCGCGAAGTAATGAGATCGCACGCCCAATAGATTTACGTTGTTTGACACGCACAACGCTTATCACTGTGCGCTGCAGACCAGCAGTATAAGCCGCTTTGCGGTATTGGAGCGCTCGCTTAAGGAGTCGTCCGTGTATGTGATCCGGAAATCTTAATCGCGAGTGTGTTGTCACCAAATATTATTACGGAGGTGACCCTTATGAGCGTATTGGAATGAACCTCATGACACTGTCCAACAAATTACATCTAAGGCTTGTCAAAGCCTAAGCCTGTTTCAGGCAGCATACTTCAACCAATGACCCATATGCAGCTGTTGCCATCAAAGCAGTATCCTTTCTCTCGCGCTAGCAAGCATTGTGAACTCAGAAAAGCAGCAAATGTCTCAATAAATGGCACTTTCCGCTGACAGGAAGATTTTTATGGGATGACACAGCTGTCACAGACGCACCTAGGCATGCGCAATATAGTATGCACCCACGTGACTTCACGCCAAAAGGCCTAAAGCTACTAGTCATTAATCCACTAGGCAAGCTTGAATTAACGTACACTTAGAATAACGGAAAACTGAGTTTGTTTGCTTGCGAAACACAGCTACAACTCTGTCTTCCTTTGTGTATTATCATTTTTCAGCTCTATGTTTTACAACCAGCGTACTATCAGCAAATAATGGAATAGGAACAAGCAAACAGAGGTGGCAATAAGACAACATCAACGCTTCTGAAGGACAGTCCTTGCAGCCTCGAAGTGAAATTACGTTACACTAGTATTGTGCTCACCCTGATTAAGAGCTTCTTATTTTCCTCTGCGTAGCGCAGTTTTCTTGTTCGTGTTTCACTTTTTGCTGGTAGTACACTGGTGCTTAGGAAAATTGGACATTACACTCAATTACCTCAAAGCAAGTCGGTACCACCGCAAAGCACCAAGGCGCTTTTTATTGGGAGCGTGGAAATCTCTAAGTACTGCGAAGGCTGTAACAGCGTGTTCGAAGTGTCGTTATCAAAGTGACACCTTTCTTGCGATATAACGAATCAGTGCCTGCCACCCCCAACCCCTCCACCCCCCTAAAATGAAGGCACGCCTTTACAAAACTGATTAAAGCGCCGCCCTAGTTGCTTTTATATCGAGGCCTCAAATCTTCGCAGAGACAGTCCCACCTAAGCAGCATGGGGCCGTAAAATAGCCCTTGCGCCAGTAAACGCAAGGATGCTAGACGCATTAGAGCCTGTGAACACATGGAAGCTGAAAGCCTAGACCCGGGAGGTGTGCGCTTTCAGAATGGCATCAGCAGCTCCAGGCCACGCGGACAAGCTACCGTACCGCCGGTCCGCTGATCGACCGGTTTAGGGAAGCGCATTTCCTCCTTTCCCCACCTGGATGCGTCTTGAGATATGGAAAATCTCGGAGAGTGTGCTGCCGCCTAAATGGTATAGCTGTTATCGTCTCGTCTTGCATCATTCCCTATGCCTCGTATAATAACGGAAGTGGAGCTTCACTGCCCAATCTGAGAGATTTATCGGGTTTCTTGGCAGTCCCGAGGGAAGAAAAGTTAGCCCAGGAAAACTCGGTGCGGCGGCCAGTTGATCAAATAGCGAGGGGAGGAAAAGTACAGGCTTTGGAGTGCTGTTTTCTCTTCCTAGCGCGATGCGGACGAAAAGGAGTGGCCATGTCATAATTTTCTATTTCTTTTTGACAAGTAAAGGCTCCCGTCATAGATAAGGTTTTCTTGACGTCTTCTGTGGCTATTTTGCCGAATACTGGGTTTTGTTGCCTCTCTTGCGTGATTCTTTGCTAACTAGAGTGTCCCATTAAGTGGTGCGTGGTATATCGGGAAGAGACGAGCTGGAAAATTGAAACACGTTGGGAGGCAGCACGCCACGACGCATTCTCTCTGCGCGTTCACATCAAGCATACCCAGCATCGGTGGAGTACGTACAAACGCTACGAAGAAGGGGAAACAATTAATGATACGCACATCAAAGCTCACTGTGGCTCTTTAAAAAATTGAATGGTGCATAAAACATGACAATTTCGCTACGAACGCAAAAACAAACACCCGCAAAAAATTAAACAGTATCTACCCTACAAACATCTATTGGAATCAAAAATCGAAACCAACGATTGCCTTTTTTGAGTGCGACTTTTAGTGTGTATTTCAAAGCAACGTTGATCTTTATATTCACGTAATTTACTTCTATGGTTGAACTCGGCGCATTCAGTGCCAGGATTCGATTTGAAGAAGCGAGCGATGTAATTGCTAATTGCAGGGCGGGTCCACCGTAGAGTCAGCACTCGTATGTTTGCATTGGCGTCCTTTCAAAGATGTAACGATTATTTCGAAATACGTCGCGTGTTCTGCGCTGTCCTGTCGTCCCTTTGAGCTAGTTGCCATTGCCTACCACCTGCGTTGCTAGAGCGTAACAAGTCGTATTCTTCAGTATGATCAGGCACTCAGTTGAAATACTAAAACGGAAGCTACTAAACAGGAGGAAAAAACCAACACGACCCAACCACCTAGCCGAAAAAAACGCCAAAATATGGGGGCGGTTTGTTTAACCCCAATAACCTCTAAGTACTTGTTTCATTTATTAGAAGAACGTGAACATTTTTATTGTTAGAAGAAAAGGAATAGAGCTCGTGTAGCTAATTAGTGAGGTGCTAGTGCAACTGTTGAGAAAAAGCGTAAAAAGATACTTTGCGGCATGAGCTGGCACATTTGGAGGAGAGTTGTTAACCCCATTCGAAGTTCGAGAGCCAGAGCCAAGGCAACCGAAAAGCAGGAAACGTAACCCGAACATGTTCCAGATGAATGTCTTCAGAGAAAAGCAAAGAACTGAGACTGAGGAGAAAGTAAAGGGAAAGGAGGATGCGCTCGTTTCACAAACCTTGTAGAACTGGCCCATTTTGCCTAACGTTTTGCATAAGGAAGAGACAATGAAAGGACAAACAAAGGAGGCGGTGTATGCATTACTGTGGATTCATTTTCGCCGAAGATTTCCCAGAGTGCATGCAGTGGAGAGCAAGCACCAAAACAACGTGACCTTCTTACGTACGGATATCTTTAAAAGGACATACGGCGTTGAAGTTACCTGTCGGTTAGTATCGCGTTAAGGCGCACTGCCTGTTTAAAGGCGGCATTTTAGGCCCAAAACACATTACTCCCAAAATTATAGCGGCAATATGTTCCCCAAGAAGTGGAACAATCGGTCCACAACGTTTCATTTTTTCTTTATTGCCTGGCTTTGGCATTGCACAAGAACGACTAGAACAAATATACAAGACACGATGAGCACATGCTATTGATACCGTCAGCCTGACAAGGGCTGGCTTCGTCACATTAAAATTCCTTTAGGGCCATCAAAGGCTCCACCCTTGACAACCACTCGGGAACATCGCCATCAACTCTGACCCTCTCAACAAACCGATGCACAGTTTCACGAAAATAAATTCGTGCTGGCCGTGCGTCGGGATCACAGTGATATCCTGCCATTCGCGAGCGCCAAATACTGTGGAGGCCCATTAACATTATTAAATCAAATGGTACTCCATCTTCGTTATCAATGGACAGATACCGTATTTCATGGGGGTGAAGTGGAAATTGTTTCTTTATCGTCCTTTGGAGTACTGTCCAAAAGTAAACTCCTTCCCAACAAAGATTACCTTTAAGGGCCGCTCAGCCAGACCACTAGCCTATCGCCGCAGCCAACACGCCTCGTATTGAACTGCACCACACTCTCGCGCTGTGCATTGGAGAGCGTCGTCTTCGTCAACTTCCATCTGCTCCGTCCCGCGGCACTGCTTGCTCACCGTCGTCCTCTACGTAGCACAAATCCGTGCTTTCGCTCCGATTCGAATGTAGTTGACATTGTCTGTAGCTTTTTTGTACTGAATATTCACGGCGCGCACAGAATCAATTGATTCTTTATGCGTCGGCACACTAAGATAGTAAAGCGAGCCTTTGCCAGCCTACATGCTGAGCCTGGTCACGGTTGTTCGTGCCCTCATGCCATGCAGACTTTCAGTCGGCTTACATCATGCGGTCATCACGTGTGTTGCTGGAGCCCCCAGTAAAAAGAAAAAGAAACAAGCGAGGTATGCTAAGGCAAGAAGTGTGAACAAAAAAAGTGCAGGACGCTTAAGCTTCGCCTTTAAGAGTTGAACGCGACAGCGTGTTGCAGCACTGCCAGGGAGTCCACGGAACGCCATCGCCCGTTCGGCTCGACGCCTTGCCCGTTAGACAAATCGCTCTGCTACGTACGGTGAAACGGACGCGCGGAGCGGCAAACCACGTAGAAGCGCTGCCAGGCGCCTTGCCGAAACGCGCGGGACTCAAGTTGCAGTCGTGGTTCGTGGGCACATCGTTCTCGACAAACCCGATGCCACGAACGGCAGCATAGCTTCAGCGCCGAAAGAACGGGCAGCAAGCCGCAATCTTCGTGGTGAACGCGCTTTGGATGTGCGCTGCGTTGTGCGCCAGCTCACCGCGTGATTCCTGCGTGCCCGCACGGCCCCAATGCGCCCGAACGAGACGAGCGGGGAGGCGCTGCCGTCGCGCGCTATCTGTTGGGGCATTGGCGCACATTTCAAGGAGAGATGTTCCGCTCACCGCCAACACCGGCTTTTCTGCGATACGGGGCCCTTAACGCTGTAGCGTTAAAAAGCTGCGGTAAAAGGCGATACACGGAAGATTGCCCACATGCTACACAAAGTGGCGATCGAACATGGTGTGCCTGCCGTATTTTCTGCTCCTGAAAATTTGGCATAGCTTGCTCAGTCACCGCGCGTAAAGGAAGATCGATTGCGAGCAGAAACAGGGCAAACGGCTCGTCGATTACCGCGGAGTTGTCGTGTTTGAAATTTCATTGACCTGCGGCAAGTCCTACATAGTCAGACAAGGCGCTGCATTAATCACCGCCCAGGAGAGCACTTGCGCTAGCAAAGGAACGCATTTTATCTGAAAATAGCGACCACTGCACCCTAAAACGCCCTAGCAGCCTGCGGTAGGGCGTAGGATACTTATCCCACGGTCGTGGATCCGAATTCCCTCGGCGACCGGACACCCAACGTGAAAACGCGTCGTAAAAACCTGATGTTGCCTAATTATTCCGCGGTTGTCCACTATGCCGTCCTTCATAGCCTGCGTGCATCGTCGGTGTCTTGAAACCGCACAAAGCACACGCCACAAATGTGTTTGTTTTTTTTGGCACCTGACAAACGGCACCCCAAACCTTGCTATGTACTTTGAACTGTTAATCGATAATAGAGCGCCTTTAAATGCAAGGCATCGTGCTTATCTTTGAGTGATGAAAAAGCTAGTTTATCTGCGCTTTTCAGGGCTACTATTTGTTCGACTAGACTGAAAATAGGCTGATAACTGTAATGAAAATTTTTGCAGCAACCGACCGAACTGAAGGCTTGTATGTTACAACAGCCGGTGTTTTACAACTTCCGCGACGCCTTTGCAGAAACAGGGAACAACATTGGCGGCGGGCCGGCAGGGCCGCCATAGCCCGATAAGAAACAAACACAAACACGTAAAAGTGGCTATCTACTCATTGCTCTAGCTGGACTCGCCCACTTCATAAATGCATGCGTACTGCTCCGTCTTTTGTTTGCATGCATAGACGCAGAGCGGTGCAAGTAAATGAACTTTTATGCACCTGTTTTGTTGTGCGTGCACTGTTCCTTCACTCAGGATGGCGACCAAGTGATCCGGAAGAAATTCGGAAAGACATTAACCGTTAAATTAAGACATGAACCCTTAAATTAACCGGAAAAACATTAGCCGTTAAATTCATTCCTGCATCAACAGCCGACAGCGCAAAGCTGACGTCTCAAACGTCATCAGCCTCGCTCCACTATAAGTTATGATTAGCGTCGCGATATGGTGTTGCCTGTGCTGCTTCGTGCGCTGCCACATTGTTGGTGCCTCAGGTACTCCTTTGATCATATTTCGATAAGATATAATTTTACACACATATACATATACACCGGTGGAATCTTTTCACTAGCTTTCAGAGTTTAAGGCGCTACACTTTTCGCAAATTGCGTCTTCGAAATCTGTAGACGAATAATTTTCGTCGTTTATTTCAGCACCAAAATAGACGCGTTAAACCGTGTGCAGCGCAGTCAAAACGCGAGGGGAGTTTGAACAGGTTTTCCTGAGACGTTCGTCTACGTGGCTTTGGGTGTTACGTTTTCGCTGAAGCATGGCCGACACAGTCTCTGTTACAACCGAAAACTGGAAGGGCCAGTTAAACTTTGACAGTACATGCAAGTCTTCAGGACCTCTGGACAGGTGTGGCCTCATCTCAGAGCTGCAGTCATGGAACCGCGTCCTGTATGGACTCAACTACGAGCTTACCGAGACACGTCCAGGAAAGCTCAGGCTCCGGTACGCACCCCACGACCCCGTTGAGAAGTGGCAGACGAATGCCGCGTCAATGCACTCAGAGGCGGCCTTCCTGATCTCGTGGCTTGTCGAACACCACAGCTGCATCGATGACCTGGGCATCACGAGCATCGAGTCTAATGCCAAGGACTCAGCCCCTCTTCGCCTGCGCCGTCCACCAGGAAAGGACATCCGATGCCTCGACATCAGTTTGTGCAAGTCCGACGGTCCCAGCTTATACTTAGTGAAGGAGGACGTGGACGGGCTCCGGGGCATCGAACGACTTCACATAAGTGACAGTGATGCTACGTTGGAGTCCAGTGCAGTCACCCTTCTGCGAAATAACTCAAGCTCTCTCGGATTCGTCCAGCTGTCTTACACGAATCTATCTCGGGACGTTATTGACGCTCTGCAGCAGCTAGAAAAGTGCGAGTCGTTGACGGTGGTATGCTGCACGAGAGAGGGCGACGACACCATCTCGGAATCCAATACGGTCGCTTCAATTCTACGTAGCTCGGCAGCTTTGAAGACGTTCACATTTGCCGGAGACCGCGATGAAGAGTGGAATTTCTCCTCTATTTCGGATGCCCTAGAGACCTGTGTAACCCTGACGGCATTCGACCTGACTGCAATTGCTGTAGGGGAAAGCAGCTCACCAAGGGAATTGTTTGCGGCCCTTCTGGGGCACACCAGATTGAGAAAACTGCGAGTAGAAATTCGCGCTATTGATGCGAGCTGCGGAGAAACCTTGGAGTGGGCTCTGAGCAGTAACACTTGGCTCGTCGACCTGCACCTGGCTGGTTATGTCGATGATTACTGCTTGATCCACATTGCCGAGGGCCTGTCGCAGAACATCACGCTGGAAAAGTTGGATCTCAGTGAAGCTGTATTGAATGTCGGCGGCGCCTTGTTGCTTTGCGACGCACTTCGCACAAACAAGACACTGAAGAAGTTGATGCTTCCTGATTACTGGGATCCTGAGGAGGAAAAGTACGTCACGCAGTTTTTGACTTTTTTTCTTTGCGCAGAATTTATTGTTACTTTGCATGCATTGCTCACTTTAGTGATTATTTTGAAATGCCTATCAGGCTGATGATGATGACCTCTCGAAGCGACACATGAGCTGTGAGGGACGCAGTATGTGAGGGCTTCAGATTAATTTATATCAGCTGGGGCTAGGTTTTTAAAGGCCGCTGAGATCGCACAGCGCACGAAAACGTTTCGCTTTTCGCTGCCATCGAAACGAAGCCTCTTCCGCATGACTCGAAGACTGTGACTTTGGGATCAATTGCCGAACGCCAAAAAGAATAGAAACCACTGTATAGTCACGATAAAAAGAAATGCGAACAGCGAAGCGCTCAGGCGCGTTGTCAGCGTTACTTCATGACGCTGTACTACTTTCACCGTCACATGACGGGAGTATACAATGCGATTCAAGCAGGAATAGCAGATATAAATTTTAGATCTCTGAGAGCGGGAATTAGAGCACTTCGTCTTCTCTTCTTTATTGCAAAAAATGCTTCGTATAAGTGTTCATAGGCCCTCATGAATTCCCTTTGCAGCAGCTATTCTTTTCGGTAGCCTTGTTTTGGCCTGGCAGTTACTTGTATAAGAGTTTCATTTCAAGCTGTAGCATTCACACGTACTATCGGCGTCAAATGAAATGCGAACAGCGGAGCGCGTGGCAAACGGTCAAGTTTAGGCCGTCTGCCTGTCGTTATTAATTAAAGGCGCGCTCTTCCGGTTTGCGATAGTTTTCTTTTGTTTTATTTGACTTCGCTTTTCCGCTGGAGTGCCACATTCACCGGTCACAACTTGCACAGCGTGGTTTCGCTGGCGGCAGCGAGTGAAGCGAGCGGTCCTATTTCCCTGGTCAACCTTTATTTTTTCGCAGAACAGGCGCTTTAGCACCACTATGATGGCAGAAAAATCGAAGCGCTGCAAGCCAGGGCTCTATCAGCGCTCGCTTTACATACGCGGGCGACAGCCGCTGCCGCCAGAGGAACTGCGCTGCGCCAGTGGCGAAGGGAGAGAACGAACTCAAGAGAAAACAAGCAAAAGTGTCGATAACCGGATGCGGGCGCCTATCGCTGCTAGCGACAGGCAGACGGCCTAAGCTGGACCGTTCGCCACGCGTTCCGCTGTTCGCATTTCATTTGACGCCGATAGTACGTCATTGCAACGAGAACGGCCCAGGCGAAAGCGTCGGGAAGAAGCTGCTGCTTCTGATCAAGGCTTTCGTCGAGGCTCGCGTTATACGGCAGCATAGCATTCTCCTGACCGCGCAGTTTTGAAAGCGAAAACTTTTACTACTCCACTCTGTAGCTTCTTCGCCGTCTGCGCGAGTTTGAAGTTAAACATGGGAGAAACCATGTGGCAGCTATGACGTCATTCAGCCGCCACCGCCGGTGCCGAAACCAAGCGCTCGCCTCTGCCTGGTCACGTGATAACCATGACGTAACTGAACCGCAGCTACACCGGAGCCGTGCGTTCGATGGTAGCCTCCGCTGCTTCTCAGCCGGTGCCAACGGATTGCAACGGCTCTCGACAATTTAACGGCATCTGTCTTCATGGGTGACCCTGGCGAGACGCCTCGTGAACTGTCTGCGTCTCAGAGGTTGCGAAGACGACAGGCTGAATCGATCATCCAGTTGACGTAGCTCACCGAGAGGCTGCTGCACAGAGACGAAGTGAGGCAAAACGTCAGCCATTACCACCAAGCAACAACCATTTCTAGCCGAGCTTCACCAGGTTTAACTTTCAAGCTTTTACTTTGGTTACTTAGGTTGAGCCGGGTGAAACCTTTGCCAATTTTTTTACCACTGTCCAAGAAATATCGGTCAGGTATGAAAAGCCCGAAGCCAGAAACCGTAGCGTTTAACAGTAAATTGTAAGCATGAACGTCACCTTATCAGTTGCGTTATTTCGCAGTTTAAACGTGCTGTTTTCCAGTAATATTTTTTGCACTGTTTTCTTATACTGTTATCATCTTCCCGCTGGAAGCTGTGCTGTGGAAACCTTGCTCGAGTTTTAATGATTACAGCCCATAGCTAGTCCTCTTCAGGCCTCCGGCTCCATCTATTACGCGTTCTGATGATAGAGCGTTCTGCCTTAGAACAAGCTTCGAAAGCTTCTGGCGGGCTGGTTAGTGCATCTTCAATATTGAAAGAATAAATCGTGTTTCTTGTTCCATCTAGTAATTTTTTTTACTTTTTCGAGATTTTTGTTTCCTTGACTTCTATAAAGCTTTCGTTACGTCGCGTTCTTTCTCTTAAGCTAACACTATCCTCCTGCTGAAAGTCTGTGCATTGTTTATGTTTAGGCTGAGGAGAAGCCTCTGGTTTTCAATGAGGCACTCCTCCCCACTTTTTCTTCTCCCAGGAAGGCACTGGCGGAGAAGTTGAAGCACGGCGACTTCTACAGACGCGTGCGGCTGCCTATTCTGGAAGAGTGCGACCTTTTGGCGCTGTCAACTCGCCTGGGGTGTCCTACGACGTGCCCCGACGAGCTCACAGATATTGAGTTTTGCAGCATCTCCGAAGCCACCCTGAAGCTTTTCTTTGATGCCCTAGCCTCGAGCAGCTGTGTACAGGCGTTCAGTGTTTCCATTGAGGAGAATCCACAGGCAAAGATAGCACTCCTCTGCGATATGCTCGTGGCCAACCGGTCCATCAAAAGCCTCAATATCGCACTCATGAGGGACAGTTGGCTGGTCATTCAACAACTCCTGAACGCCATCCAAGCTAACGAAAACATAAGCAAACTAAAGATTAGCGTCAGTGGCGCCAAAATGGGTGCTGCCTCAGCAGTCTCAGAGTTCATCGCTCGCAACAGAACAATCACAACGTTCATGCTGTGGATGGGAGGACTGAGCCGTGATGACCTAGTTGAAGAAATCGCCCGAGGAATGCTGACCAACCGGACCATAGTGGAACACGGAGATGGAGGGGCAGCCTGGGAAGGCTTCAGCTACCCAATTTTTGAAGCTCTGCAGAGGAACCGGGTTGCCTTGAATCGTGCTGCGGACTTCGTTTTGGGGATCAGAGACAGTCGGTGTGCGGAAGCATTCGAAATTTTTTCTAGGACATCTCGCCTCATCGCACTCGTCATGGAGACTTCTGGACAAAACGAACGCGAGGCTGTGCACGCAATAGCCTCAGCAGATAAGTTCTTGCGAGACAATAGTCTTGACATCAAGGGCGCTCTGCAGTGTGCAACCCTGCCGTTGGCGCAACGAAATAAGATTGGCTAACTGCCGATGGCTGACGTGCCACCGGTCGTCACCTCAAGATTTTCAAGGTCCTCAGCTAGCTTCGCTTCTTGCAGTCCCTCGGCCAGATCCTCATTATGAAAGGGACAAATTTAACGACTTGGAGGTCGCAACGCATTCGGTGGAACTTGTCTAGTGCCATTTAGAACACCTGTTGAGAATAATAGCTGGTGACATTTTCTATTAAACCAGTGTTAGCAAAAAGGCCTGGGCGAACTGTGGTTTGAACATCCTCTTGAAGAACAGTGCTACTACAGAGTATGCCTTCGATGCATATGTGAGAGATTTGATTCTTTCAGTTCCCCACGCTGAACTGTTTGTTGCCGAAAGAGAATGCAATATAAGGCACTGCGAAATGTAACGTTCAAAGCTCAGTGGATGTTGCAGCACCATATTTCATTAACCAAATTGGCATTAACGTGAATGCTGTTTGCACGTTTTTCAAGAATATGCTTGAAACGACGTGAAGGAATGTGTACAGACCTGTTAGTTGTCCGAATTTTACTGGCAGGTAATGATTGCACCCTGCACCACAAATTTACTGTCCAAAAAGTACTGAATGTTTTAGGATGCATGAAATATTTTTTTAACTGTTTTACCTCTGCCAACACTCGTTCAACTGAACAAATTGAGTGAGCCGCATTTTATCGGCTTTGGTCATCGTTGGAAGGGTTTGATTTTTATGTACAAACTACCATCTACTGCTTCATTGCAGTTTTCAGATATTAACTTAAATTCAGAGACAAACCATATCTGCTAACGCACAGAAAGGTTTGCTTTCGTGTGGTTCGGCACATTCAGAAACAGAAAAAAATTGCCAGCTTGTGCCTAAGCCGGATTTTACCAAGCCGGATCGCCATGCAGTGCGTTTTAGCTTTAACATTAAGCTTCAACAGCTGCGTTCCGTCGGCTAATTCTCTACAGCGTTAGCTGGAAACTTTCTCAACAAGGTGGAAAATATTAAATCTCGCAAGACGAATACGCTTCCGTCTAAGATGACGAAGCCCACAAAGGTGCTTTACACGCGTTAACAAAGTCGCTCAACGAAAAGGTAGGCCGTCGCGGTGGTTCAATTGGTAGGCTTCGATCCTGACCGTGTCGGTCGCATTTCTATGGAGGTTAAATGCTAGAGGCGGCTGTACCATGCGATGTAAGTGCGCGTTAAAGAACCCCAGGTGGTCGAAATTATTCGTAGCCGTCCTTTACAGCATCTCTGATAGCCTGAGTCGTTTGGTGACGTCAAACCCTATTTACCCATTCAACCAAAAGGTGAGAAAAAGGCATTAGATTATTATTTTCAAAACAGGATGGAAGTTCGCCACACAGTTTCAAAGAATCGCCGTCCGAGGAGCTTAAACAAGCGGACGCTAGAAAGAACCATGCCAGAACATCTATGATGATGCGCCACGGGGGTCGTCTATAAAACTGCGCCGACTATTCTTGGCTGAACGGGAAAGCGCAAAAAACAAGGACGTGGAATAGGTCAAACAACACGAACGCTCACTTCCAACTGATCTTTATTACATGCAAGAAACAGAATTTTGTACTCTCGATAATGCCTTGCAGGCATTATCGAGAGTACGAAATTCTGGGACCGTAAATATAGGCCGGAAGGGACATTGTGTTAATTTGCGCGCAAGGGACGCTAAACTACCGATAAAAATGTGTCGGGTGAGGGAATTTTCCTACTCGCTGAAATTCATAAAACAGAAATCACCGTGGCTTAACGAAATCAAAATTCTTGGCACTAGGAGGTAAACTGTGGCACGTGGGTTTTTCATTACCAGAAATTCTGTGTTGTGGAGGCGTCCCTTTTTTGGCACAAAATTGCTGGTTCTGAAAAACTCACGTGCTACAGCTTACTTGCTCGTACCATCTACGCCTCTGCAGGAGGGCACTCTTCCCGGGTCCCGCCAAGGGTATCGGCAGAACCGAGGAGCGCCACCTCAGACGGCTCCACTCCGGGTCTTTGTTAAGTACCGCCATGCTGAGACACGTGGATCCGTCATTCATGGGAGGTGAAAATTCTGCGGGCGGTGTGCTGACCTATACCACATGACTTTCAATGAACTTCGAATCATCCGCTTGCCACAGCTGTATGAAGCTTTACTTCTACAGCGGTATAAAGCCAGAGTTAATCACAAATACTGCAATATGCTAAAGCTATCAGGATTACAATGCAAAGAGCCGAAGTACTCTACACGAGCGACACCCAAATGGTATGTGCCTAAGATGCGAACAAATTATAGTTATCAAATGTTGAGCTACACTCTCCCGCATCAATTAAATAACGAGTCCGAATTAATGCACAGGTAATGCTAAATTTGTTTTTTCTTCATCTTGTTAATCTTTTTCTGGAAGTGCTAATTATGTTGTGTACCACTGCAATGCCTTTGTGGGGTGCGTCGGCCTCGTCAAGCCTTCCCATTGGCTTTTTGTTCGCGCACCCAACATCGTCATGATGTTAAATAAACATGATTCTGAATCTGGTGTGGGCCTGCCAGCACAATGCACATATAGGCTTTACAAGTCAGCCAACTTGGGAGGGCTGGGAGGCGGCCCATTCCAGCTCGGACCTGGAGGCCCAGCGGGCCCTGGTCCAGACAGCACGGGCAGCGGCGGCGGCCAACAGCGTCCCCGAATAGGAACTGCCACCCAGCGCAACGACCATACCCGTGTCCATTTCCCAATTAAGTGCAGTGCAGTAATAAACGTTTTCTCCTCCTCAAGCATTTCTGGAGAAAAGCATTTTTTAGCTCGAAACTATTCATGGATGCAATTTTTTCATATAATGTAAGATTTCACGAAAACAATGAATACATCCGCAGAAACCCGACTGCAGTCTTGTAGTTTTTTTTTCTATTCGCGTTGTTGCTAACGTTAAAAGCGTTCCCCATTGGTTTCTCACTGTTCGATGCGAACGCTGGAAACACATTAAAAGAAATACTTTGCTAGATATCAGAATCATGGACTATTACCTGCAATATTTTCTTACCAGTGTCCTATAATTTTCCAATTTTCAAAATTTTTTCCCGACAAAGCTGGATTTAGTTGTTAAGCGTACCTTCTAAAGAAAACGGGATATCCATGCGTCAGAGACACTTCAGTGTCATTGAATACCTATATCTTATCGAAAATATTTCTGCGGGATTTCGTATGCAGGGAGCAAATACTTGGCTTATATTCAATCTTTTCGTAGCGTTTTTTTGTTTTTTTCAAGTCTCCGCCTTCACAAGCTGCCACGTGAAGGCAATAGGCCCAGATTAAATTTGCGGCGTGTCTGTTCAGCCTCCTTTATTTGGTCTCTTATGTTTTCGCTATTAGTTCTACTGAAACTCAGAAAGACCTTACCATACCCAGCAATTCTGGACAAAAATATTTTTGAGCGGTAAATACTAGTTTATGAGAGCAATTTTTTACATTTCACTATAACAAACATTATATCTGCGGATCTCTCGTGGGCAGGCTTGCTTTTGTTTTCACTAATATTTTTGCCATCGTCAAAAGCGTTCCCAATTGGCTTCCTATGGCTGTCTTAACTGCTCGATTTGATAGTTGGAAGCACTATAAAATATTTTATACATATAGGAGGGATGTACCATTGCCTGCAATATTTTTATTAGCATTATCTTTGTTTTCCAATTTTACATATTTTTGTGCAAGAATGTAGAACCACACGCACGCACACGCGCACACACACAGACACACACACACGCTCACGCACACACAAATGGAGTGCTGGAAATGGGTAGGGTACGCACAATGAATAAGAGCAGCCACCCTTTGTTTCGGGCCTCCAAGATACTGTAGCGCATAGAGTGTAGCAGACACTTAGCGGGCGAGAATACCCTTTAATGAAGTTATGAAGTGGCTGCCTGCCTGGTGTGCAAAGTCTGCAAACTTGTGTAGGTTACTTGGTCTCTATTGTGGTCTGGGAAACAGTATATAACCGTCAGAGCAGGCCTTTAAAGCTTGCGTTCAGTTGCACAAAACTGCCGTGGGAGCAGTGAGACTTCGCGAAGCAACATTTCCGTTTCCGTTCTGCTACTAACGAGTATATTCTGTAACATCCACCAAAACATTTCCTAAACACATGCCTAGCGGCACACACGTGGAAGAAATAATACGCGTCAAGCCACAGAGGGCAGACACGAGATGTTGAAGAATAGGTGTTAAAGGGGGCGATGTTTCTAATGATAGTTTTGATGCGGAAACCCGGCTATGAAATCAGCTCTCTTGAAACCAGTAAATCCGGTGCTAAGAAAGGTATAGGGAATCCAGCTTCACAATAACAACTGGAGACGGCACTTTTGTCTTGAATTAGGAAGAATTTACTGAAATAGATCATATTTTAGTTACAAATTACCTTACAATGCGGTAGTTTTATCGCTCGTCGAATAGGCTGCATTGATGTATAGTGTTACATTTCTGGTTTGTAGCGAATCATATGACAAGCAATGGTGAATGCTAAAGACATACACAGCACTAACTTCTCACAACTTTGCTGGAAAAAGCCCCAACTATTTATGCATGCTGCATTGCTGCGACACCAAGTGATACACGTGTAATCAATTGGAACGAAAGTGATCACGTTCTATGATAATTACCTACAAAGAAGGTGATTACCTGTCTTTCTATTGCATTACACGGGTGTCGTTTGGTGTCACGGCAATGGAGCCTAGATAATAATTTTTGCCCTCTGTCAGTAAATTTCTTGGAAGTTACCAAACTTTGCGTCCTCGTTCACCGTAGTTTGTCTTCTGATGACACAGTACTCAGAAATATAAACCAACAAGCCAAAGTTTTGACTTTACTGTAGTGTTGCATCGTGTTACCCTAGTGTCGATGGGGCTGACAATTAAAAAGCGTCCAACCTCACCCGGAGAAAGCAACATTCGCAATATCATTGCTTCAGGTGTGCCCAGTCAGATTAAACTGCTGCGTGTCGGGAAATGCTGCCAGCTATTATATGTTGTGAAGACTCGGCAATATTTCTCACAGTTGATTCGAAGGCACGTGTGGCTCGTAAGGATAAACGAAATAAAACTATTAATGAATGTGACCTATCGCGTGAAGGAGGTCCCCTGTTTATCTTCTACAAATTCCGGCACATTCTAGAGGACTATCTCATCCAAATCTACCCTTTCTTCTCAAGAGAACACTGAACTGATTGCCCGGAAATAAACATGTGTTCCACCTTTTATCGCTTCCCAACAATTCTGGTGCAAGTGATGGCCTCAACTCTTATGATTAAGCATGAGCCTTAAGAAAGCGAAAATCTTACTCACCTTCCAGAAAAAGAACTCTCTACAAAACAGAATAAAAAAGCTTATGCAGAGCAAATTGAATTAGTTTGGCTAGGTTTCAGGCCCAAAATATATGCTGAATGGAATAAAGTAATTCCCCTTTTCCCCTGCGCGTTGATGCTAGTCGAAACCAAATAAAAAATATGTGAAAATGGGATCGAGATCAGTTTAAAAAAAAATAGGTGTAGATAAGAAGAAAAAAGCTTTATGATTCTCAAACTTATGCCAACAAAGATTAAAATGAGGAAGTGGTGAGCGCCTATGTTCACCACTGCGTTTCAATTTATTGCGTCTTATTTCTTTGAAACGATATTTAATACTGAATACTACCTTTTTGTTCACGGCTTCTGGCTTAGCTGACAGAAATTATATTTTAATCCTGATTATACTGTTCTTGCTGTAACAACATTGGAGACGTGATATACTGTTTGACAAAATTGAGGCCTTTTAAAATCAGGACAATTTTTGTTGGACTGTGTGAACTGCTTCTTAAATAGGCACGAAAATTGTGTCGGCTATTTCAGGTTTTGAGAGGAGTCTCTTGATTGAATTTCTTTAATATACAGAAGTATATTTCAACGATCTGTGTCGCTTCCGTCATTCCGGTCTAGTGCTTTTTGTTTTCGTCCAACTGTTCAATCCAGGACCAGTTGGGCAAAGTTGTCTCTACCCATATCTAAAGCTGCCTGTCACTTCTTTTAAACTGAGGAGCTTCGGATGATATGCATTCCCAAAAAACCACTAATCTATCAAAATCTTGGTGTGGGCTGGTCGGTGGTCCACATTAAGTAAAAGTGGTGCTGCGCAAAAAAAACAGGGACAGAAGAGGAAGACAAACTACAGGACTAGCGCTATCCGGTTCTTTGTGTCTTCCTCTTCTGTCCCTGTTTTTTGAGCCTTATTACTTTTACTAAAGATCGCTAATCACCGGGTCTGCACTATCACTAACAGCTTTTTGTGAGAACCAGCAACTCAGAGTTGTCGCTTGTTAGTAGTTTTCGATTCGTGCTTCCTTCCCGATGAGACACCCTGTCTATGTGGCACTATGGGTTTCTATGCCAGGCTGGCATGTCCTATAAATGTGATTAACCTGCAAAAAGCCAAATAAATTTCGCCACTCAGGACAAGTGGGTAATTTGACCCGCTAGCACCGGTAGAAAAGGAAATTGCTGAAGCGGTCATTAGTCCCCCTTCAATGCTTTCAATCAGTCTTATAACCTAAAGCTGCAAAAAACTGGATCAGACGGAAACAAAAAAAATTGCAGCCGATCTGTTAATAGAGTGTAAGTGCCACCACCAACTGCGTTGCAGGAAACGCGTGGCACATTCTAGGACGTCACAGAGATGGGAGTAGCGGCATTCTTTCAATGGGTATCAGCCTAATCCCTCGGCAGGTGAGCGTTGTCACCATTGCCTGCTTCTGTTATCCGAGCTGTACGTCGGTCGAGGTTTTCCTATCTGATTTCGCGATAAGAGGAGCCCCGGTCATCAGCTGCTTTTTTTTTCTCAAATTTGGCTGCGCGCTCAACCTCCCTCGCTTCCGGTGCCGTTTTATAGACCTCTCCAACGGGCAAGGAGAATGTCGCAAACCGGTTTTGCTGCGCTAGCGCTAGCGCGAGGTGCACACAACAGCCCAGTAACGCGGAAATTTGATCTAGCAGGTTCATGCTCGAAGCTTTTACCAGCGCTGCGACAGGGGAGAGGGAACAAGAAGAGACGTAAGGACAAGCGCTACTAACAACTCAAAGTTTATTGAAACTTTTTTGACAGCGTTGTGCGTGTGTGTGTGTGTGTGTGTGTGTGTGTTATGCCTTTTTCCCCTTCTCTCTTTCTCCTTTTAGTCCCACTAATCCCTCTTCCCCAGTGCAGGGTAGCCAACCGGAACCCCTTTCTGGTTAACAACCCTGTCTTTCCCTCCTCCTCTTTATCTATCTGTCTATCTATTGAAACGTACATCGGTAATATACTCTCATATGAAAACCAGAAGCGCATGCGCTAAGCTTTCCCGCAAAAAAAACGCAAAAGGTACTGCTATGAATCCGAATATTAAACTTCACAATCATGGATGGTTACTGACGGAGTGCTTACATCCGTGTCGCTATTTTTGTGAATACAATACGCTTCACAGAATTCCCTAGAAAATTTATCTTGATGCCTGACATAATCTTCGCCTTATTTAGAACCGGATCGCATATTTTTTTTTATCCGACACTTTCGGCACACTATGGGATCACTAAGATTAGTCTGTAATGTAGGACCAAACAGCCCAGCGAGAAATGTGGCGACGCCCAAGGAGCCCTTGCTGGAAAGGCCTATAGGCCACAGCACTCGCCCATTCTTTCTCGCTCTTAGGAACGCCTTCGGGCGCCTTGGAAGCCTTCTTACCTTCGTTTGGGGCCTCAAAAAGCTACCATTGCCGACACAGTCGATCTTTCCGGTCCTATTACACGTCCGGGTCGACATCACAACCACGGCTGCAGTGGCAGCGCAGAACTACCTCATGAATTATTGCGATGATGATGATTATGATGATCATCAACTATCTCCTTCCGTTTTGCATCGACACGATGGAGTGGCCCCAACTTTGCGCACAGGCAAAGGGGAGGCCTGCTTTTCGGGTCTCAGGCGGACAACTACCTGAGTATCCAGTATGTAAGGAACTAGCGGGCAAATCAAGCGTAAGAAATGGGCCTGCGCAGGGCATGTACTGCGAAGGTAAGATAACGGATAGTTATTAAGTGCAATGGACTGCATTCTAGGAGAAGGCAGGAGTAGCAGGGGGCGGCACAAAGTTGGGTGGGCGGATGAGATTGATGGCTTAAACCGTAGCGAAAGTACGCAGTTTTTCTGAGACTGCGATGGAATGTTGAGGGTAGACCAGCTTCCCAAGCGAAACCTTGCGACCTACAGGCATGCGGAAATAACAAAGGATCATCACAATTCCGAACTAATGTTCATGATAACAATCACTCCTTTGATCTTAGAACGATAAATTACAGAGTAGCGAAGCTGCGAACAAATTACGGTGAACAAAGTCTAAAGCTTTTGAACAAGAATAAGTACCTTGTGACAGTATTTGAGCGGCACTCGTGAGCAGCTGCTTTTAAGGGCGCTTTGACTGAAACAACGCCTCTGTAAGTTCATTGAATGTACGTGCTCTTTTATTCGAGTAATGAAAAATGCCATTTTTTAAGACGTGTATTAGGCATGTTTAGTTCTTTTCTTCTTTAATTTTTTTTGTGTAGAGTTGCCTGTGCGTCGCGAAGTAAGATGTCGAAATTGTCAGTATTATGAACTTGGTTTTATGCTTGTTTGCTCTTTTCTATGTATGATTTGCATATATGCTCTGGATATATGCTTTGTCTACTTTTCTGTTCTCTCTCTGAGTAGAGGTTGCATTTGTGTCTTGTTTGTACAGAGATGTTTCCTCTGCGTGCAGTTTGTATGGGATCCTGGACCCAGTCAGGTGCAAGAAAGCACCTTTTGTCTGCAACCCTTTAGTTTCTTGTGCAAGGAAACTAAGAGCACAAATAAAGAAAGAAAGAAATCTGCGGGGATAGTGCGGCCGCAGCTGGGACAGGGCAGGATTCATTGGAGAGATGTGCGAGAGGCCTTTGTCCTATAGAGGATGTAGTCAGTGGGTGCTGATGTCCAGTATGTCGGACAAGAAATATATCCTGCCTAAAATCTTTTCCTTCTACTTAGGCCCAACAAAATGCATTGCTAAACGCGATGGAAAGCTTGCTGTCGCTTTCACAGCACGTTTCATACGATATAGCTGGGAAAATGTCGCTCTGCCTTATTATTCTCCATTGCCCAGGAACACGCAGTGTGTTGCACGCCATATCCGCCTGTGAATAAGCACCTACAGCGTCCTACTGGTGAGTTTCAGTTTCTTGGTCGGTGCGATGATTGTTCCTGACAGCGTGCAAGCAACATTGGGCCGTACGGCGAGTAACCCGATTTTGCTTACGCAGACTTTGAAGAAAAGTAGACAGGCAGTGCTTACGAAACACAATGTTTAACTCAACTGTGCGTGCGAGAGTAACATTTTACTGCCGTTGTGAGGTTTCCTGCCGCAATATTCCAGAACATTGTTTACTGTTGCTTTTGTTTTCCAAACTACTTTGGAGCTCTCACTTGTCTTCACGTTTGACCGCTAAAATGAGCTACCGAGATTCCAAGCACCGAATTCAGTCACATTTTCCTTCTTTAACCTTTTGCAGTTTTCTTGGTAGTGTCTCTGAAAAGTACCTGTCTTGAATGAGCCCCGTTGCGAGCATAAAATGTACAGCCTGTATTTCACGGTGCATCTAAAAGAATATATTCTTCTTAAAGGGGTGTATTTTTAAGTACAGGGAACCACACCAGAAATTATTAGTTCTAAATAAATGTCGCCGCTAACACAGCAACCGTAACAGTGAAAAAAACTAACGCCTGAAATAGCGTCCGAGGGCAAGATTCAATCGCAAGAAGGACAGTCGGGATGTGGAATAGTATTTTATAATATCATTCCAAAACGAAAGCATCCGGCGAGAGGTTACAATAATGGCTGATAGGATAAAAGAAAACAAAACTCTGTGGGAACCTTTGTTATGGCAGTTGAACGGACGATATGCATACAATTATGTCTGCATGCAACATGAGGGTTCCGACAGGTTGTCTTCACCGGCGGGTATGTATTTGCATAAAAAAGAACCTGCCGTCGTGACTGACTGGGCCGTGCAGAGGGTCCTGAGCACACGGTGAACGGGGTAATCTCGAATGCACATGTTTCACCTGTGCTTTTTTACGCTGAACTACTTTAGAGGTGGCTTCCAATGGCATTAGGAAAAAAAAATCAATGCCTATCGCAGCCAGTCTTGCGAACCATGGACCAATGATGATCAGAGAGAAGCGTGAACAAATCCCTCCTTCATGACACGTCACTAGTGCTAAGGTGTTTTATAGCGATAGCTACATTACGGTAGCATTTCGAGCCTTCAGCGTGGCGGCGCCGTGGCGGTGGCGGCACCGCCAACCTGTGGCTGCGCTGCCACACTGTCACGTGGTTGGTTACGTGGTGCGGAGCAGCTGCCGGCGGAGCGCCGCCATGACTGATCACGTGGCTCGTCACGTGGTTGGTCACGTGACCAGCCACGTGGTGCGGAGCAGCTGCTGCTGCCGACGGCGCGGCGCGCCCGTGAAACTGAGCTGCCGCAGCTGTGCGCATGCGCCGCGTCAAGTGGGACGAAGGTGAAGAAGGAACGCCCAGCGAAACGGAGCGGCGAAATACTGACTTTGCAATTCAACTGAGCAAGTTCCACTGTCCAGCTGTGTGCTATCGCGTTCCTCCAGGTTTAACCAGAGCTAAACCACCGCCATTTTTTTTCTTGCGACTGCACATCGGCGCCTACTTACATGTCATGCAGAGGGTCTTAGTCCAAGTAAGACACGTATTGTGCAGTCAGCATTGAAAGATTTAGGTACCTTTCTGGATCACCTGGAAAAACGATCAAAGATGGAATCAGTCTCACAGAACAGCGAAGCGCGGGAACCAAAAGTAGCCAGCAATTGTAGGGGTAGAAGCATATCCATTGGAATGCTTTCGGAAAGGGCTATGTCAATTTTTGAAAAATTTATGGCTTTTTGGAATAAATGCAATGCCATCCATAAATATAAAGATGTAGATTGCTCCCAACAAGTGGATTGGAAATGCACCACGCGCAACCCTCAGTATAATTGAATACCTAATTACACTCTCCTTGAACCTGCGGATCGGATGCAACATCACTGGAATTACCTGAAATGTGGATATCAGCACAGCATTCTGCGATCATCGACTTAGATCATGTTCAAAATTCGAGTCGACTGTGAGTATGGAAACATTAAGAATAACGTCTGTCCACTAAACTCACTACGAATTGGTCACTCGCTTAGAAACAAATAGATTGACACTTTGGGTTAAGCTACAGATCTTCGCAGAGAAGTTTCAAAGCATCCTGCAAGCACTCAGTTGTCGTAGGTCTCTAGCTTCAATATAGCAGATAAAGACGAGCCTGAAATAGTTCTAACTTGTTCTTTTTTATTCTAGACGATGTGGAATTGCAGAGTAATCTCTCTGTGTGCAGAATGGCCCGGTAAAAGAACAGAAATGTTCGCCATGTGCTCGGTAAGATTAGATAGCCGTTCGTTTTCAGCGCTGACGCGGCCTTCAAAACACTCAAGAGTTTCCGTGGGAAGGAAACGCTGCGCACATGTGCTTTTATTGCAACGGTACCAACAGACTCGGCAGGACCATAAGTCCACTCCCCAAGCTACGTTTATTCAGAGACACTCATTAAGCCACATGTGTACATGCGCCTTTGGAATGCATATTGTTCTTGGCTGCTTCCTTGGTTTCATCCAAGGATGACATCTAAACGATCCGAAAACTTCTGTTAGAATGAACGAGACGCATCAAGGAGCAAAACGAAGCATGTATAACTTTTTTTTTTGCTTTCACTTCCTTTCCTTTCTGCGAAATGCAAACTCTACGGTTTCGAAGCGAGATGCCTTTTGACGATGTCATGCACATATTTTTTTTTCATTTTCTTTTGCGTTGAAGTCCTGGACACAGTTTACAGCACCACTCTGAGAAATTCAATATCGTTCGTCCCCGTCTATTTATTGACGTAAACAGAGGCCAGGACAGGCCACCATCAGTGTAAAGTATTGGATACACATAGTAATAGCTTTCAAAGCCAGCACATCCTGTTTTAACGTTTGATCGTCGTGATACTTTGAGAGCAAGTTGTTTCCAGCTCATATACTTTTGTAAGAGCGTCGTGTGAATTTGTTCGAAACTTGTCCTGTCAGTGTACTAGTAAGCACATTTCCTGGATGGTAATTTTAGCAGTGCCCACTGCACACGTATAATATGTATTTATAACTGTTACTGCAACGCTAAAATGTGTAAAAAGCAATTTAATTTCTTTTTCTTATTATTTAGACGTTAATGAGTGCAGTTGACCACGTTAAACGCAAATTTTATTTTGTAGCGCAAATTAAACGAGGAAAATAATAAGGGCCGAACAAGTAAAGAGCTGAACTGTTAACATGTGTTTTTTACAATGAAATTAACAGATATAGAGCAAAACCCTTTATTAAAAAAACTTAGAATTTAGCCGACGTTTAAAAATCGCTGGCATGCTACTCTGCGTGGGAAAGAAAACTGGGAGATAAAGGCAGGAAAAGTAAAATAAAACAAATAAAAAGGGGAGAAGTTAAAATGCAGCCATTAAATGTGTACTATGGTGCATCGGCGTGTAATGATGTGCACAATGAAGAAGAAGAAATGAAGAAGTGCACAGAAAGCCATGGGCTAACAGAGCTCACTGCGTGAAGAATGTATGATGATAACATGAAAAGTGAAATTATAGCTTCTCAAGATGCCCAATTTTTTTTCATATATGCAAATAAAACTTTCATTGCATGTGTCACCCACATACAATGATAGCGTGGGTGTTTACAAAAAGAGAGCGTAGCAGAACACTGGGGAACATGATTTCTTCGACGGGCTTAAGTGCTTATGCGAGTGTAAATACGTCGTGGTAGTAATACGAGGCCCAGTGTTTACACTCGCGTAATTTACTGACAGCTGCAGATGCCTGTCACTTCAGCTTAATTTCTCCCAACAAGTTCAATACAAAGCTAGACGCATATTCCTCAATTGCTACGATTACGACGCTGACGGGCGAGGGGGATCGGTGTAGCAGCTGAGCATCGATATTTACGTCATCAGGCAGGAACCGACGCCGAGCAGCACCCTTCATGTCTTCACTATTTACACTCCAGACTGGTACAGTTCGTGAGAAACAGAGTGAACGCCTAATGTTTCTATCACGGCCTGCTTACATAACCTCTTTAGACGTTACCATTTACTATTGACGTCACTATATATATCAATGCAAGGCTGTAGTCACCAGAGTTACACACGGAGAGTGAGGCGCTCAGCGCCCGTCTCCATGAATTCCTGCCCTTAGCACTATCCCCAAGGTGCCAGCTTCTCGACCTGCTGGCGACTAGCTGTAAGCATTATTGTTGTTAAGTGGCCGCCTTGGGAGACAGGGAGGAGAATTGGCACAATAATAACCTCTTTAAAGCTAATGCTTATGATATAGGCACGTGAATTTCCCTGTACGCATTGCTGTACAGAATTCAATACTGTGCACTGCGTAATTTCTTGTAAAGAAAGCAATGCAACATTGATGTTGACATTTTCGTGCGACTACATTTATGGAACATATTGATATTATAAAATCGTTTGCCGTGTTCAGTATTCTCTCACTACATTTTTTACTTTACTAAAATTTTCCCCAGCTAAGATGTTACCTTTTTGCCAATAAAGGCAGCGCCATTCCTGTCAGACGTTCATAGCAGGCTGCATAGCAGGCTGTTCAGTTGTAGCACTAGCTACCTCCCTGGTCGTATCTGTTTTAGAGGAGTTTTGCAGATGAATTTTCTATCATTATTTCCATTGGATGCCAGGACACTGCGGTATTAAAGGAAACCACCAGGCAGACGAGGCTGCCCGTTGTGCCCACAACGACGGGACCGCCGTTAATATCCCTGTAACGAGAGCTGACGAAAAGTGTGGGCTTCGTTCTTTGGCGATGGAGCACACACTTTCTGCACGGAACACAGGAGAGTTCTGCAACCGTCGCCTGAGGGCATTGGACCTCGTACTGCGCCTTCGTCATCCATGTGACAAAGAGCGTCGAGAAGCACCATTACTGTGCCGTCTGTGACTCGGCGTTTCCTTCACAAATCGATATGCTTTCCGGATCGGGATGGCCGACAGCCCTCTTTGTGTGGGCTGTGTCTGCGAAGAGCAATCAGTCATCTCCTGTGTGAGTGCCCTGTCTTTGTGAACGAAACAAGTAAGCTGCGTTGTGCTCTGGACCGCCTTGATACTCACCCTTTCGCAGAGGACAAGAACCTCGGTCCGTGGCCATAACAGCCGACTGCCATCAAGCCTTATGAGGCACTGTTTTGTTTTTTACGAATAACTTCCTTGACTGACGAATTGTGAATGTGTTTCCCGATCCTTTTCTCTTCTCCTTTTTAATTTCCTCATTTCCTTCTCTACTGCAGGGTAGCCAACCGGAAGCCTTTCTGGTTAATATCCCTGCATTTCCCTTTCTCTTTATCTATCTAGCTGATGAATCACAGATTCTTGGTTTCAACATAAGACCACGATGATGTCGCTGCTTACAGAAAAACGCTTATACCAATATAAGTTCCCCTTGTTAGCAGAGTAACAGGCCAGATATTTATTTTTCAGGCCAACCTCTCTGCCTTTCCTATCAATAAACCCTCTCTCTCTCTCTCTGAAGCGGGCGTTGTGAGTGAGGGAACAAACGCGAATTAATGACAATCTGGTCGAAATTAAGAGGAAGAAATGGGCATGGGCAGGGCATGTAATGTGAAGGCAAGATAACCGCTGGTCCTTAAAAGTAACGCAGTTTATTCCAAGAGAAGGCAAGCACAGAAGGGGGCGGCAGAAAATTAGGTGGGCGGATGAGGTGAAGTTGGCTTGGATATGGTGGGCGCCGCTGGCAAAGGACAGGTTTAATTGGAGAGACATGAGACAGACCTTTGCCCTGCAGTGGGTGAGTCAGGCTGATGATGGTGATGATGAAGCTCACTTGCCAGTACGCAAGCCAAGATGCGTCATCATAAGTAGCGGTATGAATGGTACCAATTGGAAGGGAAAAAATACCGGAGATCTCTGGCCTTGAGCTAAATTCATAACAGATGTACTGCTACTTGACACGTTCTTGGTTCTAAAAAAGTAATATGATTTCCCTCGCAAGCAGCGTAGTGGACAGACACACTTCATCAGCAACTTAGTTGTGGGGAACTCATGAGTTTGTTAAGGACATCAGGGTGAATGGCATTAAACTTTCCTATGCCTTACTACAAAAATGGTATTAAAACTTAAAGCTGTAGGAAGTTACTGCCCCTTTTGTGGAAATACAGACGGGTTTACTTTGCGAAAAAGGCTCAAAGGAAAAAGTATCTGCTTCGTAGCTGGCACACACTGAGATAGCAAAGACTGCCTTCAAACATGGTTCTGCTTCCAATAAGATCTGGGGAATGGAAAGGACTGAATAAACTTGAAGGGAGTTTATGCCACGAACTGAAGAATGTCAACAAGCACCCAACTTTCGGCGAAAGCAGCAGACACCAGTAGTGTGTGCAATTTTTGCTCGCTGTCAGAACTACGCCGAAGTTCTTTCAGGTTGTTTTCGTCACTCCACTCCGGACGCTGCATTCTTTAGAGTAAGGTCTGATATATGCGCATGCTTTTCGGTGGACAACGTTTTCGAAAAGCATAATCAAAGATGCTTCTGAGTCGGACATATTTTTCGCAAGCATCTGGGAGGAAAATTTGATTTTGCTCCGAGAACGTACACAAAGTTTTTTCTCTTTTTACGAGCTCAAGGCTCTTTTCAGTGGGCGTAACCTTTTACTCTACAGAGTGTAAACATGAGAACTTCCGGCAAGGAAAAATATCTTTATTTTACAGTTCGTATAATGTGTTCAATGCTTATAGTGGTTTTAGGGGGAATCGTGTCTTCATGCAATAAGGTATGCGTGGAGTTTACATAAACATCTGTGATAAACATCGGCTGGTATACGGGCGCCATATTTGGGCAGGTAATATTAAATTGGCCCTATTTGCCTAGCTCCTCAGGTAGTCTTAAAGAGAGTATATCCAAAAAAGATAATGTTTTATGGTCGACGTCTCAATCTTGTACCGTGTTTTTGCATTTATTATTTGTTTATTTGTTTCGCGAAGGGAAGTTTCATGCCAAGGTGACAGCTTCTTTTTTTGCGCTGTGCAAAAATTAAATGCCATATCTTTCCGCATTTGAAGTTGTAGTTTTTTGCAAGCTCGAGTAGAGTGGGAAGCTGACCGAAAATTTACGGCGACCTTGTGCTTTAGCACAGTGCGTAGAATGCAAAACTGGCACGCTATGGCTTCAGTACTTGGCCTTTACACGCGTTAGAGGCATAGGGGCTTGAAAAATGCGGATCAAGTCGAACTTCGAAGGCTTTAGGGTTCTAGTTATATGTGCAGTCGTGAGCAAAATTCGTGCACCGAAGCTTGCCGCTCTGCATAAGAGCGCCACCCGAAGAAGCCCTCCGGATGTCGAGACGGGCCTAAGGCGCCTGTCTTGACAGCAGTAGGGGTGGAGGGGGCTGCCTACCTTCGCCTAATACTTCACGCAAGGTGGTACATATGACATATAGAGAGTGGAAGCGAGATCTGGGTGTAGTTTCTCATGGGCTCGTAGTAGCTTTGGCCGCTTTCGCGGCGGTGGCTTAGTGGTTTGAGCATCCGCCTCGCATGCGGGAGGGGCGGGGTTCGATCCCCAGTGCCGCCGGGTAACCACCCTTGATACATTCTGTACAAGCTTTCCCCTGCCAGGTGCTCGGCTTGTTTATTCTGAAATGCTTGAAAAATGGGTCTTTGACCCCACCTTGTGAAATGACAAAGTACCTTGTGCCATGACGCTCTTTGGCCAAAGATGCCCTTGCGCCACAAAAATTCATTTTTATCATCATCAGCTTTTTATTGTTGTTAGGATCGGTGTAATTGCACTTGGAAGATCATAGTGATATCTGTTTACTTAGGCCACCCCTGTAACTTCAAGCAATCTCTCACATCCGTTGCCTAAACACTCCTGTTGCTAACATAGAGAAATGCTCCACTTGGTGAGATCAGCAAGCACGACTGCTGTAGAAGCGCCGTGAAATCAAGAAGGAAACAAAGCGCCCCACAACACAATTCGTTACGAGAGGTAACTAGCCCTAAAAGCTCTTCGACAACGATAAAACTATACCATCGATTGGTGTATTTGTCAAATTGCGTGCTTTGCTTCGATAGCTCATTCAACGACGCAGTGGGGAAAAGTGGCCTATAGTGGGTCCTGAAGGTGGGTGACGATTTTCAGAACCACGTTACATGCTACGGTTAAGGTTGTGGTCACTGCGTCATCAAATTCATTTTGTGCCATGGTCAACGGAGTAGCGGACAAGATGCGCAACTGCGCTGCTGTGTACATAGCGCTCGAAAAAAATGCCTGACTGTGTGAGAACTCGTAGGTAATCAATCACCGTGCGACCACCGTAGGAGTGAGAATAAACGACATGATCCATTTACCCTCATGCAGGGGTTGCCATTAACTGAGAAAACTAGCCTGAAAGAGCAGATAAATCTCCATCCCGTATTTCGGTGGAAAATGAACGCCTGTACGTGAATCAAAGAATGTTTTGCCGTCGTCTATACAACACTGGTTAAGCTAACAGGCTTTGGTTAGTAGAAAAGTTCATCGAAGTAAAATGATAATAGCTTCATCAACTTCTCGCCATCGTTCTTCGGTTCACCATCAAGTAAAGCATCGTAGTGCACACGTGTGTCAGCATCTAAAGGGTGGGGGTCAACAGCAGTGTTTGGCAGCGCATTTAACCTGCATTCTGAGCGCGACTTGCGCCCCTCACTGTCTTGCCGCATAACATTTGTTGCAGCTAAAAGAGTGGTTCATTCCGGTTGCTGAGGCGAGAAGTCCACCGCCTTACACCTGACGGCACAGCAGAGACTGCGCGTAAATAGCAATAATTACTGAAGGAAGCGTAGCACAGTGTTACACCCAAGGCACCTGGGCATGGGCAGCGTCAATTTGATGAGTTCGTAAGTCAGGCGTTCCGTGCATCAAGCATTCTGCGCAATACTGAGTACTTCGTCGAAGCAGTCAGGATGCTGTGTCTGTCTTCCTTAGTGTCAGCCAGCTAGCACACAGATCCGTATATGGAGCCGTTGAATTTGGGTGTCAGCTTACACGAACCTGTATGATATTTTGGTCGCAGTGGACTTGGCCCAAAGATTACACCCTCGCAGTCAAAATAATTTCAGGATTGCACTTTCCTTGGCTTATGGGCGCAAATACAAAAACATTTCCCTGTCCCCTCGTTCCCCCTTCATTTATTTTTATTGTTCTTAAATTTTTGTAACGTTTGTTTGCTTTGAATTTCATTTTTATAAATATTTATATTTTTATTACTTATTGTTTACTCTAATTTTAATTTTTGTTTTTATTTTGATTCCAGGTTTCTTTTATTTCATTGCATATATGTCGCTTAAACACTGTTGCTGAATAAAGTTTTACAATTTGTTTTATTTGCCGTACAACTTATGACAGTCGGAGCGGACCACTTCCGTCCGCAAACTTCCGTATACAACTTGAGTCCATGACACTCATGAGCCAAGCAAGGCTTACGCCTTAATATGAGTGAAAGATTGCGCAAACAGCTGGGCAGAAACTTCTCCCAATGCTCTTCTGTTTCACTTTCCTGCTCTAGCCGAAGCAAGCTACCAAAACAAAATTTCCTTCCTGATCTGCCAACCTCACTTTCTGCCAAAGTCGACTTCCTTTCTTTCCTTGTAACGAGAATAATGACATTTCAACCAATCGAAAAATCAATTACTTGATTAGGGCAATCATTTGAAACGGCCCTTAACTGATCAGCCTGTGCAGGAATAACGCTCAGAAGTGCATGCGTGTTTCATTTGCACTGGAAACTAGAATTGAGCACAGAAATAATTCTACTCACCTTATTACCATCTAGAGCTTTGACACCTAGCAAGCAGAAAACAGCTGTAACAGGCAAACACTTGTTTGGGGGTGGTTTAGAATGCATCATTGGGGGTGGGGGCAGGGTTTTGGCTCTACGCTAAGGGTATACGGCTTCCTCTGCTCGAATGAATGCTGATAAGTTAACATAGAACACTGGTCTAGGTTCTCAGTGCCACTTGTCTTTATCTGTTCTTTGAATTCGCCCATCGATAATATTTCGTGAAATTTGTTCCCCCCTTGACGATAATTTTGTTCTTTCTCTTTGCGAACCTAACCGACAAATACTAATGTTTAGAGTTTGATGGCACTGTAAAGCGATATTGATGAATTTTTATCCGGCTTTTAACGTGCTATAGGAGAGTACTGCAGACACTTTTCTGAGCAGAATGACTGACCCTCAGAGAGAACAATGCAGCAACACCAATACAATCGCTGCTAGCTGGTCATGGTCGAGAAAAGGGCCGATTGCTTTTTAAAGGGCAAGAAAAAAGAGCTCGTGCATTCCCCAAATATACGCTGGGACTGCCACATGTTTGTCGCAATTGATCTCATAACGGCTGCCTGTCGTGTTTGCATTTCCCGCGAGACTAATCTGTTTTATCGACCCTCTGCAAACGTTCCTTGTTCCTCACGTCCTGCCTTGAGCAAATTTGCTCCTGGTAAAATTGGATCATAGCCGCACACAATACCAAGTGTTTTGTGGACGTCGTCGATACCTTATTTCCTCATGCACACAAAACTGGCTAATTTATTTCCAGGTACTAGATTATAGTGTTTGCAAAATCTGAGTTTCTGTTTCTCACGTCCTACCTTGACCAACTGCAGAACGATCTGCACGTGTTCTTTCATCCACAAATTCTTCGACTCTTGGTAACAATTGTATACCATGCGCTTTGTGGACGTCCTTGAAACCTCAATTTCTCATGCGCACAAAAACTTGCTAATTTGTTGCCAAGCACTAGAATATAGTGTTTGCAAAATTTGAGTTCCGGTTTATCACTTCCTACCTTAGCCAACTGCAGAACGATCTGCACGTGTTCTTTCATTCACAAATTCTTCGAGTCTTGGTAACAATTGGATAACATGCGTTTGCACAGTACCATGCGTTTTGTGGACGTCCTGGAAGCCTCATTTCCTCATGCCCAAAATGCTGGCTAATTTCTATAATCTGCTACAGCTGTTGGTTTTTTTTTTATAGAGCGCTGGAGCAGATGCGCTTCGCTTCGATGCGCGGCCTCGCCGGATGCGCTCGCGCATTGTGGAGAGCGGCCATGCTGAGCCGTGTTCGTACTAAAGAGGACGATTCTGCACCTGAGCTTAAAGCAAGTCTTCACAATTAGCAAGCTTCTTTAAACGAGAGGACACCAATAAACTGAAATGGGCATTAACCAGTGCTTCTTTGAGCAACACTGCCTGTTTACAATGCAGCTTCTATAGTTTGTTTAATATGTATTATGATACTGTTTAGCAGCATAACTTCAGCGCATGATGTTAACTTAAGAAAGCTGCTTTTATTTCGTTTTTCAGGCGCCTATGTCCAGAAGAAAGGTTTGCAATCAGTGTAGTTATTTTGTATTGTCATTATTCAAGAATTTCTGCAACATATAACGTACCAGTGTGGAACAAAAAAAATTAAGTGAAGAAAATCACTTCAAAATTGTTTTTAAGGAACACAGAGAATCGCATAGATCTGAGCCCTGTCATGCAGCTGGCATTTTAATCCCAGCAGAGACCCGCTGCAAATAAACAAGCCTTGTGCTCAGTCGTTCCTTAGAAAACAAGTGGGGCCACTACCCAGAATTTTAAGTTTTCCTTCGAGTTCAAAATTGCTGCACTACTGTTCGGTGAAAATCACCGTCTTCATTCGACCACAGAAAGCTGCTGTTTCTTGAAGACAGACATAAAACAGTAACTAGCAACGGAGAGAAACACTTCAGACTTCCCGTCTGGTTCAGAATAAAAAACAATCTTCTTTCTTAGGTTCAAAATCCATCAACTGTAGTTTAGTTGCCCACGCCATTGTTGTCAAATAAATTTTTCTTTCTTCGTGCAATAACATTGCCTGAATAAAAATAAACGTGAGTTTTGCAGTAAATTCCCGAGGGTAATCTACTGCACTCGGCAATTTTAATCACCCTGTTCGTGTGGTTTGCAGTTTGCTAAGGATCAAAAGGCGGATAGCGCAAACAAGGTTACCGCAAAAAAATCAAATTAACCGGGACGCGTAGCGCTCTGTGGCTGAGCGCAGCTCGAAAACGTGGGCTGCACTTTTCTTGCCATATACTCGTTATTTTAATCGTGAATGAAAGGGATAACGACCCTCCCAGACCTCGTGCGGCGCAAAATATGGGGTTTGCAAGATATTGCAGACCTACTTAATGCATTTTTCCTGCACAAGGATGAAAGGAGCAGATGAGCTAAAGTTAAGGTTTGCTAACTAGACGAAAAATTGGGGCATGCTTAAACTCAAGCCACGTTCCCATCGCCTACTGAATTATAGATTCCTAATTACCGTACTCATAATTATTCATGTATGCATAAGCAATGGTCTTTACACGCCTCACTCTGTCTAAGGCCACAACGGATTCACTAGAGGTCCATTTATTAGTCTTGAACCAACTGGCTTTCGTGGCCTATGCAGTTTCTGTGGAACACTGTTTGAGTTCTGCCTTTTCTAAAACAAAAAAACGCCTCCCTGGACTATGGGTAGCGCACTCGTTTCGCATTCTGAAGGTCCTGGGTTCGTTCCCGAACCAAACTCAGTTTTCTTTCAGCACAACTTTATTAAATCTTTGCTTCGATCAGGATTTTTCGCTCGTAACCAACGGCACCAAGCAGACGGTGGCGACAACGACGACTTTGGATTTTCTGCGACAGAGGACCCTTATCGCTGCGTCTCTGGAACTAGAAATTTTAAATTAAAGACGTAAGCAAACCAGGATGGCTGTTTAGTTAACGAGAACCTTGGCAACATTTGGTTGTTCGCACGGCATTGTTCTACAAATATCAGCACAGCCGATGATGCTAAACGCACTTAACTGAACCCTTAATTGACACCTGTAGTATGCCGTGTACCGTGTGATCGTTACCGGTACCGTAGCACCGGAAACTGCGCGCAGCCAATGCGCATGTGCAAATCATGTTGACGACGCCAGATGGCGCCAGGTAGCCCGTAGGTGCGCGTTCGCCTGCAGCATCGGGACCAATCAGCGCGGGCTCACTCGAAGTGGGCGGGCTCCCGGTACTCCGGTAACGGTAACGCTAGCACGGTACACGGAATGCTAAAGAGAGCCTGAGAGCTGAATACTGCCTTCTTAGGGGACTTTAGTAGCACCTTTAAACAGACTGCCGTATGGTTTCCAGAATCCTTGACAGACTCGCATATTTATTCTTCACTCCAATTTTAGGGGAAGGGTGTTGAGGTAAATTTTACTGCTTTAGTTGTTTAGCCCTCTTTGCGACAAAATCCGTGGTGCGCGTGCGTGCGTTTTTGTGACGCAGCAACTCTATGGCAGCCTCCTTTGATGGGCGCACATGCGTTGCACTCGTCTTGTGCTAGGTGTTCTTCTCTTTTGAGTCGTGGTTTTAGCGCAACAAAACATGTTCTGTAGCACATGCACGACCCTACAAGTAAAAATGCATCTCCCTCCAAAGAGCTACCAAACGCCAATCCATCGTCACAGTCTAGAAACTCCTCTCACTCCCTTCCTCATAAAGGCCTCTCCATTTACCACTCTACCCTTAACCTACGACCTTCAGAAGCCTCCTCTGTAGAGAAGCACCTGCAGCACTGGATCAAAAAAGCGACGGCAAAATCCAGTGGAAATGAGCAATGGCAATGGAAATCGATGTAGAATACAAATTCGCTACCCGTACTGCGAACACGTTTTTTCGCAGCGTATCGTTTCAGTGTATGCACATTTTTGCTTAGAAGGATAGGGATACTGTAAGCCCCCGCTGTACTGGAACAAAAAAGCGACGGCGATATTCAGTTGAAACGAGCAGTGGCAGTGGAAATCAATGTAGAATACAAGTTCGCTACCCTTACGGCGAACACTATTTTTCGCATCATATCGTTTGATCGCATGCACATTTTTGCTTTGAAGGATAGTGGCACTGTAAGCTCCCGCTGCACTGGATCAAGCAAGCGACGGCAAAATCCAATTGAAAAGAGCAACGGCAAAGGAAATCGATGTAGAATACAAGTTCGCTACCCTTACTGCGAACACGGTTTTTCGCATCATATCGTTTGATCCCATGCACATTTTTCTTAGATGAACAGGGAAGCTGTTCTGTTCGAAATTTCATCCCGGCAGAGTTCAGAAGAGGCAAAATAAAGACCCTGGAAGACCTCTTCAGACGATCTTTCTGCTTAAATTGCATAAGCTTTTGCGCCGTTCTACGGAGTAAGGTGAGGACCTTGTTTAATTCGAGAGTAGCACTCTTCTCTTTCCGAATACTACCGCTGCGAAGAAGAATTCGTTCTCACGACAAAAGGCCGCGGAATACTCATAAACATGTAGTTTGCACTGCTCGTGTTCCAATACTGCACAATTTTTTTTTACTTCTTGATCGCAACTGAGAATGCAAGAAATTTCTCGCTCCTAGAGCTTTTTTGTGCGACTGAACAGCGCACCTGCGCCGCGTCTCTTGCTTCAGGCTGCGAAATGATTTAAATAATTCAAGGAGCTTAATGCGTCGTCGATAGGAACTTTACAGACGGGTATTTATAGCTGCAAGTGCGATAGCTTTATGCAGTGCGATAAACTGCGGAAGAGGACGGAGATTTGAAAGAGTGGCTTTTCAGTCATCTAGAGGACCGCAAAAAAATTTGCACCCGTTGGCGCTTAAGTTAAGAGCTCTCGTTTTCATCACAATTTCAGTGCCAGGGTTATCAAGGTCGGGCGTGCAGAGGGCTCTAAATACGATTTCGGTACTCTAATTTATTGGGCACAGAGTGGTACGCGTATGACTCCGATTCCTTACCCGAGAAGAAGCCGAAAGTGCCCATAAGTGAGATTTGCATATCTTTGGAGTTGGAGCTCGCTTGACGTGCTCTGAAAGCGAAACCGCGCGCACGTCTTCAGCAGCCAAAATCTGTAGTCTCTGGGCTTCAGTGTGCGATAAGTACAATTATTTGTGCAGTGTGCACTCTAAATGCAAGTGTTCTACTTTTATTTTCCGCTGTCTGCTACGACACGTGTTCTCCGGCAGTATTCATTGTGAGTAGGACATTGATTGATGCAGCTGAAGTAAGAGAAGTTTTACGCAAATGATTTACGTACACAACACGATTGCCTACGTGCTTAAGTTTACATAGAGGTTGCTTAAATAAGCTATCATCCAAGGTATAAGTTAAGGCCTTGACATCGCAAGGTTACTCGGGTTCCTGTCGTGCATAGTATGACCAGACGATCTTCTCTGAGGAACCAGATTCGATCGAATTGTAAGTTTGAGCAAATTACTCGAGTTTTAAGCGAATTTCACCAATATGTCTGTGAACGGGAATTAGGGGCTAAGTGATCGAACAGCGCGTGAACGAAAAGCGAAATGAAGGAAACACAAGCGAAAAATAACAAGTGCACAATACGTTCGCTAACGTTGCCTTGTCTCTCATTTATACGGCTTTTCTGTACGTCATCTATAGGCGCGAATTCATCAGCGACAGTAAAGTGTAATTCCATTCCACATGCTCAAACGTTTGTGTTTATATCTTCGGGCGGTCGTCTCCAATTCGAAGGTGCCAGAGGCTGAGGCGTTCAGGCTAAGTACCTTTGGCGCATACACCGTCAAAACGCCAATACGATATAGCCATCGCCAGCGCACTTGTATCACCTGGAATTTCGCAGACTATACGCACCCTCCTGGCTGATTGCATCGTCGTCATCATGAGTTCCTGCCGCCCACTTTATGACCAACATGTTACCAACATGCCCCGCTTTGACACTGTCGTCATCAACTTGAGTCCCCACCGCCTCCAGTATCTGTCCATAACCGCCGCCATGAGCTCTAGACGCCACCACTGTTTCCAACAGCTTTCCAACAAGCTTTGCGCACATTATTTCTAACGTCCCTAACAATGCAACCGTTGTTGTTACCAATGCGTTCTTCAAGATTTACAGCAGAAGTTATGTTCAAATTTTCTACGGGGTGCTTTAGTTTGCCAGTTTATTTCATGTTATGGCTAGTGGCAACATAAGGAAACAAGTAATAGAGTTTTTAACGCAGCTAAAGCCAGTAGACATGCGAAATCATGTGTTTTGCATGGCTGGCTCTGGTATTGCTTTGGTGGGTCGTCGTAGCGTGCGGTGACAATATTGACTCAGGTTAAGCTTTGATTACGGTTAAGCTTCTGTGATTTTGTCCCTCCTCAGATGGAAGTTGATGGAGGTCAGGATGGGCAATGCTCAGCGCGACAGAGTGTTGCAGTTTAACACGCTGCGTGATTGGCTGCGGTGATAGCATGGTGCCTTCGTGCAGTGGCCAGCAAAGCAGATCTCTAAACGAAGATTGAAACGATGGCTCACACATCTTTCCGAGTTTTCTAACCTCATAACTTGACTAGATTGTCTCTTGTCACTAGGGGAATAACCTTGAAATGTCCCCTTTTTCTCATGCACTGAACTCAAGGCACAACTTTCGTCCAGCCATTGCCACATCGCAACACTGCCCATAACGTTTTCCCAGGTTTCACACTTGATGCTTTAGTAGCCCGTTATTCGAGAACAGTAAAAAAAGAACGGAAAACGCTAACCACTAAAGTCCAGTTTCGTTGCTGGACCATGCTTCCTCGTAAATTTTTAAATGCTCAAGAAAGTGCTACGCATGAGATTTAAGCCCCGTCTGGTCTGGGTTTTGATGGACTATCATGTGCTCAAGTCTGGCAACAGCTGTATCCATTCTTTCTATCAGTAACAAAAAGAACTAAAGGACCACGGACCGCCTATAACTTTAAGAAACAGCGAAGCACATAAAAAAGGCCCTTTGGGAAAGGGCAGCCCCCGAGAGGTAGCACAAATATAAAAGGTTTGAACAAACAAGCATGAAATAAAGCCTGTTTTGTGTTGAAAATTGAAAAGAAGAAAAGATTACGGTTATGGTTACCAAGTTTCAATGCTTATTCCATCTGTAACTCGGTTTTTATAGATACAGCACGACGTGAGAAGCACTTGTAGGGTAGCTCCAAACAAGACAGATAAGGGAGTTTCTGACTGCGGCCCTAATTCGCGCACCCTGGGCGAACGGCGTGCCTCTTTTTATGCCGTCTTAAAGGTTAAAAAAAAGCGGTTGACATCTGAGTTCCCAGGATACCAATGGTTGCGCTTTTTGCTGCTACTCGTAGCATTTGTTCCACATTTTTTTTTCTCTTGTGGGTGCAAACGAATTAATCGTCCTTTCTTGAACGGATTAATTTCTTTTTCGATTGGATTAAGCCTGCAGCGTTTATGCGGTGCAGGTTCGGATATTTTATTTTACAATTTTTAGGCGAGTCCCAAAATAATGAATTTAATCATATTTGGAATTTGGAGGTCCTGCACTAAACTGAGATTAAGCTCTTCGGTCAAATAAGTTAAGGAAATTAAAAAAAAACAACACCACCACCGTCTGGAAGACGCTGAAGTAACGAGCGGTGGCCGTTTGGTTTACTAGAATTGATATGAATGAGATTAAGGGGAGGTTTCGGCCGCACCGCGTTCTCGGATGCATCCGAGTAAGTCTGATCTCTAGGACTTATTTCCCAGATCTTCTTCGGGCACGGCGTAAAATGTCGATGGTTTGGGATCATCCGTGTCCTGCTTCAAACACACTGTGGTAGTGAACGTATCGGCGAAACGAGTGTATCTGAGAGGAGCTCCTGACGGAGACGGCTCCTTACGGATGGATGGATGGAATATAAGAGCGTCCCATTTGAAACGGGGTGGATTGCCACCATGCATGGACGCATGTATGTATGTATGTATGTATGTATGTATGTATGTATGTATGTATGTATGTATGTATGTATGTATGTATGTATGTATGTATGTATGTATGTATGTATGTATGTATGTATGTATGTATGTATGTATGTATGTATGTATGTATGTATGTATGGATGGATGGATGGATGGATGGATGGATGGATGGATGGATGGATGGATGGATGGATGGATGGATGGATGGATGGATGGATGGACGGACGGACGAACGGACGGACGGACGGACGGACGGACGGACGGACGGACGGATGGACGGACGGACGGACGGACGGACGGACGGACGGACGGACGGCAGAACAGACGGATAGATGGATGGATGGATTTATGAATGGAAGGTAGGGGCGTCTCCTTTGAAGCGGGGTAATGGGAGTTGCCACCTTGCTGAGCTTTTTTCTTTATTTTTGTTTAACTGTGTTGTAAGATATTAAAATTCGTCATTTCCTTTAAATACGTCTTCCTACACTTTTAACCTTATGTCACCTCTCTTGTTTTAAGCCACCAATTTTCCAATCGCTTTTTGCTAATTTTTAACGCAGATCTATATACCTGACAATTGTTATTTCTAAACCCTAGGGCCTCACGAAAAGTGACTATGCCTGCATCGAAATCGGGATGCATACCATCACATTTCAGTATGAGGTTTACTTTTGTTTCTACAGATGTACCACACACAGCACATGTGTCATCTTCGTTAAATTTCTTTTTATGTCTGCGCGTTCAAAGACAACCTGAGCGAGCTTCAAAGGGTAGGACACTGCCTCTTGCGTTAACAAAAAACGGTTCCTTCCTGATCTGCCTTTTGCAATATCGATATAGTTTCCAATATCGATTTAGGCGTTCTTCGTAAAATATTTTACTCCGAGGTTCCCGTGCTTCGAACGATGTCCAGCCCATATCCCCCTGTACTGCCTAGTTTGTGGTTTTTCCTTGGGAACCTAGTGCTAATCTTCCAACAGCTCTCTAATTTAGTTCAAATCTCAACTGAACTTCAGCCCTTAAGCGCAGAACCGCATTACCGAAAGTAAGCCCCGGCCCCATTATACCTTTCCAAATACATCTCTGTACTTCATACCTGTTGTACGCCCCCCCCCCCCCCCCCCATTCCCTACGCTTCATTTTCCCGGCATCTCTTCGCCCTTTTGCTATGAGAGACTGCTCATGCTTTTCCGTGTACATCTGCCCTTCGTTTACCCATACCCCGAGATAATTGTATTCGGCTACTCGGGGCATTTCACGGCCTTGTATTGTAAGCGTCTGGTCAGCTGTGCCATTGAAAATCATCGCACCTGACTTAGTTGCGCTACAACTGAAACCTAGGCTGTCTCCTTCGTCTCCACAGCAATTAACTAGAGTTTACAAATCTTCCTGGCTATCTGCTAACAGCACAATATCGTCCTCATACATTAAACGCGGCAGTCCTTGCTCAACAACCTTTCCGCCTAATCTGTACAAAAGATTATAACCTAGATTGCTTTATTGTAGCTTTCTTTCCATACTTATCATATAAAGCATGAACAGCTGCGGTGATAGAGGACAATCTAGCCTTAACCCTTTGTGTACCTCGACAATTGTCATACTCTTATTTCCTTCCCTTGTTATTTAAACTTTATTTTCTCCATATATTTAATCTAGAAAATCAATCACCTCATGACCGATGCCTTGATCTTTTAATTGTTCCACAGGAGTTTCCTGTTACGTTGCCGTATGCACCGCTTATGTCCAGGAAGGCTAAATACAGAGGTCTGTTGTCCGCTTTAGCTATTTCTATGCACTAGGCACGAACAGGCTATCCTCTAAGCGCCTACCACTTCTGAACCCGTTCTGAAGTCCTCCGAGTATTCTGTGACTTTCTACCTATGACTGCATTTTTAATTTCACCGCCTGAATCGCCAGCCTGTATATAACTGATGTTGTCTTAATCGGTCGGAAGGATTTTATGTTCGTCTTATTGTCTTTCTCTTTGTAAATCAAATTCATTCTACTATGCTTCCAGCTGTGCGGTATTTGATTATTATTTGTGACTGCCTCCAATGCTTTTATCACCATTTTTCGCTTCTTGGGCCAAGTTCATTAATTAGCTTGATTGGAATTTCGACTATCCTTGCGGACGTGCATTACAGAGTATTTTCTTCCGCCTTTTTCTAGTTAAAGTTGGTCAGTTCTAAGCTGTTTTCTATTGTGCGGTCCTCTGTTGTTCTTTCATTTGGGCGATTACCCTATCGTCTTTCCTAAATGAGCCAGCTATAACTGATGCAATGTAGTTCACAGCGCCATCTCCCTCTGAACATTTTCCCTCGGGATCAGGAATCTGCTCCTGCTTTCTGTGATTCGTTTTGCACAGAATTGTTATATGGTTCCAGAATTTTCTTGACCCTCCTTTAGGTGCACCGCGAACTTCAGCCAGCGATCAGAGGACTGCTTTATTTTAGCGGGGATGAGGACCTGCACTAGCTGTTTCTTTCGTCGATAAGATTACCATTTTTGGCCTATTTCCTCTTCAGATAACTACGCCCTCTTCGCTTCTTTGTGTCCCCGTGATGCCAACCGTCGTTTTTCGATGGCCTCCCTAATTTCTTTATTCCACCAACTTCATGGCTTCCTCTTTTCTCTCCAGCTATTTACTCCTTTTGCTTGTTTTATTTTCGTACGAATGAGCAGTTCTACCTGATTATAATCCCACTTTTCTATGGGATGTTTCTATATTGCTTCCTCTGTGCCGGCCACTATGTGCACTATTTCTTCGTCATTTAATTTTGCGTTCTCGTTCTGACTTCCCTGCATTTCTCTTTTGAGCAGGGCTCCCAACTGTTGATTAATACGCTTAAGATAACTTCCCTGGCTGCACTTCCTCTCTTCGTCTATTTCAATCATTGCGAGCTTGCTACACATCCCCTGCGACAGTCACTTTAGCCTGGAGTGGTGCCGCTGGATTGGAATATAGGTCAAATCAATCCAGTTCTTAAAAAAGTTCTTCGTCGACTAGTCCTGATTTCCGACTCATTTATATTACTAGCATTTGTTCTAAACTAATGGAGCCTGTCATCTTTTCCCATATTATGAATTTCCTTATTTCTAATAAGTTCTTTCATACCAGCCAACACGGTTTTCTTAAAAGTTTATCTTGTGACACACAACTTGCTCTTTTCATTAATGATATAAGCTCTCAATTACGACCTGAACATACCGGCAGACTCCGTGTTCTTAGATTTCTAAAAAGTATTTGACAAGGTCCCCCGCAACAGACTCTTCCAGAAACTTTCACGCTTTAATCTTCATCCCTTTGTATACGCTTGGTTATGTAACTTCCTAACTGGCCGTCATCAGTTTGTTTTCGTGTTTTCACAAATAACCACTTTTCTCTTATTTCCCCAGTGACCTCCGGTGTGCCACAAGGTTTCGTTCTTGGTCCCCTTCTTTTCTTAATATATATTAATGACCTTCGTGATGGCATTTCTTCTAACATACGACTCTTTGCTGACGATTGTGTTATTTACAGGCCCATTAGAAATATCTCGGACGTCCTCACTATACAACGTGACTTAAACACAGTAGAGAAGTGATGTGAAACTTGGTTAATGTCACTTAACACTGAAAAAATTTCAATCATCTCTTTCCACTGTCGCCACTGCTATGTAACCCTCTAACTATATTCTTGGTAACTCAGTAATATCACCTGTGTCGCACAAATACCTTGGAGTTATTTTTGCTCACAACCTTTCGTGGTCCTCTCACATTACAAGAATTACTGAAGATGCTAACCACACCCTTGCCTTTCTACACCGAAACCTGAAATTCGCCTCCCCTTCAGTAAAGTTGCTTGCTTATAAATCTCTTGTTAGACCCAAACTGGAATATGCATGCGCAGTTTGGGACCCTCATCAGATTAATCCTTCTAACAACCTCGAATCAGTCCAGAACCGCGCTGCTCGTTTTATTTACAATGACTATTCATATTACACCAGTGTCACATCGCTCAAACTTAATGCAGATCTTCCGAACCTTGAAACCAGGCGCAAACTTATCAGGCTTGTCTCTGTTATAAATTTTATCATTTTCCACTTGATTGCACCATCATTTCACCTGCACGTCGCCACTTTTCCCGTACAAACCACTCAAAATCTGTACACCTTGCGCATGCACCCACATCGTCGCTTCTTCATACTTTCTTCGTACAAACAGCGAAGGACATGAATGGTCTTCCCCAAGAAGCCCTCCAATGCTGCCAATTTCAGGACTGCCATTGGGCACGTCATCTATCACTGAAGATGCCCACCCCTCATGTAAAACCCCCACCGAGGGGCATTTGAGGAATAATAAATAAATAAATAAATAAATTAATTAATACATAAATAAGAAGTAGTCAATGGTCGTTTGCCTGTTACGGATTCCTACGTGATTTGTCCCTCACACTTAGTTTCTCTATTTACTATTAAGGTTGTGACGCTCACAGAAGTCTAGCACCAACTTTTCGTTACAATCTTTGTATTCATCCAGAATCTCGGTGTGGCCATTCGTGTCACCGAGCAGAATAATGTCGACACTTTCTCCAAACTGCTTTGTATCGTCTTTGAGACACTGAACTAGATCATTCTCTTCGCTGCATTTGTCCCCTGTCCCTAAATAAAGTACTCCTAACCATGTCCGTTTACCGGCTACGCGTGCACGCACGCCGCCTAGCGGAGCGATTGGGGTGTCTCGATGCGGGCTGAGGCGCGCGCATCGAGGCACCCTAGGAACGATCGACGCCTAGCGCTAACTATAAGAGAAATTACGATCTACGTCTACCCGTTGTCGACTTGCACCCCCTGAAGATACGCCCCAAACAAAACAAAATTTTCGTCGTTTGGGGGTCAAGGTGGCCTAGAATTCGGCTTGTGCTGCGATATGGTAACGCTTCAATTAGTACTCCCATGTATACAATGTTTACCTATTATTTATTTGTGGTTTCATTTCTATACAACAACCCATAGGGTTTCACTTGTATACAAAATTCGGCACACAACTGCCGCCGGATGGGCTCCCCTTGTTGTCGGAGTATATATAGTGGAACGAATGTATGCATATATAGAACAGAAACGGGGTCTTGTTCTATTATTCCATGCAAGTTTATTCAAGCGACTCGCCTGCGTTGAGCGCTCTAATTTTTCAAAGTAAAAGCGCAGGCCTCCTTGAGACGCACCAATGAAGGGCACCAAGAGAGGACCGGCATGATGTTCAGTCCGAGCCGTTGCATCGGGTAGAATATCTAGGTAGAATATCTGTTACGGGTCCAATTGGACTGTTTCTTGGAAGGTTTCTTCACTTCCGCCACCGGTTGGCCCGGAATTGCACTACCTCCGGGATTGGCCTTGTGTTTAGCGCGTCTTTACTATCCTGTCTTTCTATCCCATCTTTCAACTCTCCTATTATCTGCACGTGGTAGCGATTGAGCCGGCCTGTGCACTTTCTTTTTCTTTCTTCCTGGCAACAACAACAGACTATATATATATATATATATATATATATATATATATATATATATATATATATATATATATATATATATATATATATATATATATATACAGAGCGGTCGCGTAACAGGACTGTTCACGTATCATTTATAGGATATTATTTGGAGAGGGGAAAGAGATGTGATGGGAACAAACAATTTTAATGGCTGCCATCTTAGACTCCAGAAACCGAAACTGTGCCGCGATTTTGTCCCCTGACGTCATACTCCCATAGTTCAACCATAATAGACCGTGACGTCATCATTGGCATGCGGTAGGTGGTTGTTTCTACAATGCAATTGCATATGGCGCTACCGATTTCAATGCGAAATGTGCGGTTTTCTAGTTGCTACCACAGATGACGCTCTGATCTAAAGGTGGTAGAAGACCCCCCGAAATCTCTATACGTGATGAGTAAGAGCTGACGCTCTTAAACGGCAGCAGATTTTTATGTGTTTATGGGGATTTAACGTCCCAAAGCGATTCAGGCTATGAGGGCCGCCATATTGGAGGGCACCGGAACATTCGACCACCAGGGGGTCTTTAACGTGCAGTGACATCGCACAGTACACGGGCCTCTAGAATTTGGCCTCCATCAAAATTCGACCGCTGCGGCGGGGATCAAACCCGCGTCTTTCGGATCAGCAGCCGAGCGCCATAACCACAGAGCCACGATGGCGGCGGCGGCTGCGGATTTGCGTGGGATACCAAACGGGAGTTTGGTGCGCTAGCAATGCTTTGTCTAGTTAAAATTTCTTATGCAGTGTTTACCAGGCTTTTGCACTTGCGATTAGAATTCTTGTTGCGAATAAGGTCAAGCTTGTAAACCCGGTGAGAGGTCGCTGCCTGCTCAGCATGGCAGGCGGCCCATCTACAGGAGACTTCGGATAAACAGACATCGCCGAAATCAGAGTTAGGTGCTTTTAGGGCTAGCGCAATAAAACAAGGACATATAATTGCAAAATGCGCTTGCACATCTCTAAACCTACTTGTGCACCGCTTATAAAAGCATTCATTCTGTGGTTACTCAACCTCGTTTTGAGCAAAATTCTTCAAAAGTTGAGCGGTGAGAAGCTTTTTCTGTTTCTTTATTACAATTAAGATGCATTATTTGGGAACTCTCCTAACTGGTTTATCGCTCAGAATTTTATTGAGGAAAAGAAAACGCCTGATTAAAAAATTCAGAATGGTCTTCATGGTTATTTGTGAGCAAGCTATAAATCTTGAGCCGATTTAAACATATTTCAGGGTTATCTTATAGTAAGAGCAAAACGTTCCAGGGATATTAGTAGTTTTTTAACCTTCTCATCAAGATATAGGCAAACGACCGCCATTATCATCACCAGCAACGTAGAGCCCTCAATAGGATAAAGGCTCTCCAATTGATCTCGAGCTGTTCATTGTCTTTACCGGTTGCGGTCACCTCAGCCAAGCACATTTAATAATAATTGGTTTTGGGGGAAAGGAAATGGCGCAGTATCTGTCTCATATGTCGTTGGACACCCGAACCACGTCGTAAGGTAAGGAATAAAGGAGGGAGCGAAAGAAGAGATAGGTGCCGTAGTGGAGGGCTCCGGAATGACTTCGACCACCTGGGGATCTTTAAGGTGCGCTGACATCGCACAGCACACAGGTGCCTTAGGGTTTCGCCACCATCGAAACGCAGCCGCCGCGGTCGGGTTCGAGCCCGGGAACTCCGGATCAGTAGCCGAGCGCCCTAACCACTGAGCCACCGCGGCGGGTACCAAGCAACCACATTTTCTAATATTATAGTTTCAGCTGTCGTGCTTCTTACCTCTCGAGAGTTTTTAAGCCCACACCTTGTACAGTCTTCCTTCTCAGCTCGTACTGCGCCGCCTCACTCTGCGCTGGGTGAACCTCCGGTTATCTATCGAACACTAAGAGTGCCAAGAATTCGCTCAGATCCGCGGTGATATCCTAAGTGTGCACGCGCGCACGCACATGCACGCACACACACGCGGATTCTTCGCCAAAAGAGTGGTCCTTAGACCGCCATGTCGTACCAGGTTTGTGATAGGAAGGCCGTGCAGCAGCGAGAGCGTAGGAAGAGTCTGTGGCTAAGCACTCGCCGCCCTCCGCGTCAGATTTGCGACCAGTGACTGATCATGCAGTAATATCTTAAGTCATAGCCTAGATATGCCGATAATTTTTATTTTCTTTCTTTTATCTTTTATACTTAACATGTCGCTGCTTGCTTCCAGACGCAAATACGCTTAAATCCAAGGCTTTTGCCGTCTTCCAGGGAGCGGGAATGACCACAACAGCCATAATTTTCTTCATCCCACTGCCTTGGGAGTACCTGTGCAGTTACAACATGAGCCTTGTCTTCCATAGTTGCATAAGTACATGCGTCATAATTTCTTAGCTGTCAAGTGAGGGGTACACTTTCCCAATTGTTCCCACTGACAGGCACGTAAAGCTGTGGCAGTAAAAATTTAGAACCCAGGATATAAGTAATTTGTATTTAGGACGCTATATAACCCAACGTTTACCTCATTTTAAGAGTCCGCATCACATTTACCGCTTGCTGTCAGGTTTTTTTTTCTGAATAGTATATCACTCCTAACGAGGAGCACCGGCCCTTCCAAGGTTTGCCTTTGGTGTCAACATTTCTAATCTGTCACATGTGTAACGTGAATGCGATTTTAAATTAGTAGGGAAAGTAATTCTCTCGCATAACAACCCGCTGAAACTGCTGAATCTGAAAATGCAGGCCTTGTTTAACAAGTTCTCAGGTGCACCAAGCAATTCAAAGTTGCAAAAACCCTTTAATAATGTAGATATTCCTAATGTTAATCACCTGTTAGCAACTGAGTTTAAGAAAGAAAGGAAGTTCTAAGCACGCCACCGCTTTAGGATTCACAGTAAAGCGTACGAGTCACCATCCTTTCAATCTTAGGGCTACCGGCGCCTGGCTCTTGACGCCTCTTATGGCTCGCATTATGTCGTGCTTCATTACTGGCAGAGTGAACTGTTCTGGGCCTTCAGCTCTCAATCGTGTGCACTGGGATTTCTTTTACTTTCGCTGCACAATACACTATAGCCTGTTTTGTTTCCTCGTAGCCTACGACGACACATTTTTTCTTAAAGAATCACTGCTAACGATTTGAATTTACCTTGTATAGATATGCGATTTCATTCTAACGATAAGGAAACTATTATCATCAGTAACTAAAATAATTTAAGCCAGAAAAGACAAAAAAAGCGAAATACAGGCGTCGTCACCGTCCCCAGATTTCACATGTAATAGGCGGGCCTGGACAATGAAATATTTTCGCGGATCTCAGGGGCTATGATAATTCGCCGTTAACTTTTAGAGGGCGGAAAACGAGTCGCTCTCGGCATCAACGTCACGAATTCTCTCAACCTTAAAGTTTTTTTTTGCTGCCGGAAAAACGTTGGCATATCAAGAATAACCATGAGAATTTTTTTCCTACGAACAATAACTGGATAGACTCGTTCCTAGTGTCGCATTAAACCCCCCACGAACCAGGCATTTACACCGTTGGTTGGTATTCATATAACATAAGCACGCACACATACACAGGTTACATACACAAGGTCGCGTCTCATGTACATGCACGTACGTGGTAATTTAGTTTTTGTGAAGAAAGCAGAAAATGAGAATTAAAATTCGTCGTGTTTTTCCTGGTTCGCCTGTCTCAAACTCTGAAAACCAAGGAAAACAGAAGAATCGGCGGCAGAAACATTCTTCGCTTGTAGCATATATATATACCATCGGCTACTCTTCGTTATCTGCGGGAAACTCTAGTTTATCATCCCACCTTCATTTCGGAAAACAGAATGTATTCCTTTCAATTTAAAAGAAAAGAACGCACACCAGCATGACCTCTGTTCGTGAGCATTGCAAGGAGCCCTCACTTCAATCAATCTACCCTTGCACAGCAGGCTGCTTTATACCTGTACTTCCACCCGCTACTTTCCCGACGTATGCACTCATCGGGAAGCACAGCTTACTCGGCATTCCCAAGACAAAAATATAAAAAAGTTTACTGGTCTTAGGAAACCAAGTTAATCCAGTTGGACATAAAAAGAAAATAGTGTAGCGAAACCCTCGTACATTCTCGAAAAAAAAGTTTTCGCCAACGTGGGCGTGCACAATTTTCGTCAAGAGTTCAATTGTTAACTTCGCTAAGCCTCGCTATTGCATAAATTTCATCAAGCTTCAAGCCCCTGGAGGCACTTTGCTATTGCGTCAGCAACAAAAAACAAGCATTGGGGTCTAGACAGGAAGAGTTCCAACCGACAGCCTCAATCGTGTTTCATAGAAGCACTGAGCTATGAGTTCTTCAAAACGTGCGTACAAAGCCGAGTTGTCACCGTGCTTTTTCTTTATTTTTCTTACTTCAAAACGATGCTTCAACAAACACTAGCGCAGCAAAGCACGGCAGAGACATGAAGACGGAAACTTTGCGGAAGCTTTATTCCGGAACTTGATTACGAAAACTTTAGTGCTTTTTTCTCAAGTACTCTCATTCAAATTGCTTTATTTTAGTGTTTTGCCATATTTTGCCAGCACCTGGAGCTTAAAGGGTATTAGGTGCGCAATGTCGGGAGTTTTCTTTTTTGACGAACATCAGCGCAGAATGTTTACTCGAAGAGGCATTATAAAATATAGGCTTCCTTGATTTTAAAACCTTGATTTACTGTTTACGGGAAGCAATTTTGGGCGTGCATAGAAAAGGAAAAAAAAGGAAATTTCCATTGCTGATCCAGTTCAGGGCGTGGCACTGGTTTTAATTATCTGCAAAGTGGTTTTGAATGAGTCAGAAATGAAACATTTGTGTTCCATTCACGTTCCACCTGCGCTAGTTAGTCCACATAGCCCCGAAACGTGCCGCCCCCCCCCCCTCCCCGGCATTTCTTTGTACGGAATTTCGACAACGGTGCAGTAATTCAAGTACTGACCGTGCCCTTCCTTGTCTACATTTGTCAAGCGTGTCTCAGGTGAGTCGTAGCAGCGTTTTCTTGAAAAGCGCGGCAGCAAAAAAAAACTAAAATTAAAAAAATAATTTTGCTTTTAACGTTGCAGGAAACGAACACTATGCTGCATATTTAACACGAAATTGAACTGCATTACTCGAATATTTGATTGTGAATTCGTCTGCCAAGCGAATGTTAGAGCGCCACACGTAGGCGTTTTCTGTCATCATAACTAGCATCATCTTTCATTCTTCCTATTCCTCAGGTCTGCCGATCAAAACTAAAGGGGTAGGAAAACGGCAAGTGAACCTTCGTTCCTTTTTTCTGCTGATGAATAACTCTTGTCTCTTGTACTGAAATTAATGAGGTAATTTGCAGGTTGACTTAGCGCGAGATAAACGAGGACAAGAGAGGGACACGGGACGAGTGCCAACTTGCAACCGGAAGAAACGGAAGCATAATTACGAGCTCGAGAAACTGAATGCGCATGCCCAGCTATCCACTGATTAAGACGAGGGGGCTGGATAAAGGCAAACTGAAGCAAGACAATCTGGGGCTAAACCACGAGAAAAACGGCACGGAAAGAAACAGGAAGTGCATCTGCTACGTTCAAGCAGAAGTCCCAAGAAATTATTCAGTATTTAGAAACATAGATTCCTCTCGCTACAGAAGAATAGACGCGTCACTCATGCACTTATCGCTTCCTAACCAATCAATAAATGATGCCTCGAGAAGCTGCCTTGCAAGTTGTCCTTTAGAAGGGTCAAGAAATTTTGTTTTTCTAAAAACAGGGTGGCATTCGCGGCTCAAACAATGTTTAGGCAGGTTATTAGATTGAGATGAGTTGCTAATCATGAATTATTAACTGGCCAAAAACACCACTTTGGTTAATGAGATGGCCCGCTAAACGGCTTTCACGAAACTCCCGCTTGGTGGTTCTCCCTGTTTGTAATTCTTATTGAATTCCGCGACGAGCGTGAAAAACAATTCTAGAAGAAAACCAGACAACCATACATACATACATACATACATACATACATACATACATACATACATACATACATACATACATACATACATACATACATACATACATACATACATACATACATACATACATACATACATACATACATACATACATACATACATACATACATACATACATACATACATACATACATACATACATACATACATACATACATACATACATACATACATACATACATACATACATACATACATACATACATACATACATACATACATACATACATACATACATACATACATACATACATACATACATACATACATACATACATACATACATACATACATACATACATACATACATACATACATACATACATACATACATACATACATACATACATACATACAAGTTTAATTCTCCACAAAGAAGTGGAAGGAGGTGGAGGGAAAAGCCGTACATTTGCGGCTTGAAAAATCCTCCGCCCCCTTCAGAGGCAGTTTAATCAGAGGCAGTTTAACATTCGGGGTGAAAGGATGTCGCTAAAGCAGCGGGAAGCAAAGCTGATGTGTTCGCACCGCTGCGGGTTCGAATCATGTTCTCAACTGTGTTGTTTTCGTTGCACGCTTTTTGAGAGGCTTCAGAAAACTTCACCGGACATTTTATCCTGGCAGTGGGGCTCTAACATAAACGCATTAATACGTGCGCGTGCACTGCTCTCCAAGCAATCAGCCTTTTTGCACAGCATACTTACTCCCCGCTCACACGATAACATCTCGCCACAGCTTCTTTTTCTGGCCAGGAAGAAACCAGGCGACGTATTCATTTTGAAGACGTCCCCACCTTTCATTTCGAACAGCATTGTCTGCCGCTCGCTTCATCTTGGGAAGGATGTCTTCTGCCTGCTGTAACCGTCCAGCGCTGTCGGTCTCTTCTCTCCAGTGACTAACAGCCAATGAAGCCAAAAACAGTTGGCCACGCTGTGTTCGGTACGAGGCCACATTCCATAGAGCGCAATGACGATCTAACCGCTTTTACCCATGCACCGACTTCGTGATCGCTTCTAATAGACATGCCTGGAGTAATTGTCTGCGCTCTGACTGCGCGCAGTCATTTAGTATTGAAAATTAAGTTACTTTCAAGGTAAACACAGCAAATGAAAGAGGCCTAATCGTGACCGTTGTAAACGAAAAACCTGTTAGGTTTTGTCCTGCTTGTTATAAAATTGCCTCCACGCAACTGATTTTAAAACACATCTGAATTCATGTTACCTCTTAGGGTACATAATGAAGATCGCTTATCTATTCAATACATGATGAAAACATTCGCGAAGTACATGTCGAAGCAGCGTGAGTGAAATCAGCTAGTTTCCACACAAAACGCCGTAAATGAAAAACGCTAGTTGGAATAAAAACTGCCTAAATACAAAAAAAACGTATGGTTTTCAACTCATAACTATGGAGCAATCGCTGAAAATTCGCAATCGTTATAGAAAGGGTTTCCATTCATGTTGCTTGTACCTAGATCAGCGTGATCAATGTAGCTCTCATACTCTGCAGTTCTCGGCAAAATGATTTTTGAGCGGGAAGCCGTTTATAAACGCCGTTCTTCCATATAGTTTAGGAATTCACTATAACAATCAATATGACCGCATATCATCCATCCGACGTAAAGTCTTGTGGTTTTTTCTATTCACGTTTTTGCTATCGTCAAAAGCGTTCCCCATTGTTTTTCTAAGGCAGCCTTAACTGTTCAATGCGATCGATCGAGAAACTTTAAAAGAAAGATTTCCCTGCGTACATGTCAGCATAATGAATCATTGCCTACAATATTTCTAGAACAAAGTCTTACAATGTTCCAGATATCAAAGTTTTTTTCCCTAGAAAGCTGAACATGTTTTTCGTACGATTTTATTGACAAAGTCAACAAGAGAACAGCCCCCTTAACGGCACCGTCCGTGATCGATCACTGCAACTCCAAAGAGCGCAGTTCACCTTCCGCAAAGCTCTCGTTGCTTTGTAAAGAATTCACTCGAAACTGGTGACGACGCGCTCGTGAGGAGAAAAGGCCGTGACTAATGAAATTCTTTTCGAAGACCATAGACTGCCACGTGCCCTGCAACGTAAGGTCATCAGTGCGGAACTGGAATGTCACGTGCGCACTGACTGCGACATCCTTTGGAAAGGGAGGACGCTGTGCAGTTATGTCCACTACAGTTCTCTTGTCTGAGTCACGTTCGTCGCCAGTCGCGCGTAGATAGCTGGTAACAAACGTCCTGTCTTCGCCTTGAGACCCTTGAGATGTATTAATGGTGTGCTGTACATTTAGTGCAGTAAAGCACTTCGGCTTCAACTGTCTATTTGAACACGGATCAATCATGAACCAGGAAAGACAGCGCCGTTGAAAGTTCTGCTTGGTATTGACGTGCATGGTATTCACTCCGCAAAACGTATTCGCAGGCTCAAAGAAGCTTCAGTTCTGGCGGATGAAAAAGAAAAATATAAATTAAATGCAGGAGAGATGATTAATGAACGTGTCAAAGAAGCTAGAGATTGTAGAGCAGGGGGAAGGCTGTAGGATAGGCCTTACGTGGTCCCAGCTGTCACTCAATTTTTGCTTGGATGTTGCTGTCTGCTGTAGCCGCGATGCGCGCTGAATGTCTAGGAATAGCTCTGAGCTTAGAAGAATGGTTCTCCAGAACTACCACTCTTTAAGCGCAGTAAGCTTTAAAAATGTCTTGAGATATAAGTAAGCTAGGCGTTAAACTTTTGCAAAGAGTTGGCATTCTGGCAGGTTTCCTGCCAAGGCAGTCCTTTTTTTAGCGTGGACTTGCTCGGATAGGGGGCTCCCGTCTCTGGGATTCTCCGAAATGCGGCGACTTTCCCCGGGACCAGCAAGCACTGCTCTGACGCTCGTCCTCAACGCCTCGTCTCCCTTCGGAACATTAGTTCTTCACAATCTATTAACGCGGTGCTCATTGGGTCAGGCACAGAATTCCAGCGGCTCAAACATTAGTTAGAGGAAAAAAAAAACGTTCTGATATTATGTACTAGGCCACTTTGAGATTGTCGAGCCGAAGGCAGTATTGTATTCTTTTTGCTACCTTCAAAAGCGTTCCCATCTGGTTTTCTGTGGCAGCCCTAACATCTCGATGTGATCGACGGAAACACGTTAAAAGAAAATTTTTGTTTCAGATCACGAGAATGGACCATTACCCTCATTATTTTCATAACAGTATTTTACAATTTTTCAATATTAAAAAATTTTTGTACGAGAATGTTGGACATGAATTTCTTAAAACCTTACGAACAAATAGCTGAGGTTTATATTTTGCATTATTAAGTTAACACCAATAAGTATTTATTTATTAGTTCACCGAATAAACTTTTACAACAATTGCAGTGTACGAAATAGAGCAGTCGGGGCTGGAAAAAATTGTCTTTATGGTCAGACCTTTCTGTTCACGCACATTAAATAATTGAACGCTCATCAACGTTTTAACGTCACTGGGATGTGTCAGCCTCTCATTGTGCAAGGCTCCGCCTCTTTTTCAGCGCGCTAGATTTCTATGGTAGGCGTCATGACAATGCCTGAGCTTCTGTTTTTAGGAATAAGCCTGCAAGAAATCAGATATCTTTTTTTACAGCCGCCATTAAACGGAGGAGCACGTTATCAGACGGGACTTAACCGTATAAAAATAAAAATAATGGCTGTAATGCGACGAGAAATATAGGTTTCATTGTAATAAATTGCCGCTGACGCTTCAAGCGAACAGCTAAGCTTTACATGTGCAAATGAGTTACAGACAGTGTATGTTTTCGACTGCGTCTCCCCGCTGTCACCACCGAAGGACGAGAGCAAACACATGTGCAACAACTTTGGACAAAAGGTTTGGAAATTGGAAAATTGTAAGATATTTTTAGGAGGTATTGAGGGGAATAGCCCATTCTGAAATTTCCCAATATCTTCCTTTTAGAGTGTTTCCATCGATTGCATCGAATAATTGACTCCCATAGAAAACCAATCGATGACGTTTTTGACGATAGCGAGAACGTTAATAGAAAAAAATATTCAAGACTGCCATCGGGTGACCTGCTGATACACTGAATGTTATAGTGAAATCTTACATTAGATAAAAAATGCCGTTCATAAAAAGTTTCCTGCTCAAAATTTCTTATATTAAGATTTATTGGGTCTGAAAATGAGATAAACCAGGTAACGGCCGTGCAGCAGTAGTTAGGCGGCGGCAGCTGCAGCTCCTTCGCGCTGACGCTGGCTCCAGCGGCGCCATCCTAGCATAAACCTCCTCCGAGACCGCAGTTAAGGAAGTTTATGGTTCTCCCTTTACGAGGTTTAGCTGGCGCTGTTCTCGCTTCTGCGAGGTCTTTGTTGCCCATCGTTCCTCGGTCTGGTTAAGCTGCCTATCAGCTTCTAGCTCGGCCTCGAGCGAGAAGCTGATAGGCGGCTTAACCAGACCGGGGACTCGAGCACAACTGGGTCGTGTTGACGGTGCATGAGCATCGAGAACTTCAGCGCGAGGACCGCCTTTTTTATTTATTTCTTTTTGGATTTAGGTCCGGCAAAGCTCTGCTGGTCTTGCCTTCCTCTATCTTTCTTTGATGTCTTTTTTCATTACCTTGAGAAGATGAATAATAGGGTAATAAAAGGCTAGCTGCTGTGCCATCAACGCGCGCTGGTTTTTTAGATTTGTTATTTTGTTTCTCCGGCTGCCCTACGAGGGAATATGGACTAAGCACCCCTCATCGAACATAGGCGAACATGGCCGTTCGCCTTCGCAGTTACGATAGCCAGCATCTTGCGGTATCACTGCGCTTATCTCCATAAATCTCTTCCTTAGCACTCCAATTTCTGCCCAAAGTTCTTCCTCTGTTTTCCTTATCGTCACCCCTGCTTTCGCTAGCTTATCTTTTTTTCCTAGCAGCAGTTTTTATCAGTCGCCTTTCACGAGCTTCTTTCACTCGACGGCTCGAGGCGGGCTACGTATAACAGCTTACGCTGTCAAAAAAGAAAAGAATTTGCAAAAGTAGAAGAGCACAAGAAAGAATTTAGAGAAAATAATTGCAATTAACAGCAAGGAAAGAAAGAAGAGAACAGCCCGAAAGAGTCACTGCAAAAAAAAACGCTTGAGGCCATACTATGGTTTTTGAAGAGAATGTATGTTAGCCCGACGAAAATGCGAAACAGAATATAATAATTAATAATTGGTTTTTGGGGAAAGGAAATGGCGCAGTATCTGTCTCATATATCGTTGGACACCTGAACCGCGCCGTAAGGGAAGGGATAAAGGAGGGAGTGAAAGAAGAAAGGAAGAATAGGTGCCGTAGTGGAGGGCTGCGGAATAATTTCGACCACCTGGGGATTTTTAACGTGCACTGACATCGCACAGCACACGGGCGCCTTAGCGTTTTTCCTCCAACAGAATGACCGAAACCGGTTTACACACACCCAAATTCTCCCAAAGAATTTCAGAAGAAAAGCAAACAAAATTTTCCTGTAAACAAGGTGCACAGAGTGCTTCCGTTTGCCATTCAATTCTCTGCCGTCATTCTCAGGCAGGAGCCGCCCCAAATACCACATTTTTGTATCTGTAGGAAGTTTTTTAGAGGTGCGTGCTTGTTCGTTGCAACTCCGTCTCGCGTGAACTGCGCCATTTCCAGAGCCACAAAGACTTCGATTGGCCATTAAGCTTTCTCTTCACGTAGCGCTTCGTTTGATTTATACCTCAATATGCGACGTTACAAGAAAGACCATCGCCGTGCTTTGATTTCCTTTTGGGTGCAGGGTACAGCATAAAAGGTCAAGGATGCTCTTCAACATGGCTTAACCGCTGTGGATGATGAAGAATCCAGTAGACGCCCAGTAGGCTAAAGGGGCCAGATGAAGCACGAGTGCACCATGGTGGGTGCTAGTATTATATAAAAGCTATGATTGTATACAACTTAATGAAGATGATGATGGTGGATTTTCATGGAGCAAGGGCTCTGTGGTCAGAGAACGTCATGGCACAAGGTATTTTCTTCTACTCAAGGTGGGTTCAAAGACCCATTTTCCAAGCATTTAACCCTACAGAAGCCGAGCACCAGACCATGGTAAAGCTTGTACCCATTGTATCACCGGTAGGTACCCGGCGGCACTGGGGATCGAACCTCGCCCCTCCCGCATGCGAGGCGGATGCTCATACCACTGGGCCACCGGTGCGGTCTGTCATTACAACATACCGAATGCCAAAGAGATACATGCCTGCACCCTCATAAAACCGCGCACATCCGCATTGCGCTCTGAGCAATGCACAAACTAAACATATATATTGAATACGAATGGCAGCGTCCCGTTAAAAGGCGCTTCGATCAATAATAGCGATCAATAACAGCGCCATGTGGTGCTATTAGAGACCAAAAAGTGCGCCTATAGAGAGCTGACATACTGGCTAGGGTGCGACTCGATACTAAAATTGTATTCGGCCTGTCTTGTATTGAGAAGAAGCTGGAGGAAGGGGGAGTAAGTATTCCTTCGCTGTCTATTTGCTCCATGTCTTGTTCACTTTTTCCACCTTCATTAATCTTTCAACTCAAAATCGACCCTTGTATGGCAATGATTGTGCAACGATAATATAAGAGACAAACACAGATTTACTAGAAATGTACTGTAATGATGCTCACTAAAGAGGATTTGCTGGGTTCGTTCATAATCGTGTCAAAGAAGCACACAGAAGCCCAGAAAAAAAATAAAACACTAGTAGGAAGGAACTACCGGTAGAGCTTGTCTGCGTACACCCTGCGTCCGTTGGCCTTCGCAGGGCCTTTCTGAACTTGTACAACACAGCCAAAATTACCTAGATACCTATCGGTGCGTTCGTTAGTTCAGTTAGGAAGGGATGTCGTCTCCTGATACACAAGACAGTATAGCTGATGGGATCACGCACATCCCGATACACCACAACATGACTTGCGCCAGAATCGATAAGAATTCATTTAATACGGTGCTGCCATTTCCCGAACTGTAGATCATTTCCGGCGTGTCGCCTCCCGCGGGAACTTAGAATGGGTTTCGCCGCCTTTCTGCGCTCCTTCATTTTCCGTTCATTCCGTTTTCTGTTGACGAAGAGCACAGCAGTTATCCGAAACATCTCATTAACTTCACTGCTTCTTTTTTCTTTTTCTTTCTTCCCGCTTCTCCTCTCTTTATCTCTGAGATTCCTACATCGAGAGAGTCAAGGGCTGTACAAATTGGCGTTGTACTTGGTGCAGCGTAAACAACTCGAAACCGACACAGGGCTACAAGTTGGTTTAAGTGGGGCGCTAACTCCAAATTTAATATCAGTTCGAGGTTTATAATGAGACCTTTTGCCTTCTATGTGTCCTCTTTTATTTCTAAGCTTTCTCGTCATGGTTCTGTACCCCACACTTTCGGCAGTTTGCCAGTTTCCGTGCTGTGGCTGCAAAGCTCGTTATGTAAAGCAAACTGTAATGCTAAACCGGTTTAAAATGCTTTTTTGTCTTCATTAACACAGATCGGCAGACTGATGAGGAGTACGACTAAATTAACAGTAAAGTACACGTTTTCTTGCAGGTTAGTCTTAACAAACCCTTGAAAAGATTGTCTTCGAGTATACATGCGACAGGTCAAGAAAGAAAAAAGTTAGTCCTCTGTCACATGCCACGTCAATGGCATGTGGTAAGATATTAAGCTAACTGGCACACCACTTTTAATATTGGGCAACTGCGGAATATGGTCAGGCACATTTATGGGCATGCTGGCGGGAACTGCCTAGTTTTATGATGCGTAGGAAAATTGGGCTTGTATTGTGCCATGCTAGCATCGAATACTTAAGGCTCTCATGCACGACCAATGGGGTGTGGGATTTGAGAATAAATAAACTACAAGGCTACGATGAGGAATCTGCTGATATATTGATATTTATGTTGAAATAATCAGTCCATAAACAATTTCTCGCTGAAAGAATAAGCTTCTACAGAATTTCTATTCATGCGTGCTACTCAGGAAAAACTAGCGGAATGGCCAGCTCTTCTGGAAATTCAACATTAAAATTGTTAGTGGGGTGTTGTGCGCAGAAACTTGGAGTTGAAAGCGCAAGCGAGATGTGTACTTCAATATCACCGTCTGAGGAGGAGCACCGACGTCGACCACCTGGAATCGGCTTTGAACGCCATTGTTTGCGAAGCATCAATAAATGGTTTTATATTCCCGCATATTCATAAAGAAACTAGTGTATGAATATGCGTTGAACAAACTTAGAGGTGCCGAGTTTTGAAAAACATGGCACACACAAGCGTTGGTAATACAGATGTACACAAGGCAGAGACATATATTTTTTCGGGCCTACTGTCCGCCTTTTTTCTTCGCATCACGTCACACTATCTAGCTGAACCTTGACCCACGCGTTGAGCACATGAAACTGCAAAAAAAAAAAACCGTTGTTATATATTTAAGTATAGAAAACGCCGCTGAAGTCCTTATTCAAAAATACTTCTGAGTGGGATTCGCAGTTGCGGTGTCACATTGAAATACAGGTTCTACGTAGAGGTTACCTTCACGAGCACTAAGCGCATATAATAATATTGATACACGTGTACTCACACCGTGTTACTGGGCGTGCACAGGCCTCAATTTTCTCGGTTATACTGTTCAGAGTTTGCGTAAGTAATCTTGGAGCGAAAGTTCTACTTTTCGCGCTATAACTCCCAAGCCGAAGTTTGGTGCGCGGTTGACCTTGAGCCGGCGGAGCGTAGGGGTGGCTAGTGACGTCATACCACGTGAATCGCTGTTGAGAGGCGCCAAAGCTGCGCTCGCTCGGAGCCTCAGCGCTGCTGTACTACGTGACTAGCGGGGGTATAAGAGGTGCTCCGCTGGCGTTCGGTCGCTCAGTCTCGCCATGGATGAGGCGCGCGCAAACCATTAGTAACCACGCTTAAGAGAGCTTTCGTTCGTATCACAAGGTTTAACAAGCGCTACACCTCTGCTAGTTTTTGTTGTCCCTTGAAAGCATTCTTACCTTTAGTGTAAGCCGAACCACCACTGTATTCTTCGTTGGATGGAGTGTGCGTAAAATGAAGGCGAAAATAAGCAAAGAAAATGTTTTTGCATGACTTACGTCCAAGCATTAACGAATCATTGGCTTGTAAAATTCTATTAATATTATACAAGAAACCCTCAACCTTTGTAGAACATAGAGTACAGACGCGCATGCAAAAATAAAGAACAAAAACAGTGAGGTATTGGCTAGACTACATTATTGCATAGCACACAGCTAGAACAAGTTGAGTCTCACTACCATTTCGACATTTCATTTGACTGAGGAATTTGATCAAAACTCTTTTACGGCTGTTACGTTTTACTCAAGGCACCTGAATGCTTTGACTGTATGGGTTTACGCATTGTTTACTCCTCCATTCTTCAGAGTAACCTAGGCTACCTTACAGAGTGCTAGGGTAATGGTTCTGTCCATTAATTGTAGCCTGTTCTCTGTCTGCAAAAACGCCCAGGCATAGCAGTTAATTTTCTGGGGAGTACTAAGTCTAGTATGCAACCACGTTGACTAGCCAACAGTAATCCCATTGTAAAAACGAAAAACTATTCAAGAAATTCACACAATTATACAAACAAAACACCAATTTAAGCTTACTTTGTTTCAAATTCTGTCACGATACGAATTAGCTCCCTCCATCTGAAATATACACAAACAATGATAGCAAAACTTAACTTGATTCTAAATCAAAATTTATTTTGACTCTAATTTGGAATTTAATGCCAATACACACAGATACAATTCGTAAGTTTAAGTATTCTGTAAAGAAGTCCGTCTTTGACAACTGTTGATTGTAATTGATAGCTGACAATAGAAAGCGTCTTGACTTTACTTTCAATTGAGGATGAAATATGAGCTTCTCAAAGAGGTTATTTGCTACAACTACACACCTTAGTGACCAAGCCCTAGTAATAATGCGTATCTACGTACAAAGAGACGCATTTATCGATTAATTATTGTGAGCCTGAAAAGTTGTATAAAAGTGGCAATTTGATTTACTCTAAATGTTTCTCTTGCACTCTATCTGAGATGAGTTGTTTATGATACGTAATTTCAATTTATCGTTTTGTTTCAATTTAAACAGTAATCTCATGTTATTGCTAAAACCCACTGCCACCCAGTCATTGTTCGCCCAATAATTGTTTTGCGTTTTACACGACATGGTATAAACAAATAAAATGTGAATGTCGTGCAATAAAACTTCGTAAACTTGTTCATCAGAGCAGGAATGTCGGCAGAAAAGTAAGCAAGAAAAAAAAAACAGCCACATTCAAGTCTCTGTACTAAACAAAATCGTCCTTTAGCACGCAGTAATCTTCATTTCAGCGTTTCCGATTTGCAAGGTAGAGATTTAGTGCGCTCCACTCCGCCCGAACCTGTCCACAGCTCTATCAGCACAAAAAGGCTATATAGCTCTGAAATGACCTTGAGTCAGAACATATCTAGACGTTGAGTAATATTTCTTCGCTTTTATTATGACAACCGGCAAGATTATTACGCCATCAAAAACACCTCTTTCGAAAAGAAGCATTGTATGTTTTCTTCGGGATTATCTGAAAGGGCGGAACGCTGAGGTGGGTGAAATGTGTTTCACAAAAAAGAAACTTCGAAAGCAATTTCTATGCATTGCAGTGTGAATCAGCGCGGAGCACTGACTTCCCCAACGCTCTTCTTCTTTGCGTGGCTGCGTTTTAAACGATAACTGCTGGCTCCTTCTGATGTTTTGATTTGGAGTCGCATTATAGTGGCTTTTCTGTCTCTTCGCATCTTTCTCATCCACTGCACTTCAGACGTTCGAAAGAAATATGTTCTAGCCGAAATTGCAGTTACTTTCTTCCAACATGACTTAGATAAAGCTAGCTTTTCGGAATTCTTACTGTCAGCATTTGTCTCAGTGGTTACAGTTAACCCTGCCTGACGAATATTTCCGCACAAAAGCAAAACTACGTCATAATTAAGTGCTTAACTCCCTAAACTTGTCGGCTACCTGAGTTACTTGTACGCGTTTCAAATTTCGCTAAACAGCGATTTAAATTTCGTCTCCACAGGAACGGCAATACCGCTGCCTAGATCGAATCCGCTATACAGGGCTCAACAGCCGAGTGCCGCAACCAATGGTTCACCGCGATGAATATAGGAATAACCATAATAACGGTTGATGAAAGGCAAATTTCCCTCTATTTTACACTCCTTTTTTTTATAATGACATCTTTCGAATCGCTTCTTCGAAGGACATTTTGTGCTGAAAGCAGCCTGGATAGGTCGAAGAAGGCGCAAAAACAATTACAGGAATGGTATAGTACGTTATGCCAAAACATGCATGGAAGGCATGGTAGTCATGAAATGGCATGGGATGGCATGGTGGTGTATGAGAGTGTTTGGTACAGCATTGCAAGGAATAGCAAAGCATAGCAAGCAATTGCAAGGATGGCAAGAATCACATGGCCTAACACAGCATTACAGTGCATGACACTCGATGTCATAGAATGGCTTGGCATAGCCCGGCATAGCCCCGCAAAACGAAGAATTGCAAGGCACAGCACAGCACATCATGCCACAGAATGGCAGTGGACGGAACAGAATGGGAAATAAGCAACCCCTGATGCCCCCAAGGAAGTTTTTTTTTTATGAAACGTCTATGTGGAACGAATATTTTATTGTAGTTTGGGAGCTTCACGTCACATACAACATCACGAAACTTATTTTATATTTTAATCACATATGTTGCCGTTGGAATACAAAGGGGCAACAGCGCGGGTATTGGTCAAAATGAATGCACATGTTTTACTTCAACGTAAGGGCGAAACCCCAAAACACGACGAATTTCCTTGACGCAAGGTTTTCACATAGGAAGGGGAGCGGGAGGAACTGCGCTTTTTGCGTTAGTCAACGGCGCTTTGTATTTATCGAACGCTTACGAAGAGTTCCGTCTAAATATCTTTATGCTGCATATGATGAAAGCTCCTGAGGCGAGCAGCATAAAAATATCATTTCTAGGCTCAGCGTGGCTCGACTGATATTCGGGAAAATCAAGCGGACATAGTCACCTTGTCAAAAAGAAAGGAAGAAACAACGGCGCATTCCCCCACGAAGGAAGAGCAATATTTACCCCGACAACAAAAAGTGGGCAAGCGGATAGAATGACCGACCGCAAATGCTTCTTTGCTATGTTTCGCAATGAATAAATTAGAAAAGCTTCCGGGTGGCGATGAGACGTCCGAAGGAAATTGTTTTCCTGCAGCCTTCTATGGCCAATTTATTGTGACTCAAATTCCAAATCTATTTCAAAACATTCAGACTCAGATATAGGCTGCACGCAATATGGTGCAAATATTTGTTTAGCCGCAACTCCACCCCAGTGATTTCATATATTTCTGCTGACCGCTGCATCTCCGCAATGCAGACCACCCATGTTTATATTTGCTGCACGAAAACATACAGCATAACGAGGTCAGGCTCAGTGATCTTCGCAGACGTTTTCCTTGATGTCGCGCATGTTTTAGGCAATGGTAATAGAATCAAACAACAAGCAGGAATTTCTACTTATGTTCAAGGTCAACATAGCAGTACCTTTTCAGGGTCTCCATGGAACAAAAGTGCCGTAGCATGACCGAGGCTGCCAAAGGGCCAGAGGACAAATGACACTGTTTTGCGCCTATGACACCTTGCTTGGGCTTTTCGCAGCAAGCGCCATTTTTTAGTCTGGCCTAGCTTTAAAATGAACGATCGACCTAGGCAAATATTTGCTTTTCCTCAGGTATGCTCGCCATGAGCTCCCAGAGCTTCGTAGTCATTTGAAGAACTCATATAGTACCATATAATTGCAAAAAAAATAGTTGCAATACTTTAGAGTATGTCAACCGCTTGCGCATACACACACCTGTGCAGTCTTAACAAGAACATGACTGGCGTAAGAGCTATTTCTGATAGAATGCAATCTTGACTTTCTGTTTCTGTTTATTTCACAATTTCCTTAATTCTCTTCTCCACGTGAGGGAACAGCGGTTCACGTTTAATGAACGAAGTAGCAGCCACGAGATAACAAAATTTGTTCAAAGGTTGTGAGAGCGTCATTTAACCTTGAGGCCTGTAGAAGTTATCGGAGAGAACATAAGGGGGCTAGGTACTTGAAAGTTTATGTATAGAAAGTGCATGAATCCATGTCCCTGGATGTGCCATGGTTTGGGCGCTTTAAGCAATATAGAAGACTCGAGTACATTCTCCTCGAGCGCCCTTGCTTTAAGAAGGCCGCTGAATAGGAGCGGAAGAGCTGGATATCTGTAGATCTTTAAGAATGATGGCTCTTGCTGGGTAGTTAGGCCAATAGAAGCCTCCGTGTATAGATCAACGGCTGCTTGTACTCAAGCGGCGTTCTTTCTGAACTAGCAAACACGCTGTGCTTTGAATGGTTTAAAAAAATATTTGAGCCCAAAAAATCACTCTTTCACATTACGTAGGTCTAGCAAGAAGAGCGAGAGTTAAAGGCGAATGAGTTAAACAGTTTTAATCCAATTTGTGCTTGGTACATTCTTATCACTCGGAAAAACTAGCTCCCCGCCCCCGCTGGTTTTCCGCGCATACCATGCTATCTGCTATCTGATCGAGCTGTCTGCAGCTGCAGAAAGCCCTAACTCAGTAGGTTACAATATTCCTGATTCCAAATAGACGGCGTGATGTTTCCCCTGTCTCGTATAGTACTAATAGTAAAACGTCGTTATGTGCACGAAGTAGTAGTTCGGGTTGGTTTAGACGGAAGGCGGATGTAATAACGCGAGGCAAATGTAGAGAAAAACCGGTCGATAAAGGCATTCCAGAAGGCAAATATGCTTTACGTGTCGAGTGTATGTACCTGTGAAACGTGCGATTTTCTGAAACGTTACTATGCGGAAGAGAACAGGACTTACTATACAAGCTAGTGTGTCAAGATTCCTCTTGCGCAGGCCGGGATGACTGGGAGGAAAACAAATGAGCCTTCGGCATGTCCGCATCGCTAACATGTTCGACTATGCCGGTACAAGCTTTATCACTGAAGTCACCTGTCCACAGCGCTGAATGTAATAAGTCACCATGCGCCCTGATAACTTGTTCGACGATGCCAGTATATCCTTTCTCACTTGTCCCTTATGCGCAGAGCTCAATCTAATAAGTAATCATGTGCCCTGACTTTCTTCCAGTATAACATGCTAGCGAACTAATCGATTTGAAGAAGGAGGTTAAGTTGGGCGATTTAGTTTAGCTGTTTCAAAGACAAGGACCCAGAAGAATGTAATAATGAAATTAATAAGAAGAAAGTCGGCCCACTAGTTTATAACCTTCCTCTCGCATGATCTTCAAAGCGCGTTTTACATTTTTTTCTCAGATACTTATACCTTGAGTCGAACCGAAGACTAACAAGGTTATCGGCAATCGTTACAGAAGCCAGGAGGAGTAAACACAATCTGCAAGCCATGACACAAGATAGCGCATTCTTTTCAAACTTTGTACTTTGTTCTTGGCATAAACGAAGTAAGACTTCGCTCAGCCTCTGTTCGCAGTAAAATAATTTGATGAAGGCGGGCACAAAAGGGAACAAAGTTAGCTGTCCTCTTTACTTTGTCCGGAAGTATTGGAACCAGACCAGCCCTGTCGGCTTAAAAAAATAGCGTGCTTGTGACTACAAAGAATCTAGGCTTCTCAGAAAGCTGAAAGTGTGTGAAGGAGTGTCCATGGCATGCGTACTAAAGGAGTGGTTATGTTTATTACGCGCTCACGTAGATCTACAAGCAAATCAGTCATCAAACTAAAGAAACAGCGCAGGAAAAAAACGAAGGACGTCCTGTCTCGTCGTCGTCATGCGTTTTTTTTTTCCTGCGCTATGTTTCGTCAGTTGCGATGTCGCGTCATCAAAAAGTGTCCGCAAATTTCGTCCGCACGATTATGTCATTCTGTGGACATAAATGCGCGAAAACTTGAGTGTATTAGGTAGTTCGTGAGTAGATCTTGAAATGAGAAAACTTTTGGCTGATGAATGCTTATTAGTTAATTAAAATGAATTATTGATATTAGATGTGTTTGAAGCAGTATTTGTGCGACTGATTCGATGAGAAACGACACATATGTGTTTGAAGGTTTACATAGCATGCAAAATACACTTTGAAGAAATTTTAAGAGTGTAAATAAATAAATTTAAGCTAATTAATATTAAATAATATTTCGTTAGGTAATTCATGTGGTAAGGAAATCAGCAAACTGATGATGTGAACGAAGTGTCCAAGGGATAAGAAAACACCTAAATGGTCAATTACTTCATTACTTACAAAAATGAAAAAAATTACAATAAATTCATTCATTTATTTATTATACAGGTACTGCCAGCCTCATTATCAGTCCTTAGGCAGGACTGCAAAATAAGAAAAGGAAGAACAAAGGAAAAATAAAAGTAAATAAAATTGAAACAAAAACGCAATTGAAAGTAAGAACGAATATAAGAGAACAAAATTAAAAAATAACATTAAAAATAAAAAATAACATTAAAATTGAGGGAGAAACAGAGGAAAGGGAAAGCCTTTCGCATTTACGCTCACAAGCAGATGCAGGTACAATTCTGTAATTTCTAAAAGAAAGCAGCCAAGATGCCAAGGCCCAAGCTGTGAAGGAGCCCACGGCTACTAAAATTTCAAGCCATGAAAGCTGCATACGCAAACCAAAAGCGGGAATGCCATGATGATTCTGATTCTGAGAGCATTTGAAGTCAATGATTTTACCTCGCTGGGAAACAATCCTGCGTTTTCAGCTACGCTGGGTTCTTAAGAATAGATCGCTTTCTTTGAGAATGTAAGATTTCTCACGGATAGAAAACCAGGAGCCAGCTAACAGCCTCAACGCACGTGAAACCATGAAACATGACTTCACCTTCATTTATGCGTATGCAGCCCTTCATATCACTACTCTACTGCTTTCTGCCGGCTGCAGCGAAGACTAGAGAAAGTGGTAGTCCTACCTTGAGTGTATGTAGTAAAAAAAAGGAGTGAAAGATAGATGCAATCCTCCCGCTTAAACCAGGGGCTAGGTGTTGCACTTCTCCCACACCTCTTTTACACTTTTTTACTTCTTCCCCTTCATTTAAAACACTTCCATGTCACCATATCCAGTTACATCTCACATGTTTAGAGGTTGGATTTTTCAGTTTAAACTTCAAACACATGTAACGAGAGTGGACAGAAAAGTTTCTTAAGTTGCTCTGTTTAAAAAAAGGCCGAGAATTCAATTTCGTCAGGAGAGAAAAACATTCAAAATGATCTTTTTGAGCACCAATGCACCCTGGCCGGCGTTCCTATCAGCGCTAGAAAGCAGCCCGGGAGTATTTCTCTCCAAGAGACTATGCTTAGAAATTCGCGCTTGATGTCGTTAGTAGAGTGAAGACGAGGGCGTCTTAGCTGCATCTTCGTCCGCTAGAGAAAAAAAAGAAGTTGGTAGGCGCTAAACGTGGCATGTATGCTGGGTACGAAAATAAGTGCATGTTATTGAAAAGATAGAGAAAGAGAGAGAGAGAGAGAGAAACACAAGGACGGAAACGCCGAGAAGTTAACCAGGCGATACGTGGTAGGATACCCGACACGTGGAGAAGGAAACAAAAGGAAAAAAGAAAAGAATGGGCAGCAACGAAAATTGTTTTTCACGGGTTCATCGAACACTGTGACAAGGGGACAAAGAGCGCTCACTTAAAGCTTGAAGTTTATAGTCGGGAAATCAACTCCGAATCTTTTAAGAACTTGAGGAGCGCCTTCACCGCTGTCTTTTGTGATGAAGGTTTTGTGCAAGGCCCCAGAATATTGGTTTCTTTAAGAGGACGAGAGTTCAAGCGGCTTAGTGTAGCAGCCAGGAACGCACGCTCTCGTTCAAAATGAGGGACGAGAAAATCATAGCAGAAGTTAGCTTAAAGGGTGGATACACATTGCGAAATGTGGTTCCTTCTGCTTAAGGTTCAGCAGTCCGGGGAAAAACTTGGTAGCTGCAGAGCACATGTCCCACTTAGGTTTCACTGAAGCGGCGTGTACTATAGAGCGACCAATTCTCCAGTTTCTTTCACTGTCGTCTGGCGATCGTCACCCACGACGACTAACACATTCCACGTTTTCGTGGGCGTTTCTCATGGAATGTAGTCAGATAATTCAACGTCATCTAGGGGGGCTGTTTCACATCTGAATATTTTTGTCGCATGAAACAATGCGTATTGTTAATTTCTTTATTGCTGTGTGCTTGCCGAGATATTAGAACGCGTGCGCGGTCGATTTTATTATTTTAATGGCATATTTAAAGTTAGATCTTTGTCCAAACATTTTGTCCATGATGTAAACAAAAACTACGTGCCACACACGTAGGGGTACGAAATAATCGCGAGAAGAACTGGCGATGTAACCATAAGGAAGTATCTTGGCGGACAACAATAATCAAGTTGTCCCATCAATATCGTCATAAGTGCACATCTGCGCTGTCAGTTGTTGGCACACCTTAAGACGAAGACCAAGATTTTTATAATGCACTCTTGTAAGAAATGTCCGGCTGCAGATTTTGAGATTTTGTTTTCGTGCAGAAAGGCAAGCATCGTTGCAACGTACGCAACGACTAGCTGGATGTTAGGCAGGATCCCACGCTTGGTTTCAGCTGGAAGTGAATAAGAAAGTAGATGCTACGGAAACCACAGGCACAATCATATAGAGGGGTCTTAGGAGTACTAAACGCCGCTTTGCGTTACGAGACATTGTTCATCCTCTTATATCTTGCTGAAAATGGTGGGCTTCCCATTAACCTGAAGCGTTGTCTGCCAGCGTTGCGTTCACAGCTTACTGACAGTTATCTGCCGCTTACGGTCGTTTCTTTGCTAAGTAGTTCTTTTCCCCTTATGTATGGGCACTGATAATGTTTGTAATCTCTTCTGTCGAAAGTGAAACTATAAACAAGTTAAAAGTGCAAAGTTGAGAATTCCGTAAAGCTTCAGCCGAAGTTCTATCGCTACCGCCAACTGGTACTGCTAGTAAAACGCAGACCTCGCCCAGGAGTGAAATGTGAAAGAAAAAAGTGTTTAAAACTAAGCTTGCATTTGCGGTGTATTAGGAAAACAGTGTCAGTAGGAAAATTCGAAAATTATGGTGTTTGTTTCTTCGCTGCATTGGAGACTAAAGTCTCCATCCAGAGCTAGCACCACCCAGCCGCCACCCAAAACCATCCGCCTACCCACCGTCACTCTCGATCCACCTCCCCACCTCCGCCCATGTGCTACCTCCTGAGGCATCATCGATAACCGAACCACTGTCCCGGGTTCGAACCCGACCGCGGCGGCTGCGTTTTTATGGAGGAAAAACGCTAAGGCGCCCGTGTGCTGTGCGATGTCAGTGCACGTTAAAGATCCCCAGGTGGTCGAAATTATTCCGGAGCCCTCCACTACGGCACCCCTTCTTCCTTTCTTCTTTCACTTCCTCTCTTATCCCTTCCCTTACGGCGCGGTTCAGGTGTCCAACGATATATGAGACAGATACTTCGCCATTTCCTTTCCCCCAAAACCAATTTTTATTTTTAACTCTACAGAAGCGCCACCCACCACAAACGCCCCGTACACTCATACTCTAAACTTCTTCACCTACTGGAAGCCCATGCAGCAGCGGAACGAAAGAACTGCGGTGAAATCGAAATCAGCGAAACAACGGGAAAGCCAGTTATAATCAAGAAGCAGCACCCACCAGCAATTTCCCACCCCTCAACACCAGCTAGGAAGCTGACCATTCATCCATCACCACCCTCTGTCCATCTCCGCACTCCAGAACCGCCACCCGCCCACCCCCTCTTGCCACCTCTCATCCGCCAGAAAAATTTTGCCGCATGCTTGAAACCTCGGCTCGAACTAATAGCATGCGTTATAGCAAATTGATCATCGTAATCTTCCGGGATAAATCGGTCTTTCTCAGAATTACAGCATCGCATTCCTAAATGTCCCGCCGAATTTTTTATCTTCTGACCCGATCATTCAATTGAGAATTCATTACTTTGACAGCTGTAGTTGTCGAGATGAAGTCCCAATGTGGTGGTGATAGTGCTGGTGTTTATGGATAGGCGCAATTAGCCTTAAATTTGTCAGTCGCCAAATGCGCTATGTTTCCACTAGGCCGGTTTCTTCTTAAAGCGTCAATACTAATTCGACACTGTTCGCCGTTAAGTTCCTGAGATCTTCCGTGAGAGACATAGACCTCATGGACATAGTTCATGAGACACATAAACCTCGCCGCGACTCTATTTATGCAGGCTAATCTCTCACAAAAATTATCTAAGGAGAGTCTGTACTCTTCTTATAGACACTGTTTCCTTCCTAGAAATATTTTTTTTGCCTATTCATAGTTTATAGACTGTCTATAGACAAAAGTTTACTAAATATTTATGGTCATAAATCTATAGATTGTCTTAAGTCTGTCTAAAGGATTTGAATTGCCTTTAGACGGTTTCTATGGTTGTCTATAAAGAGTGCATAGACCTTATAAACAGAAGTCTATGAACACCGAGAAACGCTTGACGTCCGAAACCGAGGGATATTAGATTACTCACACATCTTAGCCAATCATTTAGCGGTTTTGTTGCTGAGTACCCACAAAGATGGTATTCAAACTAGAGGTCTAAGTTTCCGCTACGCGAATGGAGCCTAATTTGCTTATTCGGACGGAAAGCAAGCGCTAACTTTCTTATCACCATGTACTTCTCTCTCTTTCCCATAAGAATAATAATTATTAGTTGACGTTTCCGCGTAGTTTATTATTAACAATACGAGGTGCTGGACCACCTCAAAGGTTTAGTGCAAACACGGTTTCCTTCAAGGAGAACGCTGAAATACTTCACCCCACTTGTGCCGCTGTGATCTTATTTTCACTGCTTTTTCTATTCCTGAAAGAATTTTCAAAAATACCGAGGTTTAAATACAATATTCTTAAAGGGCAGCAGTCCTAGCGTATCTTGCATAATACCTAAGAAACAACTTCAACATTGCTGCCTTCAGGAAAGAAAGAGCGGGAGATGAAGTTGCAAATAATTCTCAGGTTTACAAATGAAAGTGCAAAGTGTGGCCACTACTAAAAAAGCGCGCCTTTAGGAGCAGATAGCCTTTCGTTGTCTTGACTATTAGAATAACAAACTAGGCCGTACACGATTCGTCACAGCGAAACGAACTCAAGGCATGTATTGGCGGACAGAACGATGCGTGAACTGAATTTCTGTTGAAACATATCAAGGAACTTAAAAAAAAAATCCTTGGGCAGGCAGCTTTCGTAATATGTCCCACGTTCTGAGAAAGAAACCGAGCTTTGGAAGAATGGTTGAAAAAAAAAAGAAAGATTGTATGCGGGCCACCGCAGGTACTGTGCTATAAACGGTTGGCCACAACCGTAGAACCGTCAACTGTCAGAAGCTTGCATGAGTTAGCAGTCCGTTGAGTACAAACAGCGCGAACTGAATTTCTGTTGAAACATGAAGCAACTGAAAAAATTCCGCGGCAAGCAGCTTTCGTAATGTGTTCCACGTTCTGAGAAAGAAACCAAGCTTTAGAAGAGCGGTTAAAAAAAAAAAAACAGTGTAAGCGGGTCACTGCAGGTACCGTGCTTAGACGACGTCAACCGTCAGAAGGCAGACACGCAAGGACAAGTTCAGCTGAAAATCAGTGCTTGCCTTTGTATGCGTTTCTTTGTCGCAGTCTCAGTTTCTGCTGTTTCTATTCATTGTTGGCGGCGTCGTTCAGTTATTCGCCATTGGTTTCACATAGACATACCTGGGCTTTTTTGCGATTTGCGAAAAAAAAAAGAAAAGACACATGCGGATGCTATTCGTGGTTTTTCTTTTAAGACAATAACGTTTCTAGTCACGCTTCACTATCTACGGGGCGCAAAATATTTTTGTTTTCTAAAGTACAAACAAAACGGCCCACTTTTCTAGACATGCCGCACAATTAAGGCCGGATGGTTATAAATGGTTAGCACTTATTAGTAGGAGGTACGACGCTGAAGAGTTCTCCTGTTTAGCGCCAACCATATAACGTTTCTGTTAGATTTAGTACTCTTTGCACGTAGACAGACTGTGATTCATCCGTTTGCTTGCATAAACACAGTAAACAACAAGGCAGTCTTAAGTGAGCTCTACTGTCAAAAAATATAAGGTGGATATTCCGAACAGAATTGCCGATGTCCACAAATAATCTCATATTTTGTTACTATTTCTCTCCGACAATGATAACGACTGACATGATGATTTTTAAAGAAGCGTGGTAACGAGGAATAAATGAACAAAAATATCTGCTTGAATGCCAATGTGCCACAGTCGACTGTTTTGGTTAAATGCCTCTCCCTCATAGGAAATAGACAACACGGTTTCTTTCGTCCAAGGCTACAAATCTAGAGGCTACAACTTAATGCAATGTTTCACTGCGACACTTTCCAGCTCGAAAAGTTAATGTGAATAAATTACTTTCATTGGGGCTTTAGCACCCTGTGGCTCCGAGAAATGCAGCGGACTCACTAATAGCTGTTATCTACGCGTGCTTCGTGGCATAAAAATAAGAGCTCGAATTCCGATCGATATGTTTGGGGATGCTCAGTAGAGCGCGGCCAAGGGTCCATCGAAAGGACTCGCTTTAGTTTGTTTTTTTAGTTTATGCTCGTCCTTCCGGTTTGTGCTGTCGTGAAACTTAGCACTCGATGCGAACTAAGCTGCTGGGCACCACTACTGAGTGCACGAGAAAATGTTTTATGTACTTTGTACTGCCATCTCACTAAAATATTTTATTTACTTTGTCCTGGCGCTCACTACTTACTTGAAGCGTGCGTCAGAAGTTCCGGTTACGGAATGAACAGTGCATTACCTTAACTTGAAATGACTAATTTGTGAAACCGGTGCGCTGGAATTTTCAAAATCGATCGTACGAAGTACGTGTTTCGTGGACTTCAGGCGAGGATATATGTCGATGACTGGAAGAGCTTGGACTATTTATAGATTCTTTGATGCTAAAGAACAGTGAACAAGTTACCTAAAGTGTCCCAGACACAGTTTTGGTTCTAAAGCCGTGTTTAGCGACCCACGAAACATTAAACAAACATTTTTCGTCTAGCCGCAGCTGAAATCAATTTGTATTTTCAGTGTTTCCGGCATTCCAGGCGCTTATAGGCTACAGCTGTTTGAGAGCTTCATTTGTAAATCAAGCTACATGATTGACATTAAGAGACAGATGAGAAAAATTGTACGCCTGGTAATTTTTGCTGCAGAGCGTTATGTATTCACTGCGCAGCACACACAGTAAACAATCACGTGTCAATATTTTTTTCGCTTCCTCCTCAGATTGCACGCGGATCTCGCCCTTGACGAATGGCATGTGTGGAATTGTTGAACTTCTTTATTACTTGATTGTCATTGTCTTTATTTGTTTTTTTTTGGTCGTCCTTTTTACTGTATTTTATTCAATGCGTCATGACATCAAGCAGAGCAGCCGTTTTGTAGAATCATCAGTTAATGTCGACTGATTGATGTTTCCTCACATATGCTCATCACAATGACCAGGCTACATTGTGTGTAAAAGAACAGACTCAAATGCGATTCCAGCGAAACAAATATTTGCGTCAAAGGAAGCTCGTTACTCTGGGCTCTACATCTTGCTGTGAGAGCGAGGAAAGTGCCAGAACAGAAAGGCATACTCGGAATGGGAGCTGTTTACAACAAACACATAGTGAAACCTTTGTCGAAGAACTACATAAAGATAGAGTAGGCCTTCGGCTACACGTATGTATCATTTAGGTCCCCTAACATTTTTCAGCTGGCCTCGAAGGTCCCAAATAAAAGAAACAAGGAGGGAGCTTACAACTTAACACAGGATATATTCGAGAGCTCTCTGGGCCTCCTTGTGCAGCTGGCGCAATGTCATTGTTTAACACAGGTATTCTGCCTTGTAGACCGTTGTGGAGGCTTACCCAATGCTTACCCTAATTTCCGTCACACGTTTTCCCAAAGCTTGTGCAATGCATGAAAAGCGCTTGAGCAGCTTTGCCCAGAGCAAAGTTCGACATTAATGTGCATGTTATAGAAGTTCCATTACGTGCTTCCCGTTTCCATCTGGAAGACCGTATCCTGAAACGTACTGTGTTCTATGAAAGCAGCAGCCACATTTTCAGCCAGCGAACGGGAAAGTAAACAACCACCGAAAGGTCCAGGAGAGCTGTACAACGGCTGAGGACATATGTACGCACACATGTCCAATTTCGGCACGCGGATAGCAAACATCGAGCCTCGCAGGAAAAGGGGATGCTTGCGACTGGCGGACAGCTCGTACGACGTCATGAGTGAGGTTGAACACCGCCGTGTAAAGGACTTGGGTGGTGCAACCTCGTACACCTTGTTTACAGACCCGAAATTGTCAGCAGAGCGGAAACGAGAATGCAGCTTCGAGAGGAAACAGGAAGGGGCTGTTATCTCACTGCCTACTTGCCCGGCTGGCGAAGGTCACAGCAGGATTACAAAGTGCTGCCTGCAGTTCTGTTCCCACGCAAGCCCTTAATTGGAAAAACTGGTAAATATCACCAGAAAGCGAAATGACGATTTCCGTACCTTCGTCTACCAGTGCGGGAAAAGAATTTAACACTTTACTGCAATCAACACCAGTGAGAACTTTCCTGGAGAGGACCTGAAACAAATCGTCTCTAGGCGACTAGAACAGAGGATAAATTAAATACTTAGCAGCCGCGGCGTAGCACCGTATAGCATGGGGTTACCAATGGAGCCACGTGTATTCTAGATGCAGGCCCACTGTTTCGTCAGAAAAGGCAAAATGCGGATGATCTGTGCTATGTTGATATAAGTCCCGGCAGACACCATCCTGAGTAGCCCATTCAATGCCCGATTTCGAACGACCAGGTCTTTCCTGACCAAGACGCCCTTCCATTGCTTGAGATTAAGTGTATGATAGATTTCGGTGGTGGCTGCTCTTATATTTCCGCAGTATATGATCGGAAGTGGCTATTTCGCCACATAGTGTACATTCCGGGTCGTAATCACCGGAATATTATTTTTATTGTAAGTAAAGAGTCATGAAAGATCACGTCTGGGGTCACCTCCAGGCGGTTTCCGACTCCTTATCTAAGGTTTTGTCTGCGGTGTGTTGGAGGGGGGGAATCCTCCTTTCTATTTTAAAGTGATTAGTGAGGTCGTGATATGATGCTAGGCCGTCCTTCGCGAAACTCTCAGCAGCTACCACGTCCTCTACCCGGCTGACGAATACTCGAGCTTTGTTGTGTGCCGTCGCGCGTTACCAGGGTTCCCTGAGTGAGCCGGGACCCATATGAACTCAATGTTCTAAGCTTTTTGTTTGACCCAATATGTTCATTACTGCCTGAGATGTCTGGCCCCTAGCATGATTGTGTATAGTGAATTTAGAATCGCTTAGTATAGTATCAGCGTTCGTGTATAAATGGCAAAGGCCACAGCCGCCTCTTCTGCCGTTTCTGAGGATCTCATTTTAGTAGTGCCGGAGACAATCAGCATGCCTTGCGTGTCTACCGCCGCTAGCGGGAACGCTTGTTTCTTTAGGTGTTCTGCGGCATCTACGTATACAGCTTGTTTGAGTTGGCTGTATTCTTGTAATACTATAACTCTCTAATATTTAGAATATCGCCACGTAGGCAACTCCCGACATCGAAGGAATATTGACCGAGTTCAACGCGTTACGTCGGCAGCATGCTTTTTACTCTGTAGACGCCGTTTTATTAGATGTGATTTTCTATCCTGAGTAAGTGCTTTTCTTTCGGAAACGTGCCCAGAATAGCAGTTTGCGGAGCTAGAGGCGAGAGCGTGCAGGCATGGAGGAACCATTCATGTGAATCTGCCCCGTAAGAAACTACGTCGTCCACAGCTCGCAAGTTTGCCTTGCATTAACATTTCACTTCATTGAACTCTCGGATCTGTTGCAATGCCGCGTAAAGGCTCTGTAAAGAGAGATCCCACTTAATGCATTGTGCCTTAGGTGACAATGAGGGCGGGGATTAAGTGGTGCGAAAGGCGATAGTACAATTATACCTGGAGGACGAATACACTGCAAATTTCTGATAGTGGTGTTCATAACGTCCTCAGGGCAGACAAGCGAGGTGGTAAGTACCCGGGAAGAAAATCCTTATGAAAGAAGGCGATAGACTGACTATCTCTTGCGGCAATGCCACCACATCACTTTTTGTTTTCCTATTTATTTCATCTCTGGAAACACCAGTGCGTCTAGCGTTAGGCAATTTCCATGCAGCGACAGATGTGACCTTCGGACGTGGCCACAGCTATAGCCACAACAACTCATCTATTTATTTATTTATTTACAGATACCTTACAGGACTCCGGAGAGGCATTGTGTAATGGGGGCCAAATGCAGAAGTTTTGTAAAACAGCTTAGAAATAAAAAACATAGTAAAAGTACAAAAAACAAAAAGCAAGTGAGCCCAGATAAGATATCACAATTCAGAACAAGTGATAAAAGTAAAAAACAAAACAACTATGCGTCATGTAACAAAAATAGGGGAACTGCACAAAGAGTTATGCAAAAGCAAAAGAAAGTATATCAGGCATACACGAGGAAAGCTGCGCATCAAGAGAACCAAAGAGTCAATAGTCTCAAGCAGCTGAAAACGAAGTTATATGAATCGTGAGTATGTCAATGACGTGCTAAGCGTTATCAATAGTACTTGAAAAGATGTTCGCGAAAGGTGTGATGATAACCCTGCAGGGCGATGCAGTCCGCAAGATCGTTCCAGAGACGGATGGCACGCGAGAGCGACGAGACGTTGAAGGCATGTGTGTTACCATAAATTCGGGCATAGCTGTAGTTATTATGTGATGTATGTGATGTATTATGTAATCATAGGATGCGGTATCTTTTAAATCAGCCGTGTTATCCTTGGACAACCACGTTTTGAAATTTTGTTGTGTGGAATAACGCGGAAGATGAAAATAAACTAAGAGGCTGTCAGCAAAACCCGCCTCGGCCTGAGTCATATGAGTAATAAGAGGGTAAAAGCAGCTGAAGGACGTATAGATTTTTAAAATTATATGTCAGCATATTTTTGGCCGCAATAGCTGTCAGTCGTCACTTGTGATATATGCGTTGTCCGCTCCTATTAACTGTCACCGCGAAAGCGGCTCAAGGTTCTTGTTGCTGTAAACTTGTCGACGCTGCCACCCTGCGTCTCATGTGTGATGATATACTGTGCTAGGAGCAACTACAAGGCATCGGGTTTCTTTTTAACATCACACATTTTACAGGAACGATTCATAATACTTCAAAGGCGTCGCGGTTTCCTTGGAATGCTTCTCGCCCAGGGCAAACAAGATCTAATAACTCCTTTCTTAATTACTGTTCCGGAGTGAGACCCTAGAGCACAAAAAGTGTTCTGTTTATGAGATAGTGAATAAATTTTCTGAACTTAACCATCTTCAGTCACGCAATTTGCAGCGTTTGTAGTTCCTCTTCATTCGTTTTCCTGTACTTCTAAAAATAAGCAAGGTAATTTTTTGTTACTGTATCTTTGCTTTCAAAGCACACGAAATAGTAACTTGACATTATCGCAACAGCTCAAAAGATGACGGACTATGCATAAGTAAGAGCGATAGTGCATGCTAAGCTCTCACCGTTCCTTATTGTTCGTCGTCTTTTGCCTGTTGTGACAACGTTAAGTTCAAAAATACTTGGTCAAATTTTTCTCCTTATGTATAACAAGGAATGTTCCCATTGGTTCCTCTTCATGTTTTTTCTTTTTATTCATCATATGCCTCAGTTATTCGTACACCATTATTCCACCCTGGAAGAGTGCATACGATCTGTTTTACGGAATGAAAAAGTGGGTCAGTGAACTTATTTCAGTTGGAATGGACACTTTGTCCGACTATAATTAGACATGCAGGTGTGGCAAGGGGCTAAACAAGAGGAAAAGAGAACATACCGCTGGAGATCATAGCACTCAGGCCTTTCTGCAAAGTTCACAGAGATTGTGTCTTAAAAGCTTACTTATATGAGGAATGCGTATTTGTTCAGCCCGAAAGACCTCAGATTTAACGCCTCAAGCGGCGGTCTTTCTCACGCGGGTAAGAAAGTCGATATTCGTAGTCAGCGCACATGACAATGGCCGCATCGCCAACATTTTTGCAAACAGACTGATACCGTCCAAAAAAAATGCAAGCAGGAAGGACACCATGCAAGGTGGGATGGTCTTACGCAACGAAGATCGTTTTTTTCGCAACAGCCGAATGAGTTGCAACCCTTCAAAGTTTTTCGCTTGTTTGACGCATTTTCGCAACCGAAGTTGTCGATTTGCGGACGTTGAATTCAGCGAGCTAGAACGAGCGAGGGTTATACAACAATAACGCGCATGTTTTAACACAATATCTACAGAAGTACTCTGTGTTTAAGGTACCGGTCGAACCAACGAACTTACCACTCTTCCTCCCGACGCCAATGTTGCCTTATCTGTATTGCGGCAGCGTATTGGTAAGCCTTGTCTGGATGCTGGGTAGCGTGGTCGGGCCGGAGAAGGGACGAGGAAGATCGTAGGCCAGGTTAGGAAGAAAACTGGAAAAATTTTATGCAGACTATTTGCCTAATTTGCAAGTAAGAGCAACTGAGAAGGCCTCTCAGCTAAAGGAATCTTCTTGGCAAACGGGAGTCCCTTCAATACCAAACCAGCAGCCCTCGTTTCATACGCTTCGCATTCCCCAGATTCCTGACTGGGGAACAATGTTCGGAGAACTATGTCCAATCAAGCGAGCAGACGTAGACACTGGTGGCACCGCCAACGGCAGGTGGCGGTGCTGGTGCCCTCACAGCTCGTCGATGAAAAGGGGAAAATAAAGTCATCGAACACGGTCACGTCGATGTCACCACAAATGCTAGGTCAGTGCCCCCGTGGCAAAAAGAAATGTCAAGGTGTTTCCCAGCAGGTGGATGAACGACCTTGCACTCCCCACCTGTTCTCTGAAACGCGGGAACGCAGTCGAAGTCGCCACCGTGTGTCAATTATCATCCCCAGCGTGACCGTAGAAAGCATCACTCGGCAGACTCGGCCACCTGACGCCGCCATGGTCGCCGCTGCTTCCACCGCTGCTTCCGCCTCTGCTGACGCGAACGCCGGTACATGCAGCAGCGTTTCTTTTTGAAGATTAATCCGGTGTCGCGTTTATTTTTTAGGAATTCTGGTCGATGAAGTCAGCGTCTTAACCCATTTGGGCTGGAAAGAACGCCGGACATAACAGTCTGTGTCTCCCGACCGAAACTTGACTCGCCATATCGGCGAATAATGCAGTCTAGCACTCTCGATTGTCGTCGCAATGGCAGGAGCACTATTGCAAGCCGGTTGAAACACGATTGCAAGTACTTACACTCACAAGTGTACTTGTACTCACAAGTGTTAATCGTACCATAAAAAAAATGCAACAAAACTTATGGGCAGTTCGCGTGCAGATTTCTGCGGGAGGGTTAGCTTCATATATCTCTGCCTTCAACTGAAAATTCCTTTCGTCCACGAACCTTTCTGCCGATGAAGCATGAAAACATAGTGGTCAATCAACCACTGTGGCGACAGCAGCGAAAAACTTCAAGAATTGTTCCATTAGTAACAAACTGGATGGATGAACTATGCTTATGAAAATCAGCAGTGAGAGTGATCATAGAATGCGACTTGGGACGGAGCATTGCAGTTAGTGCCTGGAAATAAACTTCTTTTGACAACTAACATAATATGCGCAGTAGTAGAATGCAAAGACGAATGTTAGGCTGATAACTGGAGAAGTATTGTAAAGAAACTTGTTTTATCTGTATTAGGGTGCAAATTAATAGGCATGGTTAACAATGTGCACTAAAGAAGTAGGAGTTATTACGAGACGAGAGGCGTTAACTTGGACAGACCTCGCTGAATAGCGGCGCGCACCACAGGCCCTCCTCCTTCCATGGTAAGCATCGTGCAGTTGCCGTTTGTACTGCTCTCCGCACGTCCTCCTGCTTCAAACGTAGCCACCTTCCGGACGATTCCCGAGGTAATAGCCCTCTGATTACGCCTTCCAAAGCTTTCACCACGCCCACCTCAACCACTCGTCGGTTGCGCCTTTTTACGCTCTCGCCATACCCTTCTCTTCCCTCGGTAACCATCTTCTTGTTGAAGGGTTTTCTGTTTTCATGATACCCTCCGCCTTCAAAGGTAGCCACCCTCCTTATGGTCACGGCGGTAGCCACACACAGGTTGCACATTCCTCCGCTCAAGTCACATCCTCCACCTTCCAGGGTAACCGCCCTCGCAGTAGTTTCAAGGGCAGCGCACCTACCGGTTACTCCAATGACTACGACATACCACCATTACTACGACGACCACGCGAAACCCAGAAACGGGTGCTAAACAGCTATGGCTGTAGAAGGAACGCCTTCCGTCAAGATGGCTGACGGTTTATGGGGGCTTAACGTGTCAAAGGGACTCAGGTTATGAGGGACGCCGTAGTGAAGGGCTCCGGCAATTTCGACCACCTGGGGTTCTTTAACGCGCACTGACATCGCACAGTACACGGGCATCTAGAATTTCGCTTCCATCGAAATTCGACCGTCGCCGCCGGGATCGAACCCGCGTCTTTCGGGTCAGCAGCCGAGCGCCATAATCCCTGATCCACCGCGGCGGCAACCTTCCGCCAAGAGAAGTCTCAAGTCACCGTTGATAAGACAAAGAGCAAGTGACAAAACGGTTACCGGTGTGAAACGCGAGATTCGGCGAGAGCTGTTAAGGTGTATATTTTTGTATACGTTGAAGGACAGATTATGGAAGGAAATTTATCGCTGTAAAGTAAAAATAAGCTCTTTATTAATTTGCCATGCATAGTCGCTTTCCAACTGTCGCTGACGTCTCCAGTTCACCGCTGTAGGCCCATGGCAGAACCGACGACCTGCTCCTCAGGTGGCCGGCTTCGCAGCAGCTGCCGCAGATCGACCGATATATTTTTCTGGAATCTCGCCATACATATTTTAAAGATATCACAAAGCGAAAGCGCTGATGTTTTTGGTAATGGCAGTGCGATCACCCTTGGGTAGTTGCCGTCGTCTCCCTTGGGATCTAACTTATTGTGCTTCCCCAATCTGAACTTATATGAAATATACTATAGTAGAGTTAACTGCTTGGCTAGTTGGTGATATACATACTAAAAAGATGTACTGAGCGCCCATGGTATCGTCGTCTTTCTTGTGTGTGTTGGTTTGGCGAAAAAATCTTTTTGGTTATAAGAAATAGTGTGACAAACTCGTTTGAAGCGCACTCAATAGCAGAGGGGCTAGGAAGTGCGGTGAACATGAGCTTTTCACCCACCCCACTAAATGATATCACGAAGTTTTGTGGTTAGAACGCACAAACACCTTAGCTAGCCCTACAATGCCTTGGTACAAGTAATTTTTTGCAGTGTTGTTTTTTTTCAGGGCAAGTAAAGAATGAGGATAAGTTTCAGCCCCATCAAGCCAGGCACAATCTTCAAACCGCCAGAGAAAAAAATCTGGCGCGGACAATGGTATTATACATGCGGTGAATGCCGAAGCTAACAAAAGATGAAAGATAAATGTCGGGCAGGGAATTAAAAAAAAATAGTGACCATTGGGTTAGTTACAAAAAACTTCCTTACCCGTGTCATTCTGTTTGCTTTGCAAGCGCGTTTTTTTGGATACATAAATCAGACGAGGAATCTCAATCATAACAAGAAAAAAATATGGACATCTCTCTTCAGCAGCGCAAGAGAGCTCGTATGAGCAAATGTAAGATCTCCGCTGAATGAACCAGTGTTCTCAACCTGTAAAAGCACTTGCAGACAATCTAGGGGATTAATGGTTTCAGGCCGTCGGGGCAAAGTAAAAGACGGAGTGGTGTGTTTTGCCTTTCATGTTAACTAACAGCTTTGTATTTAATCGCATGGATGAAATGCAAGGGTAAATTTGGGGTGCCCTTCACCTCTTTCAAGTTTGGCTTTCCTAAGCGCTGTAATGCTTCCTGGAAACTCGGTCTGTGTACTGTCTCTTATCCGAGTAGCGGCTGAAAAAAAAGAACTATGCACTTGCTTTTATCCTCGGATGAAAGGCAACAACTAGGCTGGGGTGCGCCTGAAAGCTCAACCTGTTCGATTATTGATGACTATTAGCATCTTAGAAAACAAAAGCTGTTTACTTCACCGAGCAGCGAGCGTGAACCAAAGCTCTTTTTCGTCGAGAAAGTTTCGTCGAGATGTTTGAAAAGGCGGATGCTTGTTCAGCGTGCTCCTTTGGGGTCCTTAAACGCGGAAATTTACATGAAGACTTAAAAGCGGGGCCTTCATTCGACTGAAATTTTTTTGAATATAGAGGTGCTGCAAACATGCGCGCGTCCAGTCTTTTCGACTAAATAATCACTTCAGGGTTTAAGACGTACACCATGCATTCAAGCTAATATCTTCTTTTGAGCGCAGAACTTACTCTACCCAGAAATTGTGGAAAAAAAGCATTTTTGAGCGGGAAATTGCTTGTGAACGATATTTTTCATACAATGCAAGATTTCACTATAAAAATCAATATATGCGGAGATCCCTCAACGCCAGTCCTGTATTTTTTTTCTATTCACGTTTTCGCTATCGCCAAAATCCGTTCCCCATTGGTTTTCTAAGGCATTCTTAATTTTTCGATAAGTACGCTGGAAACACATTAAAAGAAAGCTTTTTGTTACATGTCAGAATATTGGACCATTACGTTCAATATTTTCATAATAGTGTCTTACAATTTCTCAATTTTGAAAATTTTGCCCGAAAGAGCTGGACTTGCATTATTTTTAACAACTTGTTTTGCCTTTTGCCTCTTTCGTGGCGTCGAAACATTTCAGAAAAAGACATTTTTAAAAGTATGTTCTGTATGTTCTTTACTACCATTTCGGTAGACCTAATATCACCATTTATGTGAAAAGCAGGGTTTGGGTGTCGTTCGAAGATATTTTCCTACTGTTTCTTACATCACCTTTTACGATTGTTAAGACAAGCTAAATTCTAACCCTTTTTTCTGGCAGCCTTTCATTGAGCGCAAGAAACCTACAGCGAAACTTTTCGGAGTTGATCGGTTTATGTACACCATAAAGTACTATAAATTCCCTAAACATGGATTTGAGAACGGTCATGTTTGCATCGCCTTGGCGAAATTTATCCATTCCGAAAGCGCCTTCAACCGCAGGAAGACGAACAGGTTGGATAAATGGGTGAAAAATCGCCTGAGCTTTGTGGTTTAATGCAAAGCACTGAAGGTTTTACAGAACGCGCTACCAGGCAGAGATCAAGAGGAAGACATACACACAAACCCAAGCAGCACAGGTAATCGCCCTAATATTGAATATGTACTGGTAGAGGCTGGTCCTACAAAAGACCAATGCGAAATCATTCCTTTCCAAAATGGCTGTGGTTTAGCTCTGGTTAAACCTGGAGTGACGCGATAGCTACAGCTGGCCGAGTGGAACTCGTTTAGTCGAATTGCAAAGTCAGCCTTTCGCCTCTCCGTTTCGCTGGGCGTTCCTTCGACATCTTCGTCCCACTTGACACGGCGCATGCGCTCAGCTTTTGCAGCTGTTGCGCGGCCGCGCCGCCGGCAGCAGCAGCTGCTCCGCTCCACGTGACCAACCCTCGTGACCAGCAGCCTCACCACGTGATAAACCTTCGATAGCAACCACGTGACCATCGGCGCCGCCACGGAGCTCAAGTGGTGTCACGCTGAAGGGTCGAAGAGGTAGCGTAGTGTAGCTATCGCTACAATAACGGGCCAATTACCTGCGCTGCGTGGGAGGAAGCTGAGCTGAGCTGTGTAGAAAACGCGGAACACTACCATGTCAGGTACACTGACAGACGTTTGCCTTTTAGTTTACACGTTAAAGCAATTGTAAGAAGGATGTGCTTGTATTCATTCAGCTACTCCACATGAAGAAAATACTCGCTGATTGTATAGATACCCTGCCCCGAGTATTGCTACCTCGTGCCCCAGGCTGCTAAGTGCTAGACCAAGAGGGTGAGAATTAACAACCTTGAGACTTTATTCTTCAAGATAGTCATATTTTACAGGTCCAGATAAAAATACTGCTGATTGATGGGAACAGCCTCCAACCAAAGTGCTTAGTTTCCCTGTAGCCGGAATGTAATGCATCATTTTGGTCCTAATCCCGAATTCTACTGCGAATTTCTTTTTTTTTTCTCATTTATAGTTAAGAATTTCTTTATTAAGACTGCGGGGTTAATCTCCCAATATCTGGGCTTTTCAGAACTGAGAACACCGAACGCGTGAACGAAGATCTCGGCTTGGCTTCCTTTCAGGAAAGCTGTTTACCATTCAGGTATTTATTTTAGTGTAAACGTTGGGCTCTTGCAGTTATGGTTCGAAACCAAGGCTTTTTTGAATGAAGGGCACAAAAGACTTCTAAAGAATAGGACAAAAGCCTGTCCATGTCATTTTTAGAAAAAATAAAAAAGAACAACTTTAGCACCGTGCGCGCACCTCAGGGCTAAAACTGTCTTCATTCCCTGCTCACTTCCGGGCTATGTATCTATTACGCTATGCTTTTAAATCCGGCTTGACATTCATTACAGCCGTGGTACTTGGCAGAATACCTAACTGTTACCTTTCTACGCGCCGGCTGCTGGTTTAGCAGGGTATGCCATTCTCTGATATCTTATCTGAATACAATGTGTGTTGTGTTGGGTTTTATGGCACATAGGCAGCTAAGGCAATCATGCGCCAAGCTCAAGGTATAGAATTGCTTTTTCTGTAGAATGTTTAGGAATATGAAACATCGTAGATGGTGTAGATGGCCTAAAAAGATTGTACTGCCTAGTAATAACAGAGGAGAAGAAATTAGGAAATGGCTAATGGTAATAGCGTTAAAGAAGGTCAGGCAGCCTAAGAGGCTATCCTTGGCTTGGCAAGGATCCTGAGGCTCCCATCCATTCAAATAAAAAGCCTCAGCCTACTTCTCAGGAATGAGAGAGTGTCTGAGGTGTATCATGTAATAAAGCGAACCGGTGTTTCAAAAATTAATTTTTTAAGTACGCCTGCTCCTTTTAAAAAGCTAAAAACGGAAGGTATGTTAACAACCGCATTATCATATAACAGCAATGTTGGGTGGAAAGGAATGCATTTATGATAAAATTGAGTGAAGTACTTTTTTCTTAGTTTTTCTAGTTTCACACATGAGAATAAATTGTGGTTAACTGTAAGTTCACCTCCGCATTCTTTGCAAACAGGTTTATCATTTTTGTTAGCAGGCAGTTGTGCGTAAGGTGCCCGTGGCCTATTCGGATACGGCATAAAATCACTTCCTTAAAACGTTCCTGGTGCACACATTACTTTAATTCACCCAAAACCGGCTTTACTAAGTGTAGTTTATTATACACTTCACTGTTCCAAGCCGACTGCCATTTTTGTTCCTTAATGTCTGTTGTACTAACTTCGCGCAGTCATTAAAGGGTATATTTGCTTTTTTTTTATTTCCTTGCCACGAGCTTGAGCAGCACAGAAATCTGCTCTTTCATTGCCTCTTATTCCGACGTGACTCGGAACCCAGCAGAGTTTAATGTTTTGTCCTCGAGCTGCGGCTGTTACCATGTTGTGTATTGAGGTTGTCGCTTAGTATTTGGCGGTTTTCGCTTAGTATTTTTTCTATAGCCACACGTACTGCGCAACATTCTGCAGTGAAGGTGGATGCGCACTGTGCAAGTCGTATTGTTTTCTCCGAATTCCCTCGCACCACTGCGCTTCCTACGTAAACATTCGTTTTTGTACCGTCAGTGTAAAAGTCCGTAAACTACTGTATTTTTCTCCGAGTGCAAGGAATTCTTGTACTATATGTTGTTGTGGAGTTTGTTTTTTAGAGAACTGCGTAATATTGAAATCACAGATTGCCGAAAAATTGTGCGATGGAGGTAGTGGATCTCGTCTTCGAGCAATGGCAGGTAATGTGTCCTGTACGCCGAAGTTTTGGCACATCTCATCGAAACGCAGAAGGAGTGGCCGAATAGAGTATGGTTTGTTGTTAAACAGTGTTCTTGATGGGCACTTTGTGACTATGGGGTAACGTAGGTGTTTGAGAAGCGAACAGATTTTTAAAATGTACGATCACGTGAGCATGGTTCTTCGGCCTGTAAGTGATGGGTCGTTGGTTTCTACATAAAGACTGTTTATGGGCGATGTCCTGCATGCACCAGTGGAAAGTCGTAAACCTAAGTTATGTACTGGATCCAGTCGTTTAAGGTATGATGGTCTCGCTGACCCATACACTATACATCCATAATCAAGGGTAGAACGTACTTCAGAGCGGTAAATTTTTTAAAGGACATGTCCTGTCGGCACCTCAATGTTTTTGGTGACAGTACTTTGAGTATGTGAAGGGATCGGGAGGCTTTCTTTTTCAGGGCATTTATATGAGGCAGGAAAGTGAGTTTTTTGTCAAAGATTTCGCCTAGGAATTTCTGTTCACTTTTTACGGGTAGCTGTGCTTTGTTCAGGTGTATGAATGGGTCGGCTTGTAGGCCTCCTTCGAGTTAAAAAAGAATGGCCACTGTTTTGTGCGGAAAACTAGAAGTCGTTCTCGTCTGCCCATGTCAGTATTTTGAACATTGTCAATTTTATTTGTCTCTCGCATGTTATCAGGTTTGAGGATGCGCAGGCTATTTGCAGATCGTCAACATAGACTGAACACATAATAGACTTCGGGATAACTTTGGCTATGGAAATTTTTTATAACCCCTGAGAAACCCTGTTATCTTGAAAGAAGCTCCTAGACAGGGTTGATCCTAGGCGTACTTGAGATGAGCGGTCGGAAAGGAAATTATTCAGGCAGTTCAACATCCTGCCACGGATGTTAAACTCTGCTAGATCACGAAGGATGCCGCACCTCCAGGTGGTGTCGTATGCTTTCTCGAGGACAAAAAAGACGGCAAAACAGTGCTGTTTGTGTATGAAAGCTTCTCGCACAGTATTTTCCAGGCGAGCTAAATGGTCTGTTGTTCAGCGTGCTTTCTTAAAGCCGTACTGACGGATGTCAATGAGAGTGCAAAATTCAAGCAGAAAATTAGTCTTATATTGAGAACACTTTCCATCGATTCACAAGGCAGCTGGTAAGGGCCATTGGCCTGTTAGTACTCGGGGATGTTGGTTGCTTTCAGGGTTTCAGGAATGGTACAATAATTGCTTTCTTCTAGGCTTTGGGCAGTTTTTCGAGTACCCATATTTTGTTAAAAAATTTCAAAAGTGCTTCCACAGACGGTTGGGAAAGATGTGCCAGCATTTCGTAATGTATATTATCAGGGCCAGGTGCTGTCTTTTTTCCGGGCAAGAGAGCTTTGTTCATTTCTTGTTTTGTTATTAAACCATTGTACTATATTTCTCCACTGCACGTTTATACTGATTCTGTGCAGTGTGAAGAACTAGAAATGTTTGAGAAATGTTCCCCCAAGATGTTTTCCTGTTCTTTTATACTTGTTAGTGTAACCTGAGCTGTTAGGAAAAAAATTGTGTAAGGACAAAATCTTCTGTTAAGCTTGATGACTTGTTCCCACATTTTTTGGATGTAACTGAACTATTTATGGACGATACGTGGTTTCTTCATGACGTTTTTTCAGCATTACGACGGATGTACCGTGCTTTTGCTCTCGTCCTTTTAAAATATATGAGGTTTCATGAGTTGGGTATATTCGAAAAACTCCCTAGGCTTTATTTTGTTTCTTTTTTGCTTCTCGGCATTCTTTTCTGTACCAGACATTGTGTTTTATCGTACTATTCCTGACGATTGAGGAATAGCTTGGCGCGCAGCATCAATAATGCAGATTGTAAAAATTTCATTGAGTTCGTCAACGTTAAGATTGTTTGAAAATAATTTCACCAGACTGGCCTTTTCTCTAAACAGTTGCCAGTCGGCTAGGTGCAGCTTCCAGAAGCGTGGTTTACTAGGGATAACTGATGGTGGTGATGAAAAGTTAATCACCACAGGAAGGTGATCGCTTCCGTACGGGTTATCAAGAACATCCCACTTAAAATCGGTAAGAACAGATTAAGAGCTAAAAGACAAATCTATTCAACTCATTTTTCTTGAGGCTTGAGTGCAATATGTGGGTTTGCCTGTATTGAGTAGGCAAACATTACTGCACAAAATAAAGTCTTCTAATATACGGGCCCTAGTGTCTCTCTATTCACTCCCCCAAAACGGGGAGTGCGCATTAAAATCCCCAACTACCAGATATGGCACTGGCATCTGATTAAAAAGTGATTCTAGGTCATGAAGTGTTACTGTGACGTGTGGTTAAATATATACTGAGCATACGGTAATTGTTTTGAAGCTAATGACGTTGACTGCAATGGCTTCATAATTCGTCTGAAGCTTGATTTCACGGGTTTCAATACCGCTCTGAACTACAACAGCGACGCCCCCAGAGAGCCTATTCGCCTGCTCACGGTTCACGACGAAAGACTTTATACTTTTAAATATATTTTTATGTAAATGTCCCAAATTGGTCTCCTAAAGACACAGTGCTACAGGAGACAGAGAATGTAAGAGATCTGTTGCATCGCAATAGTTATTTAAAATTCCTCGGCAGTTCCAGTGGATAAGAAACGCCATCATAATTTTTTAGGGGGATGTATTCAGAGCCTCAGGTGCCTCCTTGTTGAGGGCCTGTTATCGTGACTTTTTCTTTTTTTTTGGTCAAGAGAGCTCCGCCGCTGTTGCGGCAGAGGCGAGCTCTGACTTGCGTCCGTCGCCTCAATGGAGGCGCTGGAGTTCCGCGGGTAACCCACGGGCAGGGGGTGGTGGACTTCTTGCGAACGGGGGAAGCCTTGCAGGCTGCCGACTTGTAGGTCGGCGGGCCCGTTTTGTGGGGTGGCATAGCAGTTCTCACTGCATCTGCCAGGGGCACGGATGGCCCTGCCTCAGCCTCACTACGTGTGAGCTGGGCAGGTGCCGAAGAACGGTGTGGTGCGCCGCGCCCACGCACCACATCGGCGAAGTTTGTATGTCCGGTGAAAGAAAATGTGCTCCGAGTCATTGCGTAACGCTGTCTTGCCTCTTTAAATGCTACATTCTCTTCGGTCGCGACGGCAATACTTTCTTTTCGTTTTTTGTATACAGGACACGACCTTGAATAAGTTTGCATGATCGCCTTCGCAGTTTGCGCAGCGTGGTGCAGCATAGCAGCTTTCGGTTTTATGATCATTGGAGGCACATTTCGCGCATGTATCGCGGCCTCGGCAGCTTTGGGAGCCGTAGCATTTCAAGCAGCCTCTAGGGTTTGGAATATATGATTTGACGGAAATTTTTCCGTACCCTACCCGGACTGATTCCGGCAGGGCGCAGGAAGCAAAGGACAGTACCAGGTGTTTCGTTGGAATTTCTTTGTTCTGTTTGCGTATTTTTATTCTGTGCACATTGGTTACATTCTGTTTGGACAGTCCTTCCAGCATTTCCTCTTCTGTAAAGTTTAAAAAAGTCGTTGTCGGAGATGACACTACGTACCGTGTTTAGCGATCTGTGGGGTGTTACGGACACAGGGATGACACCGAAAGTTTTAATGTCTGCTAGTTTCTAGATTTGAGGAAATTCTAGTAGGAGGTCTCCACTAGCTAATTTTGTCGCCTAGTACTTCGTACCTAAGGAATCTGTGAGGACTTTTGAGACTGTGAAGGGAGATATGAGTCTGGCTGATTTTTCTTTCTGTTCACTATGAACGATGTGGAATTTTGCGAAAGATGTTTTCTTTTTGTTAAAGAAGTGAGAGGTTACATCGGTCCGCCCCCTTTTCAGAGGGCGATCATTTGAAAGTAAGGAGGTAGCCATGGATAAAAAAAAATGTTCTTCGGCCATGGTGTCAGCCACCCACCATGGAGCCCAACTAGAGGACGGGACTAGAACTTAAAAACAAGCCCTGCTCACGCCATGTGTACACCACTGCTATAACCTAAAGTGATGCAACGCAGGGTGGTTGGCCACACAAGGTTAACACTCGCCGCCAGGAAAAAAGGAAAAACCAAGAAGTGTGTAGGATATAGGAGAGTTGTGAGACAGAGATAGGAAAGTGAAAGATGGAGGGGAGGATAGGAAAAGGCGACTGCCGATTCCCCCCGGTCGGGTCAGGCCGGAGGTGCCGTATACAGGAAGATGGGGCCAAAGTGGTGTGTTGCCTCCGCCGAGGGGCCCTAAATGTCCAAACGCTCGGCATCGGCTCAACCACCAGGACCCCTTTCCCCCGGACACGGCGATGCCACGCACAGCTAGGCGCGGGTGCTCGGGTCTGTGGTGACGCACTGTTCACCAACATTCCCTGCGGGGATGTCCCTGTGGATGCTCGGGAACCCGTGGTGTCGCCACTCACCAACGCCTGCAAGCTGCAGACGCCCCCCTGTGGAGATCTGACTACAATATCCGCTCTACGTTCGTTAATGTTCGAGAGCGTCTTACTGGTTCTCTATATCAGTCGCTCTCTTTGGGTGCTGAAGTATATCTCAGTAAGAAGTGGATTTTTTGTTTGCAATGAATTTCCAAATAAATTTTTCTGTATTCACTTATATTTTACTTTCTTGTTGAGAATTCATAAAAATCGGCAGGACTACTCTGCGCTTGCCAGATTTAAAATAAATATTTGCCGTGCTGCCATTTTGAATAAAGAACATTTGCAAAAAATCAGTGTCTGTAAGCTCTTTTTTTAGTAAGAGTCAAAATGATGAGTGGATTTTATTGGGAGCAGTTATAGCATTCTTTTCGTGATTTATTTAAAAAAAGTACTACCATTCGTTATCAGGTACAAAACTGTATGGGTTTCTGTGCTTTCGGAAAAGCATGGATGCCATAGCACGTGACGCTCCACCGCGGACGTCTGGATTCGTATGCAAATCTGTTTGATTTGATATCTGACAAAATGTCGGCGCTGCATATTTCTGGTGGATTTAAATACTATTTCACTAGCAACAAACGCTAAATCGAAGGTTTCGTCCCTATCTCTCAGAAAATGTAACTCTTTTCAAAGTTCGGCCTCGAAGTCAGCCAAGCACACTATAGAATCATAGGCGCAGCAGAAGTATTAACACGTGCACTGATTTGGAAAAGGAATTAGTGCCGTTCAATATAATAATTTTATCGCAATACGCCTTTCTTCGAAGTCCTGAAGAACTAAAAACAAGTCCCTGAGGACACTCTTTTCTTTCATATACTTGTTGGGCGTTCTAGAGCAGCGTTTACAGTACAATTGCCAGAAACCTGTGTTTACTTTGAATGAACATCTTGTGATTATTTTAAGTGCGCAGCATTAAATTAAGACCAGACATTCCCACAAATCGAACAACGTTAAGAAGCAGCACAAAGATTTAACAGAAGTGTTCTCGATCAGTGCCTTGGCCTAAAAACGACTTTTTTTTTAATCCTTGTGGCTTTTTTTCTGTCTCGGCACAATTGAAGCCTCACGTGTTTCAAATTGTTCATTATCAATTCGTTGACTTCACTGCTTTCGGTAATTTCTTTTCGATTTGTATTTTAATGTCATCGAGCACGGCGCCCATTCCATCTTGCAGAGGAACAAAATTTTACAAGGAAGGGCTTTGTGTTTGCAGATAACGAAAGACTATAAAAAGCAGACCCCACAAAAAACATTAACTTTCCTGGCGGTGCACGTTTCAGAGAGTTGCTGCGAAATTGGCCACTTAGTTATCATTACCATTGTTATTGCCAAAAATATCTTCAACCCTCTAGCAGTAGAGATCTTTACTTTGTTGCGCCGATTAACTAGAGCCTTTAGGTGCCTTCGATTTTTCTCTTTGAGTGATATAATGGGTGTGCGGCATTTTGAAGCAGTAATAGCAAAAATGATATGAAGTGTCTACCACGAGCCTTACATCTTCCTTCCTCCTGCATATCGTTAAAAGAGTTTTTAATGTAAGAGTTACTTACTCGTGACCAGCTTCCTCAGCCCACATGTTGCCGTCGAAATAAAGGCACTGCAATAATCGCGTAGCCGAGGCAAACAAAAAAAAATCTTCCTCAGTAACAAGTGAAGTTTCAAACAAATTTTATCCTTTTAGATCATGCCTCATACATTTATCGATGGCTGCTTTGTAACAGGTTAAAGCCGTTGTTTCCCGAAAGACTCCGTCCGTCAAAGGGAAGGTGTTCTTTCGGGAACGTGGGAACACTACGCTTAATCCTGTCTTTCCGACTTGCGCACGCCGCCAAAATGACATGAGGTTCTCGGACAGAAGATTTTTGGGCCTGTCGTTTATTTACGGCCTTCTGCGCCATGTCATTTCTATAGAAAGCGCCATCTCAAGTCTCTTTTTGCACGCTAATGACATTGCTGCCACTCGTCTGCCCCCAACTTTCGGCGTCACTTTACAGACACGTGCTCTCTCTGAAAAGAGAAAGCCGGTGTTCTTTCGAGCGGATGACACATTGAGTCCCATTAGTGCCCCCTATCTACAGCCATCTCCACAAAACAGTTTTTCACTTTCTTCGAAAGCACTCCATGAGTCTTCTCAGAAAAAAGAGAAAAATACAAAAATGAACACAAAGCGTGCTGGACAGGTCTGTGTGTCTTTGTGCTCGCGTCATTAAGTTACAACTTGGTTTTGGTAACAACATCGGCATTTGTCGGTCCGTACTACTCAGTCTGAGAGTCTAGACAGCTGCGGGGAGTACGCAGTACACAGGGGATTTCTTGTGTGGCGCACAGTCTTTCATTAATTAGACGCACAGAAGAATAGTACTAAAAGGGCGAGGTGTATTTACATACATATGACTGCCCTCCAGTTATGGCGGTAGCCTTCGACGCACCAGTACCCGCAGCCACGCGGCAGGCGTATTTTATCTGCAAAAAGATTTCGCTTACTTCAAGTTAAAAGGTAGAAAAAAGAGCCAGAATGAAGAGCAGTAATAAATGCTTCGAGCACATGACATGTCTAGCAGTTCATTATGTTTGAAGCTTTAAAATTGCTGGCTCGGTCGTTTGAAGTCTTAGCAGAGCTTCTGTTATAGGTAACTTCATATCATCTTGTTTTCATTGCTTAAATAGGAAAGATGCTGCTGCACAACGAAGAAAAGAAAGCCTTTGTTCAGTATTAAACAAAACAGGGACAGTAGACTGAACAGCAAGGATGCGGATAGAAAAGACATTACATTTATATGCTGGGCATCGGCACATGCATAGGCTAGCTGAGACATACAAAATCCCCAAAAGCACGGGCAAGCACCAAACACGAGCCAGCTGCAGTGAAGTCGGATCTAGCACGCTGAACTGCAAATGAAGGCTGAAAAAAAGTGATTTTGTTTAAAAATGCGTAACAAAAAAAATGGCGGTGGTATAGCTCTAGTTAAATCTGGAGTGACGCGATAGCTGCAGCTGGCCGAGTGGAACTTGGTCACGTAACGAACCAAGTGACGAACCACGTGATCAGCCACAGCACCGTGCCGCCGGCAGCTGCTCCTCACCACGTCACCAAACACGTGACAGCGTAGCGGCGCAGCCTCAGGGTGGCAGAGCCGCCATAGAGTGGTAGTGCCGCCACAGGGTGGTAGCGCAACCATCCTGAAGGCTCGAAATGCTACCGTAATGTAGCTGTCGCCACAAAACAAAAATTGCGATTTCAATCAGATACAGACAACATTGCGACCACAATTAAGAAATGATACACAAATTAAAGACTGAAAGGTGCTCAAAGTTAGCGATTTAAGCAGCTGGAGAAGCTGTGACATTTTAACTAAAAGGGGAATAAAATTTAAAAGAACGTCTTCTTGGGCGAGCTGGTCACAATTCATCTTTGGTACTAGGCGCGAACACACAGAACACAAGGAAGGGAACTGGACAAAGCGCCACTTACAACTGCTTTATTCGGAGGCACATCACACACACTTTCTTAAACGCAAGGAACACAATCAAATCAGGATCGATAAGCACGTGCACTGGTTAAAAATTTCTTTTCCACCTTATATAAAGATACGGATGGATCATTGACGCACATGTTTCCTTTCTCTCCGATAAAAAAAAAGCTTCAATTAATTCCCGAGCTTTGGTATCTTTACAGGAAGCTAGAATCCTCGCCCCTGAAAAATATGCCTCACAGGAGCGTGACGGGCAGGGCCTAATATGCTTGGGTATGTTTGGCCCTTCTTTATTTTGCTCTAGATTTATCTCATGTTCCCTAATGCGGTCATTGACGCAGCGTCCGGTTTGCCATACGTATGAGTGACCGCATGAGAGGGGAATTTCATACACCACCCCTACGACGCACTTCAAAAACGGTCGCCCATGCTTAGTGCCGCATCCTTTTTCCTCTTCACGTACTCTTTCGATACGCGAGCACAGGCTTCCGAGCTTTTGGGGGGCTGAAAACACAAGCGGCACACCATGCCTGCTTGCAACCTTCTTTAAATTGTGGGCCATCTTATGTAGATAGGGCACCACTACCGGTCTCACCACCTCTTCTCGAGGGGGGTCTTCCCCAGCTCTAACCGCCACAGTCTTCATTTTTTGTAGTAGGCTTTCGGCGACTGCCATCACAACCGAATCAGGGAATCCAGCTGAAGACAGCCTGGCCAATTGGTTCTGAAAGCTACCCTGCATCCGGTGAGGACACGATTTCTTGAGGGCGGATTTAAGGCAAAGTGAAGCAATTCCTCTTTTTATCAACTTCGAATGGGTAGAGTCATACGGCGGGAGCCCTTTTCTTGCACGAGGAGCATATCCCCAACAAAGCTGATCCTCACAAAACTGAATATTTATATCCAGAAACTGCAGGCAGTTACCCTCAGGCACTTCACAAGTGAATTGCAAGCCATTTCCATGTTGTCGGAATAAGGTTACAATATCATGGCACACTCTCTTCAAAGTTCAAACTTCTGTCCTTAGTAAAAAATATCAAAAAATCGTCCACGTATCTGAACACTTTAAAAACATGCCTAGACGGGAAAACCTGATGTAAAACTTGATTCATTTTTTAAAGAAAAATATTACACAATACCGGTGCCACACAGGATCCTATACATATGCCGGCTTTCTGCAGAAAACACTGCTGGTCAAATGTTATGAAAGTCGATTGCAAGTAAAACTCTAAAATGGTTAAAAAATTGTCAACATAAACTCCCACAGTATTCTGACAGGAAATGGGGTCATTTTTTTTTCATACACTCTCGGACTGCAGCAAATAGGGCCTTGTGAGGAACAGAGTAAAATAAATCCACCACATCCACGGAAAAGGCGCACCCCACATAACAATGCGATTTCAGGAAGTCACAAACATCGTCAGAATTCTTTGTAAGAAATGGGTCTCCTATTTAAAGTTTACTTAAATGCTTCAACAAGAACTGGCTTAGCTCTTTCTGCCACGACGATTTTTCTTTTACTATTGTTCTAAAAGGCATACCTTGCTTATGGGGTTTTATTGAAAAGAAAGCCTTGAAACCATTATTCTTACATTTTGCTATCTGTTTGCCAAGACGGTCCAAACCAAACTGCTCACATAGTGCAACAGCTCTGTTCTTAACTCTAGTTGCTTTTACTTTAACAGGCACAAAATTCTTTTCTAGTGCCTGCGCAGCTCTTTCCGAGAAACTATCTGCAGATAACACAACAAAACCGCCCTCCTTATCGGCTTGTAAGAGTTTAAGGTTGTTACTTCTGAAGTATGTCACAAAGTATCCGGTTGGAGTTTTCTTGTGACGTGAACGCACCCTGTCGCCGGACTTGAGAAGGCAGTTAACGCCTTCAATTAGGCACATCTCTTGCTCCTCTGATTCCGGCTTGCTGGCAATTCGTCGATTGATGGCAAGCAGTTCATGCGGCGGCACTCGCGGTTCAAGTCCATCCATACTTGGGTCCCTTTTCCAAAACAGATATCTTGTCGGGCAGATGAATGTATCCTTCAGCCACCACCCACCCTCGTTCATGCGGTTCTTCTTACTTCTTTCCTTCAGCAATTTGTCTTGCATGCAGACCCACAGTTGCTCAGTCATTTGGGAAGCTGACCCCTTCACGGACCGAAAATTCTTCTCAGCTAGCCAGGTAGGGTATTGTTTTTGACAGGCGATGCGTAGGAGATCGTTTAGCAGACGAATGTAACGCCACAGTTCAGTCCTGAGGATCCTACTTATGCGCTTCACATGGCCCCAGGAGGGTAGAACTGGCCGGAAAAGAGCACTTACTTCAGCGGGTACCAATCCATTCCTGATACAAAGGGCGATGTTCCTTGCGCGACAGGTGTATGCGACAGCAGATGAAATCCACTGTTCCATGACGCACGGAGATGACATACACATAGAAAGGCCCACTGTACGAGAGATATAGCTTAAAAGAACGTCTTCTTGGGCGAGTTGGTCACAACCCATTTTTGGTACAAGGTGCGAACACACACAGAACACAAGGAAGGAAACGGGACAAAGCGCCACTTACAACTGCTTTATTCGGAGGCACATCACACACACTTTTTTATACGCAAAGAACACAATCAAATCAGGATCGATAAGCACGTGCACTGGTTAAAAATTTCTTTTCCGCCTTATATAAAGATACGGATGGATCACTGACGCACATGTTTCTTTTCTCAACGATAAAAAAAGCTTCAATTAATTCCCGGGCTTTGGTATCTTTATTGGAAGCTAGATTCCTCGCAAACCGGACGCAGCGTCCGGTTTGCCCTACGTATGCGTCAATGACCGCATTGACCGTTAATGACCTAATGCGTCAATGACCGCATTAGGGAAAATGAGAGAAATCTAGAGCAAAATAAAGAAGGGCCAAACATACCCAAGCATATTAGATCCTGCCCGTCACGCTCATGTGAGGCATATTTTTCAGGGGCGAGGATTCTAGCTTCCAGTAAAGATACCAAAGCTCGGGAATTAATTGAAGCTTTTTTTATCGTTGAGAAAGGAAACATGTGCGTCAGTGATCCATCCGTATCTTTATATAAGGCGCAAAAGAAATTTTTAACCAGTGCACGTGCTTATCGATCCTGATTTGATTGTGTTCCTTGCGTATAAAAAAGTGTGTGTGATGTGCCTCCGAATAAAGCAGTTGTAAGTGGCGCTTTGTCCAGTTTCCTTCCTTGTGTTCTGTGTGTGTTCGCGCCTTGTACCAAAGGGGAATAAAATTATAAGAACAAAACCTAAAGCAACACAGAAAAAGAGAGAAAGATACCCGAGAGGAACTAAAGCCACTGGTTTTTATTTTTCGTCTTATCGACAATTTGTTTCCCTCGGCACACATTGCTTAGCATTTGTATCTGTTACTCAGGCCATTTTTCAACCCCATTTATGATTACTATGATTTACTTATGTACACGGATTTCTGTTTCTTTTTTTTAAGCAGCATCGAAAAGTTCTATGGTATCGACATTGCCGCTATGTCATTCAAGACAGCGGGACTAAATGCGTCATTTATGGCGCAGATATGTTTGCGGGCGACTCCAACCTCTCGACTTTGGTCAAACGAGCTGCCAATCGCGCTCAGATAGAAAGCCAAGACCGTGTAGGTAAAAGTGCAGTGAGTTGATATCCCACCCAGACTGCACTCCAGAGTAGTACGCAAAGCATGGTCACTTCCCAAATGCGGCTAGGCCTTTTGTCTAGAAGTCACTCCAATGCTGAAAGTGAATGAAGATCAGCTACGTGAGTGGTGTGTGCACTTTCTTCATACTGAGACTGGGGAGCGCTACAATGAAGACAAGGGGACAACACCACATCTGTCCGTCTGTTCGTCATCGGTGGCGTGCCAAAGATCTGCCAGCACCTGACAGGTGCCGTCACTGTAGCGCTGCACCGGACATTTGTGATGTGCGGCACTTGTTGTGGACGTGCCCAGCGACGGCTGCTATCAGAAAACGGCTCCTCAGGGAGGTGGGCCTGCGGTGGAACCGCGAAAGTGACTACGTGAAGTGGACTATGGACAACCGTTTCATTAGCAACCTCTGCGACTACCTCAGCGCAACGGTTCTTCACTCCTTCTATTAAACTTTCAATCCTGTGCATTCCTTCCCCCCCCCCTTCCTTTTTCAACTTATGCCTCATGGCACACTTCTCGAATAAAAAAAAAATAAAAAACACCACGAGACACGAGCTCGTGTCTCGTGGTGTTGTCCCTTTGTCTCGAATCTAGCGCTCCCCATTCTCAGTATCTACGACCAACTAGCCCCCTACAATGCTTTACTGGATTTTCTTCATACATCGTGAGCCCAGGATGTTTGCAGCCATACAGCTGGGACAGAAGTTGGGCGACGGTTCTGAATAGCGCCAGTGGTTAGGGCTATCTTAGGCTGTCCTGAAAGACGGTCCCGGCCTGAATATGGAACGGCCGCGATTAAGTAAATTACGAAAGACAATGCAACATACCGGAAGGCTGCCCCTGAGGTGCAATGACGTTGTCAGCACCGCCGAAGATCTCTGAGTGCAAGGCCATTTCTCACGGATACCCCAGTATTTCTGCAACTTGCTATTCCTTTCTACATTCCGTTCCAAAAATGGGAGCGTGACGACGGCCGGAGTGGCTGCTCGAGACGTTAATTAACCATCACTGCAGTTTTTATTCTCACAAGCAGCGACCAAGCCCGTGACACGCTTTTAATGTCCGGAGCCTATCGTAAATAGAGATAAAGGTAAAGATCTGCTCCAAAGCCGAAACCTCCGCCTGACTTCGCCATCCATACCGAGGCCATGCGCACCCGCAGAAATGCTGCAAGTGATGTTGCAAGTGATGTCAGTTAAACAGTTATATTTCTTCATAAAGTAAATCTTTCGCGCACGAGGATTGATTACAGTAATGTGTGAGGCAGAGAGGTAGCCCCAACATCATATATTTCGAGTCTGGGAAATTTGTTTTATAGTTTCTATTACGTTTTCAAGCAACTAAAATAAACAGTACAAAGAAAATAAATGGAAGTAAACACAAGGTCAACGCACACTAAGCATTTCGTGAGTTCAGGCCGGATATCTGAGAATTACATGTGTAACAAAAGGTATAGCGAGAGCACGAAACAGCAACGCATCAAGGATTGCATGTTGGCCGAGGGTCGGTGAAAATCTGAACCTGGAATTAATTGTGCGGCGTACAGGGTCGAACCAAATCCCCAGAAGTAAGATGTGGATGAGGCCAACCTTAGCGCGGAAGTAGAATGGAGGCGTTGAGAACAGTTTTTTTTTTGTCTCGGAAAATCGCCACGGTCAGGTTTCTGTGCGATGCACTTGCAGCTTTTCATGCCCTTCGTTCGCAAAAGGCTGGCTTTGAACACTAGATCCAAAAGGCGAAAAATTACCCGGTAGTGAATACGTGGCGTGGAAAAAAGCTTTCACGGAACAAATTTGAGCTCAGATCTTCCCCAAGGCTTTCTGTGTGTGCTCTCAGTTCTGAGAAGCTCCTCTATAGAATGGTTCTCCTCAATTTTTTCAAAAGAAGAGTTTCGTGTTCGTGGAAATTAAAAAAAAAAGAAGAGAATTTCACACAGGGAATTCAAGTGCTCATTAGCGTCCTAGCGCTCCGCTAATGTATGCGCTCAACTTTTGTTCCTCATCAGTTTCAAAGACAGAGAGAGAAACAGGAACTGCAAACACGGACAGTAGAAACTGGACTGCTTAAACGCAGCGAGAAATTAATGACGTTGTACTGGCAGAAAACAGAGATATATGCGCAGGTGTTCAACGCCGCGATTAAGGCGAGCTGATTGGTTGCAAATTGTCTCTGGTGAAAAGCCTTACTAAGTCCAAAACAAGGCCAATTAATTAAAGTATGGGAACAAGTGCTCCATAATGGATTAAAAAATGTTTATATGTATATAAACACTTGTATATGTAATACAATACTTGTATACGTAATACACTTGCATATGTAACACTTGATATGTAAACACTTCTAACACAATGTATATAAACAGCCGCCGTGGTGGCTGAGTGGTTATGGCGCTCGGCTGCCGGCCCGAAAGACGCGGGTTGGATCCCTTCCGCGGCGGTCGAATTTCGATGGAGGCGGAATTCGAGAGGCCCGTGTGCTGTGCGATGTCAGTGCACGTAAAAGAACCCCAGGTGGTCGAAATTTCCGGAGCCCTTCGCTACGGCGTCCCTCATAGCCTGAGTCGCTTTGGGACGTTAAACCCCCCATAAACCAAACCAAACAATGTATATAAACACGCGTATGCTTCGCGCGCAAAAAAGGGGCTTCTGCCATATGCCTCTGATCATTCCAAGCTAATCAAAAGGGGGATTGCTTCACTTTGCCTAGACTCCGCCCTAAGAAAATCATGCTCTCACAAGATGCAACTAAGTTTTCAAAATCAATTGGCCATGCTGTCTTCAGCTGGATTCCCTGGTTCGCTCGTGACGGCAGTCGCTTAAAGTCTGTGCCTGTTACAAAAGATGAAGAGAAAGGCTGTGAGAGCTGGGGAAGAGGTCCCTTGAGAAGAGGTGGTGCGACCTGTGGTGGTGCCCTATGTGCACAAGTTATCCCACAATTTGAAAAAGGTTGCGAGCAGGCATGGTGTGCCGCTTGTCTTTTCAGCCCCAAAAAAGCTCGGAAGCCTTTGTTCTCGCATTGAAAGAGAACGAAATGATGAGAGAGGGTGTGTGGCACCAAACATGGGCGATCGTTCATGAAGTGCGCCGCAGGTGTTGTCTACGAAATTCCCCTCTCGTGCGGCCGCTCCTATGTAGGGCAAACTGGGAGCTGCTTTAACGAGCGAATCAGGGAACACGAAACAATTGTAGAGCAAGATAAAGAAGGCCCAAATATGCCTAAGCATATAAGGTCCGGCCCGTCACGCTCTTGTGACCATGTTTTCTGGTGCGTGAATTCTATCAAAGAGCAAAGACACAAAAGCCAGAGAATTAATCAAACCTTTTTTTTTATTGCAAAAAAAGGAAGCATGTGCATTAGCGACACGTCCATATCGTTGTATAAGTCAGAGAACAATTTTTGCACTCGTTCGCTGTCAAATCAACTTGGAAGATGACAGCATTCCTAGCGTGTACGAAGGTATATATTTGTCCTTGTTGCCTTCAAATAAATCAGTTGTGAGTAAGGCGCTCCGTCCCGTCTTTATGCCTTGTGTTGGGTCTGTTTTTCGCGCCTGTGGCCAAAGTTGTAACGCTAAGCGTGAAACATTCACAATCCTTTTAAATATTCGGACTGCGTTGTTTTTTCCTGCATTAGTTAAATTGCCGTTAGGCGTTAGATCATTTCTTTTATTTTTATTACTTTACTATTTTAAGACAAAGATTTGTTTTTGTCGGCCGCTCAAAACGAATAAACTGTTTTTTGGTGATAATTTTTGACGAAAAGCAACGAAGCAAACTTGGTCTTGTATTACGTTGATCATTCATGAAAGATATTTAACAGGTACAGCACCATGTTCTGTGTTGGGGAAGTCTGAAGCGGAGCAAGAGATACTTCTCTTTATTAAAACACTCAGGTAGAAGTTTCAAAATGTTGGTCTTATCCAATTTATGTTTGCTGAATAGATACACAGTGAGTGCATTCGCAGAGAGCAATGTTTGTATGCATGGCAACAAACCACAGTTCAGCGCGCATGCTTTGGTGAAGTGGGAAGCCGGCGTAGCACAGATTAGACACGCAATTTTTGTATATATATATATATATGCAGATAGTTTGACACAAGGTGAAGAAAGGAATGACTGTAATTCCAAACGTTTAGACCAGGGTTTTGGTCTTCTTCAGCGTCGGCATAAACACGTTCCTCACATTTCTAACGCAACAGGAAACACGGAGGGCTTTGTGTACTTTTATGACGTAGTAATAGTTAACATAGTTTAGGCGATGATACTACGCGCAGCGGCACCTTTTTCTAAACTAGGGAAACGCGAAAGGAACCTCAGTGAGCTTAGAAATGGGGATTTTCACGTTCCATATGTTCTACCACATTGGCGATAAAAAAAACTAAAAACTGGGCTCACCTTCTACCTTCATGGCGCTTAGTCTGGCATTATAATCTGGCCCCACGAAATAAAAAGTTTATTTTGATTTTAATTAATTAATCTTCTAATTATTATTATCTATCACCTACTACTGGGGACAGAATTTTCTGGGGCGCGAGTTCTAGGAAAAACGTTTATTGTAGCTCCCCTTACAAAAATTTCTTTACACAGACATTAGACTGTCCATAGACTTTGTCTATAAAGTCTATAGACTCTCTATAGACAAACCCTAGAGAACAGTATATAGGCAATACAAATCCTATAGACAGTCTGGACAACTAACAGATTTATTGCCAACACTTTTAGTAGATTTTTATCTGTAAACAGTCTGGTAGACTTTGAATCGACAAAAAGAAATGTCTATTGGAAGCAAATAGAGTCGATAAGCGAGACCAGTCGTTTGATAATGTGAAGAGAGAAAAAGGCATTTAGCCCTTTAATGCCTTGATACTATATCAGGCGACTGGGTAGCGAGGCGGAGCTGTAAAAAACGTTTTCCCTAAAACTCTCGTCCCGGGAACTTTTGTCCCCAGTGTACATAATATCCAGTCGAGAATGTTACAGTCGATTTGCAGAGGCCGCATTAAGGTAAGTCCCACAGTCTTATAAAATAAAAATCTGTAAACTTTAAAACAAAGAACCCCGTCTATATGTACGTAACAATGTATGAAGGAGGACGCAAGAGCGAAAACAAAGCTTTGTGCGTTTTGACGCGACGCATCCTTAGTCAGGACGCGCAACACCCGGACGAAAGTCATGCGCTGCCTCAAATTTTACAAACACATTTGTTTTGTTTTTTGCGTGATCCTTATTTTCATAAATAAATTTGATGGGTCAGGGCAGTTAAGGCATTGGGTGCAGGCAAGCAACCAGTAATGCTGTCGATGACGGTTGGTATAGATAACAATGGTAAAATCTCAATGCTGATGACGCTGCTAATAACGACTTTGCTGTTCACCGATGGAACGGGATGATATATTATTGGGACGAACTGATGACGGTGTTGTGTTGTTGATTCGCGCCACTTCATCATTAGTATCTCATGCAGTAAGGTCAAGTGTAGAGCATGGCGGTGCAATTAGCGAAATAGAGGATAACTCTAGATTGGGCTAGTTGGTTCATGATTCAGAATGAAAACGGCGTGAAATATGGGGACAAAAGAGAAACAAACACGACAGGACCAGCGCCAACTTACAACTGAATTTTATTTAGGGTAAAACCTCCCTTTTTATAAGCAAACACGCCGTAACACCCCTGATAATCACGCATTCCCTAAGTCACGAAGCCAACACACGCCGTACAACAGATCACACAAAGAGATCTAATACATAAAGCACGATAAGTAACCACGTAACGTATTTTATCATGCCCATCCGAAAAAAAACCAAACGACGTGAAAAAAATATAACAAACAGCTGTACACAAGTATGAAAATCAAAGGATCGTGAACACGAAAACCCTTTACAACCGAAAACTATCCAAGCGCATAAGGAGTGATACAAGATGACCAACAAGAAACGTGGCAATGAGTGCAGAATGAAGGTTTAAGACCAAAGCCGCGTCAAAGGTAGAAAAGGCGAAAAGCGTGAACAGTACAAAAACCTTTAACAACCGGAACAGGTCAACCAGCTACCATATAAATGATCTCTGATGACCAAGAAAAAACTTGGAAAAAAGTGAAAAACAGGCTCGGACCAAAGTCTGCGTCAAAGGCATAAAATGCGAACAGGAATCCGCGCAAAGAACGGCACATCGTCAGAAAAATTAGCACCCGATGCCGAAGAGAGTGTCTCTCTTCGTTTGTGTCCCAAAGTTCATGCTGGCCCAAATCATGGATTCATACCAACTGGCCCAGAAAAATGCCATTTTGCAGTATCTTTCTTGTTCGCTGGGCGCCCCTCTTTTCTTCTCTCTTCTTAAAGCCCCACCTTCTACTTTGCCTTCTCTCCATCCTTCTCTCCACCTTTACCACTGTATATATTTCCGCGCCTTTTCATTAAAGTTGTTAGTCAGCAGTGTGTTCCGTGTTCCACGTGTCTCTCTTCGTTTGTGTCCCAAAGTTCATGCTGGCCCAAATCATGGATTGATTAAGCAAAAGTTCTTGAGCAACTAAAATGTAATGAAATAAACCAGAAACTAAAAAATACAAAAAGGAAAATATAAACAACTAAAATAAAAAATATTTAGAAGAACACAAAATATAACAATAAAACAATAAAAATAAAAATGAAGGAAAACAAAACGAAAGTTACAGAAATAAACAGATAATGAAAAATGAAGGGAAAGGCGCTCGCAATTGCGCTCTTAAGCAGACGAGCCAAATCCTGTAATCTTTTAGACAAGCTGCTTTGTAGTGTATATGTTTTCAAGGAGAAAAAATTCTCGGAAGTCTCGACGTCCAACCCGCACACGAAGAAGGACAACGGAAGAAGAGCGTGACAAGAGCGGCCTGCCAACATAGTTTTTAGGTAATCCAGGCTCGATGTGTCTCCTTCATTCATTTCCGCCTTGTGTGTCGCGATAAATTTCACGTTTATAGCTTACAAACAGGCCCTGCTATCTCTCTAATTGTCCGACAGGACAGTTTCAGAATACCCATGAGCACTAGGAGAAAATCATCCTGCAACCTAGAGCGAGGCAAAGTCAGCTGAAAGAGATTACGAGGAAACAAAGACTGTGCTTTGCTGGATCTTTCCAGGTAATGCTCTCATTCGTAGTGCGGACAGTGTGTTCTGCATTAAACGCTACTAAGTGTGCAATATTTATCTCGTGTCGGTTAATTCAATTTCCGCGTGCTTTAAAACTGAAGCTCTCCAAAGCCGCTAAGCGTTTGAAATAGCTTGGAGAGATAACAAAAAGCCTGGTTTGTTTTTTCTACCGCTATACAAGAAGTATCCATGTTCCGTCTCGTGGAAATCAAAACTGGAATTCAAAATCTGCGATGTGTTTGTGACACTCTTTTCCTCACCTATGCTGCTTTGCATTCTGTGCGAAGCGGCAATTATAGAGCTAATTCGTCGCTTTTCCTTGTGTGAGTCTTACAGACACAGAGTCTTAAAGGCACATATCTGCCGCCAAATCAACATCCGGGGGGCCTTCGATCGCATGGCCAAATCCAACGTCAGTGAAAAACGCAGCAACATACAAAGAGCAAATAGCTGACTGCTACCGGATTACCAGGGCAAATCGCACAATTTTACCCCAACCTCACCCGTCAACGAACACGGAACAAGGACACATACTTCGTAAAGTTCAAAATAGAACTCTCCTTACCTCAGTAACGGTTTACAACCTCGGATGGCGTGACACAGCTCCCCTGACAAAAATAACTTTAGACAGTCTATAGACTGTACATAGACTCCTTTCTTTACAGTCTATAGCCTCTCCATAGACAAACCTTAGCGAACACTCTATAGAGGATACAAATCCTAGAGACAGTCTATAGACAATCTATAGATTTATGGCCGTAAACGTTTAGTAGACTTTTGTATATAGAGAGTCTATAGCCTGTGAACAAACAAAAAGAAATATCTATAGAAAGGCAATAGAGACAATAAGAACTCTAGAGACTCTCTATAGACATTTTTTAAGGATATGCACTGCCCCAACTGTCCAGAGATCAAGGCAGACACAGAACCCATTCTCATTACCAATCCTTATTTCCCTACCGTCCCACTCCTTCCCGGAGTGCTAGATTTCACTTGGGCTCGGCAGATTATCGGCGTGGCTAGGCGGAGCGAGCGCTCGTCTACACTATGCCTTCGTGTTGGCCTCAATGATTTGTTTTCTTTCCTCTTCCTCCTCGCTACAAGTTAACAAATTAAATCCTTGAGACAGACGTTTGTGAGAAATGCTAACGTGGCAACTGTGCAAACTACTCACAGAGAATTACGATAAAAGGCTGTTCCTACCGGAGCTTTCAGCTCTAACCGACCCGCATCCTTGTAAGAAAGTGGCAAGGCGTGGGTACTAAGTACGTTAAGTGTTCACTCGTGCATCCCGTCGTCGCCGCTAGGAGATTTCAGTGGAGCTCTGATTGCACGCCGTTTCACACAACGGAAGCAGAAGCAAAATACACACTCACACACACAAAAAAAAACGCTAAACGAATCTTGTCGATAGACGCGTAGAGGCGTTGTTTCTTGCATCTTCGAAAGAAGCAACCCCCCCCCCCTCCTCCACCCCGTAATTTGAGCGATTACTCTGGCGTCGGAAAACAGGCGGGAATGAAAACTAGCTACTGCGCGCCCTAGAGTTCTGGGCGCTGGATGGTGCTAATTATCGCTTTGAAGCAACTTGTTCATGAAAGCTGCTGCCATTCAGAAGACGAGATTGTAGGTGCTGCACTCGTACTATTGCAATAAAAGCGATGCATTCTATATTTTTAATCGGAGGGAGCTCTAAAGGACAACAAAATGGAGTGTGCTGTCAGACATAAGCTGTTAAGCTGCTATATTTTTCATTCGTGCTCAGTAACCGTGTTACGTTAAAATAATCTCGGATATTTTGATACAGTGTGATGAAAATTTTGCTAAAACAGTTCATTATTTCTATGCAAGGCCACTCATTACTCTGAACATGCTCCTTTAGGCACCAAAGCTCAGCTTACTTTATCCTCGTGATTGATTGCGAGAAATTACCGGAATCGCATGATGTCACTTTGAACAGAGTAGTGTACCCATTAACATGAGAAGACAATGGAGATAGCCGTCGTGTTTGAATTTGTAGAGTGCTGAAAGTACATGGGAATGTGTTTTACAGGGCTTAATACCGTGTCTGCTGTACTGCTGATTACTCACGACCAGGCTTACACTTCGTGGTGCTTGCTCAACACGATGCACTAAATGTGCATATCACCTGCTGCAAGGAAGTGCTCGCCTTTTAAAACAATGCGGAACTTTTTGTGTTAGCATGTGTGGAAGGGCACAGCACCCAACAAGTAAAGCTAGCAACGTTTTACTTCCGCCAGCAGAAGCCAGAACATGTTCGCCTCCTGGATATATCGGAGCAGATGAACAAAACATGCTAAAATAAATAGCGCGCAGAAAATTCGCACGTGCTCTTTATTGTGTCCTTCAGAAATGGGAGAATCTGCCGAGGGGACAGTCGAGTAAGGCCGCAAACAAATACTTTTACTGCCGTGGTGAGTCTTCTCAGTAGAAAAGCGGCGGTGACCAGCGCACAAAGCTATCGGCCTAATCTTGAAATATGGGTCCTGATTTTTTCATAGAAAGTGCACCACATTACGAAACTAGCCAGGACTGAGCAATTTTTGCATTCGCTGATGATGTTTTAAAGAGAATTCAGTTCACACACCAGTCCAAGCGGCTAGTGCCAGTGGCGTTACATTTTGCTTAGAAAACTGATGTACAATGTTTGTTATTTCATAAACAATAGAAACAACAACAACAAAAACTAGCGGCGCTTTAAGATGCTCAGCCAAACTTATGACCTCATTGTGATTCCTCTTGTTTGATTTTTAAATCCGAAACAAATTCAAGCTTTACACTCATTTTCTTAGAGGTGGTGACACCAGAGCTCTTGCTTTGGTACTAAACAAGAAACCTCGCAAACCTTGAATTCAAATCTATGCGCATGAAAAACATTCTTCCGGAACACAGGAAAGAGCGTTCTTATGCGCGAATAGGAATGGCTCTGGTCGCATCCAAAGATTTCTGAGATATAAAAGTAGCATGGAGAGCCCGCAGCGTTTTTCTGCAACTGCACTGTGAGAATTTAAAGTTCAAAAGTTGAACTCACTGCCCAAGATCTTGCATCCTCATTCACACAGTAAAAACAATTTCAAAATCCGTTCGAAGGACACATTGTGTTAAACACTAGAAACAGAAGAATGTAACGGAATCTTTAGACGAGATCGCCAACGTAGTGTAGATGCGTCAGACCAATACTCTCGTTTAACAGTTTCTGGCATTGTCCTCACAAAGATAACAAGTTGCTGAAAAACAACCTTCGGAAACTTTGAACAGAAGAATGTAGAGCAATACTGACACAATGCCATCAACTTAAACTCAAATAATTACAAAATTCTAGGAGTTCTAAAAGTGTCTTTTTCGTGATTGCTTTGAGAAAGAGCTTCAGGCGTCTTCAGTTCCGACTCACACGCATGATTCAGCGGAATGTAGCATCACATAGGTGATGTGGTACATTTGGACAAAGAGAATCGAAAAAGCACTGTCAGTGAGGAGATGCAGTTTACGTTGACTTGGCAGTCAGAACACCTGTACTCTAGAGAACTTGATCGGGGTGGCTGTTCGACCGGCGAGTTGGTTTCTCATGAAACTTGTAGCGCTTGGAAGACAGTGGACAGATACGAAGTAGCGCACGTGTTGACTACATCGAACTTTTCGGTCTTCCAAGCGCTCAGGTTTAGCCTTGGAAACGTACAGAAGCTTGGATCTTTTCTCGGCTTTATTTTCCGGAGAAAGTGACTTCGGTTTCCACGTCTGTGTGCCTTATTCCCGTAAAATGTTTTGGCAGCCCGCTCACGCTCTGCGAGAAAGGGCAAAAGAGCTGTCATAGTTTTTCAGCGCAACGGCACACAGCCAAAGGAAAGAAGGAAGAAAAGCTGTCTTACGTTCTCCGGTCGACCGAAGACAAAATTGTTCTTGGTCTAAAGTGTCGCACGTTCCAAGCATGCCATTGAACAGTGCGTAGTAGTGCAGCTCACGGAGTACTGTAAGCAATAAAATGCAAACGTGATCAATTAGGTATGCACACTCACTTGTGCGAAATATAAACTTTGTCCGTAAAGTTTCGAGACTGGTTTATTTTCTTCTCTGGAAATGATTCCCCAAAACAAATGTTGGTTCGCCTGAGTAGTGCCATATTTTCGGGCTAACCTGAGCTATTTATGTTAATCGCGGTGGCAGCCGCTAGATAGCACTACATGTAGAAAATACGTTGTCACTAGTCGTCTGCGCATTCTACTGTGAGTCAGTGTGGAGAGATGGACGTCTACCTCGAACAGCGTGTAAACATAAAATTCTGTGTGAAGTTTGGCAATACAGCCACACAGACGTATGAGCTCCTTCGTGACGCTTACAGCAACGAGACATTATCGCGGGCGCGAGTTTTCGAGTGGCACAAGAGGTTCGTTTTGGGGAAAACATGGGTGGAAGATGACACAAGGCAGGGGCGCCCTACAACCTCACGGAATGAAAACAACGTGGGTCGGACCATAGAAATCGTACTGCAAGACCGCCACATTACAGTCCGCATGCTATCAGATGCTCTCGACACCAGTAAGACAAATTGCAACAACATTTTGCGTGAGAAAGTGGGGAGACTAAAGCTGAATGACAGACTTCTGGGTTATGGGTTATGGGGGCTTAACGTCCCAAAGCGGCTCAGGCTATGAGGGACGCCGTAGTGAAGGGCTCCAGAAATTTCTACCACCTGGGGTTCTTTTACGTGCACTGACATCGCACAGTACACGGGCCTCTGGAATTTCGCCTCCATCGAAATTCAGCCGCCACGGCTGGGATCGAACCCGCGTCTTTCGGATGCCAGACTTGTGCCACAGTCCCTCACACAGGACCAGAAGGACACGCGGGTATCAGTGAGCGCTGATTTTCTCTCCGAGGCAGAGAAGGATGCTGCATTCGTCGACAGCATTATGGGTGAAGACGATGCTCAATACGATGCTCAAATAAAAATGCAGAGCGCCGAATGGCGGTCCACAAGTTCTCCGGCGTCGATAAAGGTGCGGCGACCTAAGACGAAAACAAAGACGATGCTGATAGTATTTTTCGATGCCAGAGGTGTCAGACACCACGAGTTCGTCCCACAACGGCAGACGGTGAATCAGGAGTTTTATATCCGCGTGCTCCAACACGTGCGTGATGTACTACGACGCCGTCGCCCTGACTTATGGGCATCTGGACAATGGAGCCTCCTCCACGATACCGCAAGGCCGCACACTGCTCTCAACGTGACAAAATTTCTCGCCAAGCACAGCAATACTGTGCTTCCCCATCCGCCATGCACATGCGATTTTTTCCTGATTTCTCGCGTGAAGAGGGCCCTAAAAGGTCGCTGGATTGGGAGCGTGAAGGCCATTCAAGACGCCACGACAAAGGAAGCTGACAGCCCTGCCAAAAGAAGCGTTTTCCAGCTGTTTCCAAGACCACAAGAAGCGTTTCTTTTAATAGGCTTAGTCTCGGAACTTTACGGACAAAGGTTATGTATATTTTGTCTTAACGCAAAATGCATCAATGAAGAGTGTGACCAAGTTTTCGTTGGTTTTGGTGATGCTTTTTAATTGCACTCTAATAAATACCTTCCACCTTGAGGTGGGCACTGTTATTTGGGCGTCCACGCGACAATGCTAACAGAAAACTGTGGGAAGCGAAACAGAGAAATGCGAGCCGAAAGTGCGTTCACGGTGAATAGGAAAAGCGGTTAAGAAACTAATAATTAAATAAATGAATTATTATTAACTATTATACTCATTCATTTACTTTGTTCTTTGTTGTACCTACTGCAGCTCTATAGGGCTTTAGCTGGAAGGGATATGAACGGTATAAAACCTAAGCCTTAACAAAATGAACAATGCAGCAAATTGGAAGAGCAAGCATGGTTCAATAGTGGTTAAAATGCGTTTAGGAGGAGAGAGCGAGCGCAACTAGACGAATTGCTGTATTCGATTGCACTCGGAAAGAAACTGTTCATAAAAGTGTACGGCAAACTAAAGTGCCGTTGACGCAGCACAAAGAGGAGAGACCATCATGCATCGAGAACGTGACTCAGCAATAAGCCCACGAGGGTGTAAAGAATGGTGGCGGCAGGACCACCCTCAGAAGGGCTATGTTGATATACTTCAGGTGAACTACAGAAACAATGCGTAGCCACCGCAAGCCATCTCTGAAGAGAGAGAGCGATACAGCTCTCTAATGAAAAGCAGATTTTATTCATATACCTCTCAAGAATGCCATTATCACTAGCCAGGATAACGTTATTCTGCTCACAAATTAGGAATCCATAAAGTGGGGACGTCTGTTCGGCTAAAGCTCGCTGGTTATCCAGCTCCTCCGAGTGCAGCCAAGCATTCCATAAATAGCAGAACACTAAGATAACCCGACAGGGTACAGCAGCTACCATGGCGGCGCCCGTCAGAAGAACGGCGTAAGAAAGGCGCGGTCATTCCACATCAGCAGCAAGTGAAGTTGTTTGGATACACTTTTTTTTCTTTGTTTACTTTTAGTAAACATTTCTTTTAACGCGGCAGCATTAAGGCTTCCGTTCAGCCGAGAACACGGCGGCGGAGGCACCGGCGGCGTGCGAGAAAATACGGATTGATCAGAAAGGTAGTGACGTCACATATGAAGAGGCGGATTTGATGAGAGACGACAACGTCATTGTATTAAGTAACAATATAGGGCAAATTAATTTCGGAGCAAAGAAAATTGGGTTAATATGGGAATCGATACCGCGCCCTTTAGATCCCTAAGCAAACACTTTATCCCTAGGAAACCGAGACACGCTCTTTCGACTTATTTAAAAGGAATCCTTGCGTACCTTTCCCGACAGTGTCTCTGTCAGGGACGTGATATGCAAAGAGGACTCCAGGACGCTGAAGGGAGTCATTAACGCTAGCCCGTCATACCCTCAAGTTGAAGATTAAGGGCATCCCGAAATTTTTCCTATTTTTCAAGGTCGCCAGGATAACACTGATAGTTCATCGATAACTAGATAATGATAATTTTATTGATAGCTATCGATAACTTATCTTCCTACCTCAGCAATCATGTATATAGCTTACGCTATGCGTGGCTGTGCAACAGTGCAACCTTTTATGACATGCCTGCTCCTTATGGATATCATGCCAAGTTCGGTAATGCAGGCTCAAAAATGCAGATGAGAAGCGAGGACGTATAAGCAAGCCCTCGGAGAATTCCTACAGCGCATTTCAGCATTGACCGACGCCTTTGTTACACCAGTTAGCGTTCGAAACTTCCGCCAACGTCGTTCTGAAGTCGTTCCGCTAAAGCGCCCCAAACTCTCTCAGTGGGAATTGATTTTGCCTCGCCCCTAACCGTACTTCGCAACAGTTTAAACTGGGATAGGCTACGTTTCGAAGCTGAGCCCAGCCACAGCTCCGCGAAAAATTATTTCTCGAGGCCTCCAATTTCGTCCCGTCCCAAGGCGCCAGCTGGCGAAAACATTTAACCGCCTGGAGCGTTTCCTTAAGCAATGAAACTCTTTGTCTTTCTATCCCCCCCCCCCTCTCATGCCGGCTGTCGATAGCGATTGCCATTTACTCAATTTCCGCCGTAATGTCAACACTCTGATCTGCTGCCCAACAGAGTAACCTGAAAAATCTTCTGCCTTGTTGGCTGACACTAGCGCAGCCACGTTATTTTACGGCTTAGACTACTTTGGAATCTATATTTCACGCCGCCGAAAATTTATATAGTTAAGTGTCTGGGTGGTGCGCAAATCAATTTGTTCGAACTTATAAAAACAAAAAAATTTGTGCCAGACTGCCCTAAAAGACGGGCAGGAAAGAAAAGGCCCGAGACGTACATTTGTCCTGCCTTTCCTACTGCAGACGATATATTCAGGTTACTGAAAAAATGTCCGTCACTAGCTCCTTCAAAGAGCTGCTGTTTTTCAGACCACGGGAACGCGTATAAAGTGAATATCTACGTTTTTTGCTCGGAATTTGGTTTAAGTGAGCGCAAACGAGTAGTATTCTTTCACTGAGCCAGGTTGTACAGGAGATCACAGTCAGTGAAAAAAGCTGTTGTTTAAAAAAGAAAAGCTGTGTATGCAAGATTTAAAAGAGGGCGAAAAAAAAACGGGCAATCTCAAAGCCAGAGATGAAGACATAAAACAAAGCAGGTGCATTAATTAGTTTAAACTGCAACTCTCTGGCAACAATGGCGCCTGCAACCCGCATGCTACCATTCGACTCGGCTTAGTGGATGGCGGGCTTGTACGCTAGATAGGTGAAAGATACAGACATGAAGGAGCAAAGCAACCGAAAGCCAAGTTGGTACGAACAATCTGCCTCTGAGTTCAAGTAAAGTAACAAATTTTAGGTTGTTAGTAGGTGCACTTGTACAGCTTTAATACGGTGTTCAGGCATGCCTATAACTTCGTCACTGTGTGCTGCGTAAAAATAACGACTCCAACTTCCCTAAAAACACTCGAGAAAGGCGGTATACTGGTTGTGGTCCTGGTGAGAGTTTCTCCCAGCTGATTTCTTTTGCACCTTAAAACCTCCCGCGTTATTTATTTTTTTATGAAATATTTCAGGCCCAAGCCCAAGCAGAAGGGATATACATGGAACGTAAAGAGAGAACAGTTTTACAGCAAGCGCATATGAAAGAAAAGTTCCACTTTAGGCCGTTGGTTTATAGAGGCCAAGTGTGGACATTCGTAAGATGTTGCGAAGGACTCAACAGTTAGCACTTGAGCACGCGCTTAAGAGAAATACACAGCTACCTAGACGAATTGCAGTCCGTTAAATTAACGTCGGAAGTTTTCTTGAACCTCTTTCGCGAGCGACTGCCAGGATTGAGAAGGAAGCTGAGCGAAATGTGAGTGCTAGATTAAATACAACTCTTTTAATTACTGTCGGAACTCTTTGGAAGGGATGAAATACGCAATGTTATGCGCTTATAAACAGAGAGAAAACTTTCAAGACTGCGCGCGCTCTAAAAGTGCTTGCGAAGCACTTGCCGGACAGAAAAAATACATTACTTGTGGATGCTGACAGCAAGGCATTAGCAACTGTAACCATGGTTGTGGCCTTTTAGTTTGTTTCCCTCTGAATTTAATTTGGAGCCACTTATGCCGCGATTTGTGCGATCAATAATCACTTATGAGGTGACGCACTCGTGGTAAGTCTTCAAGGTTCTTTTTCTCCCTTTAAAGAAACGACGAGAAGTATCTGCAGGAGCGGTGAGGGCTTCAAAACAAGAAACAGCAAATGAATATAATATGACTGAGACAACCAATTTCGCGATTATTATCTGAACAATTGCTCTGTTCTTTATGAATGTTTCACAGCTCCTTGCCGGTATATGGTAAGCCAGGGGCATAGGTCGGCGGACTCACACATGGGTTGACTCATTCGAGCTCACGCAGGCTCATTACAGATCGCCATCTGAGTCGTGAGTCCGGACTCACATTCAGATTATGATCTGAGACGTGAGAGAGCCCGGACTCACATTCAGATCATGATCTGAGTCATGAGTTCGGGGTCACATTAAGATCATGATTTCATACATGGCGAGAGTGCGCTCGCATTTTGATCGTGATCTGAGTAGTTCTGATGAGATTGATAGAGTGTGGGCCTATCAGACCAAATAAGTGCATGAGTGAAGCCGTGATTCCGATTGGTCACGAGTTTTAAATGTTCATAAACGCGAGTTTCCTGTTCACTCGTAATAATGAATGCGCTTTTGGTCGAGATCTTAATGGCATAGAGAAATTTCATTGTTTAGATGTACGTACGCAATTTTTGTGGCTGCTGCAATCTAGAAAATTACTAAAAAGCGAGAAAAGTTGATTGGTCGCCACGCTTGGTGTTGTTGGACATAGCTGGGGCCTTGCAGTAACAGTTGTTCTAGTTCTTCATTTTCTGTTTAATTAGATGGCAAACGTACGCAGCGGCATCAGATTTTTACTTTCCGCGAGTGGCATGCAGCTACAGGTCTCTAGGCCTCTCAGCCAGGCCTGGTTGCAAGTTAGCTGCAACTAAGAGTTCATAATATCATCGTGATTTTAACAATTTTTTTCGGCATTTAAGTGCGTAATTTGGATCATTGGCCATAAAAACGATGCAGCTGTCCGATGTGTGAGCATATACAAGTCCTGAGTCAAGGTGAGCATGGTTGAGTCATAGGGTGAAATGTGCGAGTTGCCTCGAATGAGTGAGCCCAGATGAGTCGTGAGTCGATATGAGCGAGTGAGTCCCAATGAGTCGTGAGTTGGAATAGGTGAGTTAGCCTAGATGAGTCGTGAGTCTAAATGAGATGCGAGTCGCTATGAGTGGTTGACCCCTGATGACTGGTGTACGTGAGTGACCCCAGGTGTGTTCTGATCCTAAATGAATTTCAGCTCATGAGCTCGAGTAAGCCCGAACATATGTGAGTGAGAGACTGAGCGAGCCCATAGGTTGACCAAACTTTTGTGAGTGACCCTGAGTGATTTTGCCGAGGTATGGCCAGGGGCAGACAGTTGCGTAAATATGGCGAGTACTGGCCACAGTCGGTCCAGTTGGTGATGTTCGGTAGCTTGGTGCGGTGGTTTGGATGAGCAGGACTCTGAAGACTCTTTACTAATGAGAATGAAGACTCATATGAAACTATTTACACGGCGTAAATAAGGATGCGATACAGTGGCTACCATTCCCGGCCAGCCCAGCCGAACATCGAGAATTGTTGCTCCAGCCCTTAGTAATAGAGCAACCTCCTCGTGCACAGGCTGATAATAATAATAATAATAATTGGTTTTGGGGGGAAAGGAAATGGCGCAGTATCTGTCTTATATATCGTTGGACACATGAACCGCGCCGTAAGGGAAGGGACAAGGGAGGGAGTGAAAGAAGAAAGGAAGAAGGAGGTGCCGTAGTGGAGGGCTCCAGAATAATTTCGACCACCTGGGGATCATTAACGTGCACTGACATCGCACAGCACACGGGCGCCTTAGCGTTTTTCCTCCATAAAAACGCAGCCGCCGCGGTCGGGTTCGAACCCGGGAACTCCGGCTCAGTAGTCGAGCGCCCTAACCACTGAGCCACCGCGGCGGGTGCACAGGCTGTCCGAGCACGTGACAATGAAACAGGAAGCGGAGAAAAAAGAGCCGCCTCGAAGTTGCGCGTGTCATCAGTAGACCCGCCACCCCCTCAGAATGCAAAAGAAAAACCCGTTAAACTCTGCCTTAAGTGTTCGCGGCTTGCGGGACAAAACCGGCGAAAAGAATTATTGGGAGGGCAAATGTGAGTTAGCTGTCCCCTTGTGTGCATCTCAAACGAGTGACGGACCGAATAGTACCACGACAGAAGAGCGACACGTTCAAACATGTGCCGTTCTGTTGCCATACGCCCGCCATTGTTACATGCTGCTTATAGAAATGCCACCATGTACCCAACACTTTGTTATAAACCGCCAGTTTACATGCATGTTACAACTGTAAACTGGCTGATGTGTAAGGCCTCAAGTGTATTCTGCACGGTGTGTGTGCGTTGTCGCGTTTTTTATAATAATATCAAGGCAGGAAAGTATATTTCTAACGCTATAGCGTTCAAGGCCCCGTGTCCAGAAAGACGGGGCCGACGTTGCCGTTGTTGAGAGCGAAAAATTGCGAGCATAACTTGCAGGTGGAGCTCTGAGAGCAACCTCTGAGGCATGTGGGTCAGAGAGGTCACGTGAACTTGCGGCGTCATCGTAGCCTGGCCACCGATAGTTAGCAAACTGCCCACCTGGGGCAGGTGGCAGGTAAATAAATTATTGGTTGCTTTGGAACAGCAACCTGGGCCGCACAAGGCTCACCGCTGGGAGCACCTGCCATCGCAGGGCAATGACGTATCGCTTAGCCGCTGCACCACAGCGCCAGGAGCGGTATGACGACTCCCAGAAATCTATGAATGTAAAAGAGAGAATGACCTCCTACATATATGGGAATGGACCGTATATACTATCCAGTCATTCCTTTATGGCGGAGCTTAAGCGTCCCCTCCAAATTTTTATCCTTGAATATAGTGCGGTGCTTCTCATACTGAATTACGTTGCATAAACACGCATTTAAGCACTTTTACGCGGAAGGAAAGCACATATTTAATGACTTTGATCAGTGGAGGTCCCATCCATATTGTTCTGTCAGTATGTTAAAGTTGATGCTGTCCATATTTGAAAATTTTTATTTCCTTCAAACAGCTTTCCTTGTGGCTGTCTTTGATTCCGGGATTTCATGGTATATCTGTGCCACTTCAGCATTCTCAAAGAATTTAACTAAATTTAAACGCACCCATTCCTGCGCGCCATTAAACAAATATGCTCTCTGCCATTATATTCCAGTATACACCTAGAAAATCATACAAAACAAAAGAGCGGTGGGTGCCGACCTTATTCTCAGCGCTGAATGCAACTACTTGCTTCATTTTTATTTCACCCGCATTCCTTTATGTCTTCAGATCAAGAATCAGGCGCTACACAGTTACTCCGACAGTCAAAGTTGGGTAACCAAGCAAAACACAAAAACTAGTCAAGCACAATGAAAAGAACAACATTATGTTGTAAGCTCTCTTCACTCAGGAAAAAGCAGGAACAGCAAAAGCCATCAATTTAACAATAAACTGCCGACTCTGGTGCAGAGGGCAGATAAGGCGCCAGCTGGTATCGTACTACTGTGTTCGTTCATGCTTTGTTTTATTGCTCGCCTTACCCGCTGATCCTGTAGCTAAGGCGATAAAGAAAACTCCAGCTGAATGAAGTTGCTGTGTTGCGTTGGGTTTTATGGCACATAGGCGGCTAAGGCCATCGTGCGCCAAACGCAATGTATAGAAAATTGCCTTGTGCTGGATTTTATACAAAACAGAAAACAAAACAGTGGTGTAAAGGATCTAAAATGTTATTTCATATCACCTAGTGAAAGTAAAGGGCAGAAAAAGTTTTAAAATGGCTAATGGTAAAAGCTTTAAAGAAGGTCAGGTAACCTCAGCGGCCCTCCTTAGCAGGGCAAGGATGTCGAGGCCGCCCAGCTGAATGAAGTATCTGCAGTTTTGCTTTCTGTGCACGTTCCTTTGTTTTCGGTAGCTGAAAAAAAAAAAAATCGATTTGCTCGTTCCTCGAGGAGACAGCAAACACACTTAATATCGATATTCCACGTTCGTTAGCAACGGCTGCAACAGTTGCGCAGGGCTTTTAGAGAAGAAACGCGGACAGCGTAGGGGCTCCTGGAATTAAATGTGACGGCAAGCATCTGCGCATGCTTTGTCATGCCTTTTGTAGTCACTGTCATTTCCCTTAATATTCTTAGTATAATCGTGTCCCTCATATAGAAATTTCTCTTCGCAAAAATGTGCAGCTTGAGAAAAAAAACAACTAAAGCAGTTCCAGAGTCACAATGGTAAAAGCCGGCGTCTTTCTTTCTATCAATCTGTCTGTGTGTAGCAACGGATAGTGCAGCCACTAGCCTTCGGAAACACCGCCCACGAGCCACCCCATCACCTTCCACCCACGCACCGCTCCCTAGGTCCATCAACACCCCCCCCCCCCCCCAATCTATTCTCCTGAAGCTTCATCCATCACCAACGTAACGTCTCTTCAACATCACCAACCCACCTATTTCAACCTATCCAAGGCCTCACCCAGTACAAGACCAAGCTGAAACGGGAGGAAAAAGATCTGTAGCGATAAGTTGCGTTGATGCAATGGAAATCCTCGAGCATTTTTCTTTGATTTGCTTCTCTTCCAATTTTGATTCCATTCTAATTCTGATTATATTTTCTCTCAATGGCCGATCTATTTCAACTAAGATTCTAATCTGATTCTGATTGTACTATTCCATTTCTGTTCGTAATAGCTTTTATTCATTTCTTGCTGAGTCATTCTTAGTCCGGCGTCTTCTACCTCCCCTCACAAAGTGGAAGAGGGAAGGATATGATTGGAAGGTGGTAAGTAGAGAGAGAGAAATTTCCTAAAAACCACCTGCCATCGTTGGCAGGTGGATGCGTCCCACCGACGCACCCGCCGGATAGTTTGTCGTCTATTAGCGTCGATAAGCCCACGAATATCATTTTGAGTTGTGGTAAAATAAAAAAAACACGAACATGCAGGCATTTGGACTGCCTTTTTTGATGTATTGTTGCTGACTGTCGCGCTGGTCATATTTTAGTTTAGGTTCACAGTTGAAGCTCTCCATGAATGAAACTGCTACAAAAGGAAAGCTGTAGATTTTCCACAGAAACTTCGTAGGTGAAGAAAAATTGGTCCTCGTTTAGGTTTCGAAACTGGTGACCAACGCCCGTCCTGTACACTTCCTGAACCAATAAAGCTAAACAGGGCGGCTAGCAGATGGTAGGGCAAGAGTGAACTGGGAGCGAATTGAACAACTTGAACGGGGAGTGAGTTTGGTCTCAGGTCTAGGGGAATCCCCCAAGCGCGAAATTTTCTTCGCATGTGTTGTTTTGTGAGAGTTGCATAAATTTCTTTTGTAGCTATGGCTGCCGTTGGGTCGATGTTAATCGGTAATTACGCCCTAATTGGAAATCTGTACCACCTTGGGGGATTCCCCTCAGCTTGAGTGTAATTATACTCTGACATGCAACGCATTCTTGAGCTCAGTTAACGATTCGTAATGTATTCTGCGAAAGTGATTCAAAAACTTAGTTCTATGAACGAACTGATGTTGGACAAGCCTAATAGCTCAAACACTGCCGCTACCTCACTGATATTACAGCACAAATGTGCGCCGAAGAATTGAAACGGGATGTAAATAATATGTTAATTGGTCTAGTCAAATGGGTTAGTGATTTATGTGAAATATTTAATTGGAGACACATATTGATTTGGTCATATTTGGCCATATATGTGATATGCCTAATTGTAGAGATATGGGAGGAGCCTTTTCACTGCAGTATGCGTAGACAGGCTGATGGTGATGGTGTAAATAATGTGATGAAAAATTGTGGAAAACATGAGCGCGTCCTCTTAAGGCATTATAAGCGTGTGTTCAGAACAATCGTTACATAGGTCTAACTCTTTAACCCATTTTTTCTCAGGCATACAGCTTAAAGATGTGCGTAATGTAATTTTATGTGGCACAATAATGGCAGAAATGTTAATAATAATGAGCAGAAATGTTAAGAAACTCTAGAAACGGGAGCTCGCAACGATGCAACAATCGGTTAACGCTTCCTTTTTTATATTAAATGCTGGAATCTAATATTTTGCCAGCCGTGAACATTACTTGGTTACAAAATTTTTTTTTTACTTTCACATTAAATCCAGAAAAACGACGGTGTCATGGCTGGACTGAGAGTTACTAGGAACCTTAGATTACAAGAAAAATGCCAGCGCGTTATCAGGCTGCCGATCTGCGCGCAACTTGGTTTGCCATAGAACGGACACAAAATATATGCCTGAGAATGGTTTGGCTTGGTTTGGTTTATGGGAATTTGACGTCTCAAAGCGACTCAGGCAATGAGGGACGCCAAAGTGAAGGGCTCCAGAAATTTCCACCACTTGAGGCTCTTTAACGTGCACTGACATCGCACAGTACACGGGCCTCTAGAATTTCGCATTGATCGAAATGTGACCACTGCGGCCGGGATCGAACCCGCGTCTTTCTGGTCAGCAGCCGAACGTCATAACCACTGAGCCACCGCTTTCCTTTTGATCCCCAAGTTCCGCGCATGAATGTTGCCAGATTTCTTTAGCGTATTGTGTAGAGCCTGGCAGCGAACATTTTGAGCTTCATTATTGCGTTTTTGCTGCGCTTAGGAGAACTCCCAATGACCGCTCTGGAGTATTCCGTGCGCCACAGAGCCTTGATCGGCTGCGTTGTTAACAGCATACGTTCTAATCTGCTGAGAAATGTGAAAAAAGAACTTAGGAGATGCTTAAGTTCCACCTAAAGAGTGAAACGCGGCAGCGCTCTCTCGTGGTCGGGCGCCTGTCGATGTAGATGTCACATCAGGATTCAGGGAGGCCGGAGACTCAGAAGAACGTGCCTCGCTAGTAGACCTTACCGGTTCCATCACACACGAGTGTCAGGAGCAAGCAAGTGCCCGCTATTTATAGCAACAAAATGATGACATCACTCCGCAATGCTCCTGGCCCCCGTGCACAGTGTAAACTTTCGACACCGCTTTCTCAAGAACGGACGATGACGTCACATTCACTCACAGCAATCCTAGTCGCCTCTGCGAGAAGTGGAAAGCTTCCATTCTCTCAAGCTGAGCAAGGCCTCCGACGCTGTTGCTTCTGGGATTTTTAACGAGACGAACGACGCGGCGGAGACGCGGCAGGCTTATACTATGGCGACGCCGACGAGAACGTCGGCTCTTCCGCCACACGAGCTCCTTAACGCTATCGCGTTAAAATGCCAGCTGGGTCGAGTATGCATTTCGCGCACACTAAAAAATATCAAGGCGTATGGGCATAGCGTCGATTGAGCTTCCTAACTAATTCGCATAGCCTTCCTCTGTGCAGGAAGATAGCTTCAGGACGGGGATGTATTCCAACAACAAATTTAATCTAACCACTTGGCTGTAATGCTCGTATTGCTTGAGCTGTCGTTGTTGTTGTTGCTTGCCTCATAAAAGTGTCGCTAAACCGAGCGTCTCTATTTTCGTTGTTATTGTCGACGTCAAGAATATCCTTCCGGCGCTGTATGGCTTTACGCTCGCCTGAGCCTGGTTAAAATGAGTTTGTATTAGCGAAACTCAAAAACGACGATAGTTGAAAGCCAAAACCGAGTAGTACTCGCCGCCGATCCGCGTGCGTCTCCTACATGAGTGCGGAGCCCTAATATCCTTCTCTATTTTCTCGTTTCCCTGCTCTACATATTCAATGAGAACGTTTCCCAGCTTGTAAAAGTATACAATTTTATGCTCGTTAGACCAGAGGAGTAATTAGGTTTGTCAGCGCTCACCAAAGCACATTTCTTAAGATACTTTGTCTACGGGAGCGCACTCAGCAAAATTTGCCCTTTTAGTGGTAATTGTATCTTCTCCATTATCTTTCTTCGCGATCGATGATATAACTCTTTATACCCTCATAAGCATGGAGGAATGCAGTAAGACGCATGTTTTGGTAAATACATCAAAGATGACATACATATTTATATACAAAGACTGAAGTGGACACTTAAGCTCCGCCTTAAGGGTATGACGCCATAGCGTAATGAGTTAATTCCCATATATGCAGAAGGTCATTATCTGCTTAACATTCATAGATCTCTGGAAGTCCTCATATTCCTTCAGACACAGGGGTGCAGCGATTTAGCGATGCGCCACTGCCCTGCGATGGCAGGTGCTCCCAATGGTATGGTTCGTGGGACTCCGGTTGCTCTTCCCGAGCGACCATTCCACCTGTTACGGTGGGCAGTTTGCTTACTGTCCGATGGGGTGCTTGGGAGCACGCCGCAAGGCAACGTGACCTACGTGGCCTTTCTGCCTCCTGGGTTGCTTAGATCTGGGGACCACATGCCAGAGCCATGTCCGTGATTTTCATTCTCAACGCCGAAGCCGACGGAGCATTTTCTGATGAATGGGGCCTTAAATGCGATATAGTTAATACTAAATAATTTCATGATGAATCGCTAAGTCCTCCCGCAGCACAAAAACCGTTTCGACAAGACAAACAACTCGAGAGGCGGTACACAGCGCCCTTATTCCTACAAACTTAAGCTAATACCGTTAGGCGGTACCCGATAATTTACTCAAGGCTTCAAACAGCGCTTACGTTGACGAAATGATACATTAAAAAAAAACACCGTAAAAAACATATGTGCTTTACAATTTATAAAATGCACAAAAAGCAATATAAGAGGAACACTAAAGCGCGTGGCCTTCGCGCGTCGTGAAACAATGGCGCTGAAAGTCAGTAGTAGTTTGCGAGATGCCCAGTTAGCATATTCGGCTGCTCTATCTGTTCATGTACCTGGTGCCACCCACTCTCGTAAGCTTTCTACGGCGGTGCTTCACAAAGAGCAGAGGCCACGCGCTCCATTGTTGCTTATCACTATTACTTGTAGCTGTTCGTAGGGTACGACGATGTTATATTTTCCAACATTTTTACAATCTGTATATTTTTTCCTTTAAGAGTCACACCTTCCACTGTTCTCAGGTTCAACCGGTAATATATACAGTAGTTGTTTATAGTTCATAACATTTTTTCTCTTTAAGTACACCTAGAAATTTGGAGTCATACTTTTCAACCTTCTGAACATGTTTATCACTCTTCACAAAACTGAATACATTCTCAGCGCCAAATCAAAAGTGGAATAAAAAGCCGTGAACCGGAAAACGCATCTCATAACTGTCCGCCCTGAATTAGGGCTTTGCACGGGCCGCAATTCTGATCTCGCGCCCGGCCCGGGCCCTACACTACCACAGGCGTCCCGGCCCGGCCCGACGCTAAAGAAGCCTGAGTTCGCCCGGCCCGGCCCGGCTCGGTCTTAGGCCGGGTTAAGGCCCGACCCGGGCCCGGCCCGACCTGCAAGAAAGCGACGCCGACACAAAAAGAAACAATATCAGGAAAATTAGTTTTTTAGATGAACTTATAATGTTAAACTCTTGCATTTCATATGACAAGATCGTGAATATATACAGATGCAGAGCGCGCACAGAATTGTTATTCTAAGTTATTGTGCAAGAACAAGTTGTCTATTGATGAAGGGTTAAAGTGCAATGCTCCTGCATTTTGACTCCGGCAGCGCTGAAGTTTCGTTCACTGCTTGAACTGATGGCCGGAATGACTAATAGCCGCTTAGCAAGGAGAGCAAGTTTTGGGTACGTGGCTTCCTTGCTTTTCCAAAACTGCACTAGTTCAGAAGTTCCGGGTGCCCGTCTTCGGAGCTTTGTGAAGCCTCGTCCTGAGAATGCCAAAAAACACCCGATCGTCCCCTTTTTTGGGTGCCGACAGCGGCGAGTTGAAAAGTTCACCCATTTGTAAGGTGCTGCTGAAATAAAACAGTGGCCTTTCTAGCATGGGCAGTGACGACTTGAGCTTCCAGTCGACTTCGGTCAACGACCAGTCTTCAAGCAACACCACTGCGCATTGGAAAAAACCCCTATACGCCGCCGCTTGGCTGATTTGTATGTGGCAAAGGCGACCCCGCGTGCGCCGTACACAGACTTTTCTTCGCTTCCCAAACGCTTCCCTTCTCAGCCTTTTTACTGGGAGGCGCCTGCAAGCGGCGGCTTTTCCGCAGCGTCGGTACTTGGTAGAACCGAAAACGCATTCCGAGCCTCCGCTAGCTTTCGTTTACCTTTTGTTAGCGTTTGTACTTTTCTCCCGTCCCTGTAGATTCCATTTTTGGTGAATAAATACATTGCACTTCCTGCTGTACCTACATGCGAGACGACAAGCATACTTTCGCATAAGGTACGCAGTCGAGATCGGGGAGCCCGCCCGGCCCGTCTGAGACATAGAAAGCCTGGCCCGGGCCCGGCCCAAGCCCGAGTGAGAGAATCTCCAAATGGCCCGAGCCCGTGCACAGCTCTGCCCTGAATTATATCGTAAAAGCTTAGACTTTTCCATGCTTCAAATCTGCAAAGTGTTGCACTGCAGAATCAATGAAAAATACCCAAACTGAACTCTGGCTAAAAAAATATACAGGTTTTAGCACGTGCAGAGAGGCTTAGTGTAAACAAAAGAGTCAATGTGTAAAAACCAAAAATAAAGGGATGATGTTTGGAACCATTATTCAACAAGGTCTTCCGCTATGTAGTTCGTCAATCAATGCAAGCACGATTCAAACCCTGCGTAAGGCTGAGCGTTAACCGCAAAGCACTGAAAAACTAAAGCAAGAAGCACAACATAACGCAATTTTGAGGATTCCAGCAGCAGTTGAGAAGCAAGGAGGAGGAGGAGGAAAGGCAGGGAGGTTAACCAGACGAATAGACGGTTTGCTACCTTGCACGGGGGGAAAGGGGTGAGGGGAGAAAAAGATGACGGAGAAAAGACAGTTGCAGGAAATTAAAGTCGCTATGTAAAATCACAGCGTTCAGTAAAGTCACAGCCTATCGTGCAGGCCAGAAGCCTTCAAAAAGAGGAGCAGTGCCTTGGAGGCCTTTACCGCCGACCACCGCCGCGGCCAGTGGCCGAGAAGTTTGAGAAGCAAAGCATCTCATAAATGTCCACCCTTAATTACATCTTCAGAGCTTAGACTTTGCAATGCGTTAAATCTGCAAAGCGTTGCGCTGCAGAATCAATAAAAAATACCCGAACTTAACTCTGGCTATAAAGAGACAGGGTTAAGCACGTGCAGGGTTGCTTAATGAAAAGAAAGGTAATCTGTAAAAATAAAGATAAAGGGACGATGTTTGAAATCCTTACTGAACAAGGTTTTCCACTATGTAGTTCGTCAACGAATGCAAAAACGATTCGAACCCTGCGTAGGACTCAGCCTTAACCATAAAACACTCAGTGACTAGGGGAAGAAGCAAAGCAACGCAATTTCGAAGATTCCAGCAGCGTTCGAGAAGCGAAGGCCTCCCGTCCTCGTCACTTTGCGCAATTTCTAATCTTCCTCGAAAATGAAGCAAATAGCCCTCAAGAACGCCGTACTGAAGATTGGAAAGGTTTTAGAGCTTTTTCTTATGCAGTAATTGGTTTATTATTCGCAAACTTTATAGTCAGTTGGTTAGATACTGCTTCATAGACGACCAGCGACCGGAAAACTGCAGATACGTGAAGGCGCTCCGCAGTTGTAGTGATTATGTCCCTGTTTATATCCGCGCCTCTTATTCGGGCTGAAGCATCCTTTACTCCAAGGTTACGATAATGAAGGGAATGCACAGAAACAACTTCAAGGCGTACGCACATTATCCGAAACTCGGTGCTTCGACTTTCCGAGAAAGAGGATTTGGGCAATCGGATGCCTCCCAGTCTATCTGAACCCGAATGCTTGTGTTTTGCTGGCCACTTGGGCATATTCCAGCAGGAACTCGGAACCTCTGTCTAGATGCACTCGCGAGGCTTAGCGAACTTACCAAATTGAAGTCGCGCCGAAATTGCGTCTTTGCTCGTTCCCGAAAACTTCCCGTACCTGCATGTGCGCAGATGTGTCTGGAAATTTTTTCTCCAAGACATAGATTAGTGTTTACGCCCTTAGACCTGATTTTGGGGAGGGCTTTTTTGGGGCCGGAAAACTGTAGTGGCGAAGTTTTCCGATCGCTGCATCCTCGCAAAGAGTGACGAGAAGAAAAAAAAACTGGAAGCAGATGCTCTTAAGGTTCTATTATTGCAGCGAAGATGCCTGCAGCGCCCGAGTAAGGACTTCGCGTGAGCGCATTTTATTCTTTGAAAAAAAAAACTGCAGCGATTGGTGGAAGGAAGCCTTAAGGAATAATAATAGTGATCTCCCTATAACGTGGCGCTGTCGAAGATAACTCCTTTAAGCTAAAAATAAACCACAGAGCACTTATATTCGAGAACCTTGTATTCGAAAACATTGCGCCATGTTGCACCTTGTCTCAAAAAGAAATCAGGGGTCTTTTGCAAGATAACCTCCTCTTCAGGTCTTGCGTAATACTTTCATATGAAAGAACTATTGACTGTGGTAAGGGATGACCATGTTATATGTAACCCGTTGTAATAAATCGGCCAAATTCAACCCTACTTAAAAGGATTCTACTTAAAAGGATAGGAACTACTGCACAAGGACAAACGGCAACATGACACTAGCCAGCGATGCAGATCAGTAAACACATTTATTTCGTCCATACAATATTTCTTCCTCGCCCCAAACATAGCCAAAAACAGGCTTCATGATCGACGGATGCCCCTGTAGTATCTTAAACAGTTAAACCGAAAAGTTTGCATGTAGTTTGTACCAGTGGTAAAAACAAGTTAGTTTTTTTTTTGGTTGTTGTAAAGCGCTTACTACGTACAGCTACTTCTCCCATTGTGCTTAGCGGACGTCTATAGGTAAAATGTACTCCTGGTTTGCTCAAAATGCACGAATCATCCAAGTCTGCGCCCTGATTCAAGCAGCGCGCACATGAAGCCCCTAGTTGAAGTGTGTAGATTTGTTGCCGGAAAGGAAAGTGTCGCTTCGGTAACCGCGGCTTCCTAAGGGGCTTCACTGTATTTCTTCAGAAATATTTACCATTTTAACCACCTTAAATTGGCTCGGGGGAGCCATCCGCGAGCCCTAAGCTGGTGTTAAAAAATTGCCACCTGCTACATTATCAGCCGCTGGTGGTTAAGCGATTACAGAATTTTTCTCCTCGCCTTTGGTTCAGGACTGCATATATGCAGTGATGTCCCCTTTCGACGGAGCACAAACTGAAAGGCGCTCTTTAAAGACTCTTGGCGTCAGTTTAAAAAAAAAAACATCCCTTGGACGAAACCATACCAGTGCTCTGCAGTGGATCGCAATTTCAGGCATTTGCAAAAATTTTGGCGGTCAGAGAAAATATCGTTTTAAGGCCCCAATCAACTATGCACTGAGAAATACGGTTCTTGTTCCTCTTCTCAGAACGTAAAGGTTTAAGGTGGATGGTTTTCCATAAATGCCTAAAATTCATCAACATCATCTTCATCCGGATGGAGCCCACTGCAGACGAAACTCCTTTATGGATGCCTCAGTGGTGGTCACTTCATTCCGACGGATTTCATCAGCTCGTCATTTCTAAATTATTGCACCATAACATCCGCATCGATATCCTTTACCCTTCTTTCAAAATTACAAGGTATTTAGAGGTTTCTATCTTCAATCAGAGAAATAAACGTTGCCCAACAGGAGATATGTCTCAAGTCTGCAAATGTCCGTCGGAGGCTTTTTTGGTTTTGGGATATGAAGCACGACAGCGAAAGTTCCGTGACCGTGCTTGTAAAAAACGCAAAGAGGAGTACTGAATGCCACCAGCGTAATTGTCAGTATTTCGCTTATGAGGTGAAGCCTGCGTAACTTGGAAACAATTTCATGGAGGAAACTTAGTTTTTCATTAGCTGAGCGAAGAAAAAAGCTGCTTAGGGGACACAAGCTGTGCTTAAATTTTATGACACAATAGCATTAGTGCGTGCCTGAATTCACAGGCCTGGGGTCCTCTTTGCGTATCACTTCGCAGATATAGATACTGTTTTTCTTTCACACTCACAAAACGCTTTATCCTACACTTACGAGCACAATGCGATAGCTTTAGCTATTCTTCCTGCTCGAGTATTTCTTCTCTTTTGCCTAGGTGTTACCTACATGCCCAAATATGCGGAATTGGCCCTTCTGCATCTTACAGTCATAGATCTTTAGGAGTCGTTATGCCACTCCTGGAACAATGGTGCGGCAATTCAGCGATGCGCCAATCCCCCGACAGGCGGCGGTTTTATTCAAAGCCCCCGGTGGGACTCTTGAGATCGAGGTTGCGGTTCCTGAGTAAATTCTGTCGACGAATGAATAGTTTAACTACCACCTGCCACGGTCGGCAGGTTGGCACTTCCCACGGTGGGCAGGCTGTTTACGTCTCAAGGTCATATTACCTTCGTGGCAGGTGGGCAGCCTGCTCTTTCGCTCACAACGCCGCCCACGACGACGCCGCTGACGACGCCAGACATTCTGGAGAAGAAGAAAAACAAGAAGGCTAAGAAGCCATCTTATATCTAGTTCCATGACATTCACCATTGTACCTTTGCCAATCCTCCCGCATGGCTATGTACCATGTTTACTGAGGTAAATAACAAGAAAAGAAAGAATAAGAAGGAGAGAAAGAAAAAAGAAGAAGAAAAGAAGTGAAAAAAGAATTAGAAGAAGAAGAGGAAGAACGTGAGCCTTAAGGTAGTCGCGTGGAAAAAAAAGAACGCATGGATATTCGCCACAAGCTGCAAATGAGCGCCGTTCAGAGCAGAGGCGTTGCCGGTCTGCTTACACAATACGTATAGCTAGCGAAAGCATCCGCGCTGTGAATGCATTTAGAGAACGCAAATCGGTGTAGGCTTGGCGGACTTACGAAACCGTTCCCTCGGCAGAAAGAGTTCAATTCCTTCCTTTCGTAACAAAAACGCAGGCCATCAGGCGCTTGAATATTTCGCTCACGTCCCGTCGTTCGTGTAGAAACTCCGCGCAAATGTATCTCTAGCCGACATTGGCCAAGTTTGTGTTCCAAATGAAGGCGATCGAAGTCGTCGCACGCGCAGACGGCGTTATTGTCATGAAAGTTTCTCTGCAAACTCGGCGTTTGCAGCCATGCAGGCGTCGCTTTCTTCATGCTGGCGTTATTACAAACTTCGTCTTTCAGCTACCTTTTTTTTACTACTGCTTTCGGCGCTGGCGCTTTTCCCGCATTCCTACAGAGTTCCGCTGTCTGGCCGCCTTGCGTTGTGCCTCAAATTTGCTCCGGCGTCGATATCTCGTCCTCTCGGCAGTCGTCGCTCTGACTTGATCAGTTTCCGGCTTCTTTGTAGGTCAGGTCTCCAAAAAGATGGTTAGGCTCCGCTGGCTTGCGGTCGGCAAAAAACGTATTTTGTTGGCGTCCAGCACTCTATTAGGCGGCAGCTGGGTTGTACGCCGGCTGCATAACTTCTCCTGACCGCATATACGTAAGGGCTGAGTTGAATTGAAAAGAATGAAAACGTGCCGAGTTGCAACTACTATCACGTCGACGCCATTTCACTCGCCTAATCTTACTTCACAAATTGTATCATCCCGTCCTCCACAATGAGTTATTTTTGCCACCCCCTGCAGTCTTTCCTCGCCGTGGCCACGATAACAAAACAAACGCATAACGTGCCGTTCATCGCTTTACGCGAAATCATTCATTCCACGCATCATAATAGACTCGAACAACCTGCCATCACGCATAGCTACTCGTCACATGTGACAGGAAGTTTGATATAGAAGTATTAACTAAAGAAGTTTGGAGAAGACGACGAGGATGACGATAAGCATGACGTGTATTAACCGAAGAATAAAGATGATGAAGAAGAAGTATTCAGTGAGATTGGAAGAAATGATTAGTAGAGAAGAGAAGACGAAGACGACGATTAGGATGACGTGTACTAACGTCAAGGTTATTGTGATAGCGTCAAGTGCATGACGCGTCACTTTGCCATGACGCGCACTGATAGCAGCAGCGGATAAGCAACCGCTGCGTATAAAAGAAGCGTCAGACAAATAAACGCGGATTCCTTGTCCTGCACCGGTCTTCGCTGGTTCTTTGGTGCGGCCGCTCGGCTGCCGCACGCTACAACATTACACTGGCGACGAGGATGGGATCGAGGCGGCTGGCTGCTTTCTTCGGTTGCTGCTGAAGACGACTGCCTGGCGGATGCTGCAATGGCGAAGGTAGGAAAAATTGATACTTTTGACGAAAGGAGCGACAGCTTCGAGTCCTACTTGGAAAGATTTGAGCTTTACGTCTTGGCAAATGATGTGGCTGAAGGCAAGAAGCTAGCTGTATTCCTGACTGTAGTAGGACCTCGAGTGTATGAAGTATTGAAGAACCTGCTAGTTCCGAATTCCCCTGCCAGCAAAACGTATGACGAGGTCACGGCGCTACTGAAAACACACTACAGTCCCCGAAAGGCCGTGATTGCGGAAAGGTGCCGATTTAACCGAAGATTGCAACTTGAGCAAGAGACTGTAGCCGAATTCATTGTGCAGCTGAAGCACCTGGCCAGAACTTGCGAGTTTGGCAAGTTTCTCGACGAAGCGCTTAGAGACAGGCTAGTCGCCGGGCTACGCTGCGTCGACACTCAGCGTGAGCTGGTTGCCGCTGAAAAGCTGACGTTCGAAGAGGCGTGCAAAATTGCGTTAAATCGTGAACTAGCCACCACCCAGACTCAACAAGTAAAGCTAGAAGAGCTGAAAAGTATACCACAAAGGCGCTCAGGACTAGAAGTTGATGTTCTGAGTCAAGGCTACCGTGCTAAGGACAATTATCGAAGCAAGACTGAGCCCGTAGAGTGCTTCCGTTGCGGTAAACGCCATGCGGCCAATAATTGCCGATATCGCAAGTACAAGTGTCATAACTGCGGAGAGCAAGGTCACTTGAAATCAAAGTGCAGGCAGCGCACAGGCAAACCGAACGCGCTGAATGCGATCGATAACTCGGCCGATGAGTCTGACGAAGAGCAAGAAATATACAGTATGACAACAAATAAGTCTGCATACTATGTCACAGTTCTGGTGGAAGGACAGGCCTTAAGGATGCAAATCGACACAGGGGCGTCCGTCACCGTCATGCCGAAGTCAGTTTTTCTTCGTAAGTTTCCCCATCTGACAGTAACGACGGCTACGGTTCCTTTACGAACGTACACAGGAGAACTAGTGCCGGTCGTAGGGTCGGCTGATGTGCGTGTTGAGCACGCTAATCAAACTGACGTTCTACCTGTTCTGATAGTAGATGACGGTGGGAAAGTGTTGCCGTGTCTGCTCGGCCGCAACTGGCTGAGGAAGCTGAAATTAAACTGGCAGGAAGTCCATGCTATACAGCAGGACGACGCCGTGGAGGAACTTAAGAAGAAGTTTCAGGCTTTGTTTTCACCGCAGATGGGGCTGATAACGGGCTACAAAGCACAGGTCCTCTTGAAGCCAGACAGCAAGCCAGTATTTTGCAAGGCCCGTCCCGTGCCTTTTGCATTGAAGCAAGTTGTGTCCGAAGAGCTAGACGCCTTGGAACGGGCGGGGGTACTGAAAAGGGTCACCAGAAGCGATTGGGCGACTCCGCTGGTAGTGGTACCGAAAGACGGAGGAGCAAAAGTGCGGTTGTGCGGTGACTACAAGGTCACGGTGAACCCTGTGCTGCTGACTGAGCACTACCCTCTTCCCTTGCCAGAAGATTTGTTCACAACATTGGCAGGCTCAAAAGTATTCTGCGTCCTAGATCTTGCTGCCGCTTACCAGCAAGTAGAACTTGCCGACGATGCAAAGGCGATTTTAACTATAAACACCCACCAAGGCCTTTACCAGTACCAGCGGCTCCCTTACGGCATTGCCAGTGCTCCTGCCATATTCCAGTCGCTCATGGACGGGCTTCTCAAGGGTATCCCTCAAGTAGGGTGTTATATTGATGATGTCATCATTGGAGGTTCAAGTGAGAATGAATGTCGGAAAAGGCTGGAAGAAGTTTTGACACGATTGCAGGAGCACAATGTGACGCTGCGCATGGAAAAATGCAAGCTCTTTTGCAGTGAAGTCCGCTATCTGGGCCACATAATTTCAGCGGATGGAATAAAGCCACTGGAATCGAAAACAAGGGCAATAGAGCGTGCACCGGAGCCTACAAATGGTACTGAACTGAAGTCTTTCCTGGGAATGGTAACATTCTACTCCAAGTTCCTGTCGAACTTGGCGACTGTGGCTGCGCCGCTCTACGAGCTCCTGAAGAAGGGCACGCGTTGGAAATGGACAAGCGAGTGTTCTCGCGCGTTTCGAAAAACAAAGAACTTGCTCACGACCAGTCCGGTACTTGCTTACTACAATCCGAAGCAACCCTTGGCTCTAAGCTGTGATGCGTCGCAGTATGGGCTCGGCGCGGTTCTTTTTCACATACTTCCCAGTGGGCAAGAAAAGCCTGTCGCTTTTGCTTCCAGGACGTTATCGCAAGCTGAGCGCGGCTATGCCCAGATCGAGCGAGAAGCGCTGGCAATAATCTTTGCTCTCAAGAAGTTTCATCGTTACCTATATGGAAGGGCATTCACGTTGTTCACGGATCATCAACCATTACTAGGCATCTTAGGGCCACGGAAGCAGGTCCCATCTTTGGCGGCTGCTCGAATGCAACGGTGGGCGTTAATCCTGGCTTCTTATCGCTACGACTTGAGATATCGGAAAGGATCTCAAATGGAAGTGGCGGACGCGCTGTCCAGACTGCCTGTTGCAACCGAAAACAGCGTTGATGAGACACATACGCTCGCTGTTTTTGAAACTACGCCACTGACGGCTAAAGACGTTGCCAAAGCTAGCAAGTATGACGGCATTCTCAGCAAAGTCTACAGATATACGCTTGAAGGTTGGCCAGCACAAATCAAAGATGCTCAACTTGTACCGTACTATAACAGACGTGCGGAGCTGTCGCTGGAAGCGGGATGCGTCACATGGGGCAGTCGTGTTGTTGTGCCAACAAAGATGAGAAATGCAGTGTTGAGTCTGTTGCACACGGAACACCCCGGTGCTTCACGCATGAAGATGCTCGCACGTAGCTTGCTCTGGTGGCCAGGGCTAGACGCAGAGATAGAAAACACGGTAAAAACGTGTAGCATTTGCCAACAAATGCAAAATAGCGCTCCCCGTTCTCCACTCGAGCCATGGCCGTTTCCAGCCCGCTGCTGGCAGCGAGTGCATGTGGACTTTTTTGACTTTGAAAAAACGACATTTCTTTTGTGCGTGGACTCGTTTTCAAAGTGGATCGAAGTGTTTCCTATGCGCTCTACTACAGCCGCGAAAACTATCGAGCGCTTGCGAAGTCTGTTTGCTGCTTACGGATACCCTGAACAACTGGTTTCTGATAACGGCCCCCAGTTTTCAGCGCAGGAGTTCCAGGACTTCCTCGATGCCTGTGGCATCCGACGCACGTACAGCCCGCCATACCATCCGCAGTCCAACGGGGCTGCCGAAAGGTCGGTGCAAACTGTAAAAAGGAGTCTTCGTAAGCAGCTTCTGCACGACAACAAGGGAGGTAACAACAGATCGATGCGGGAGAGACTGGACGACTTCCTGCTGGCGTATAGGACAACCCCTAACACGGCAACTGGCAAGTGTCCGGCTGAACTGTTTCTGAAACGAACTCCACGCACTAAACTGTCATTACTAAGACCATCATTTCGGGATGACATGCAGAGTAGGCAAGAAGGGCTAAAGCAGCAGCATGACCAACGGAGATCAACTTTCCGTTCGTTTAAGGAAGGAGACTGGGTGTACGTGAAGACTGTCCGGCAAGAGAAGGTGTCATGGACGGAAGGGCGTATAGTGCGGCTAGTCAGCCCTGTGACCTATCTCGTAGAGACTCAGAACACAGTTCGGTACGTTCATGTTGATCATTTGCGATCGCGCAGCTCTTTCCAGTATGCAGGACTGGACACCGGGGCGGAAGCCCCGAGACGACCCGACACCGACGACCTTGAGCGTCATCAGGAGACGCTCCCCTCCCCACCACAAGAGGCGCAGCATGACGCGGACGCGGCAGTACCCCCTCTTCGCGATGATGCACCAACCCCGACCCCGCCACCACAAGACGGGCAAGAATTGCAGCTGCCAGCTGCTCACAACGCACGTCCTGAGGCGCAAGCTGAAGCGCCTTCCGACTCTCCACCAACAACACTGCGCAGAAGCCAGCGCGCCCGGAAACCACCAGACCGATATACCTCCCACGATTTCCGCCACTGCAGCTAATGAGTGGAGGCGAAGATCTTGGAGGGAAGGAATGTGATAGCGTCAAGTGCATGACGCGTCACTTTGCCATGACGCGCACTGATAGCAGCAGCGGATAAGCAACCGCTGCGTATAAAAGAAGCGTCAGACAAATAAACGCGGATTCCTTGTCCTGCACCGGTCTTCGCTGGTTCTTTGGTGCGGCCGCTCGGCTGCCGCACGCTACAACATTACAGTTATAAAAGAGCGACGGATAGCGTGGCGCAAGGGTGTGGGGGGAACCGAGAAGCGGAGGTTCCGGCGGGTCAGGAACAACTCGTATGGAAGAGAGCAACGCCGACTACTGCCCCGGTGATCTCGAGGTCTACGGCGTCGCACCGTGGACTTCCAGCCATTTTTGAGTCCGTTCCGGGCAGTCAACGGCTGACACAACCACCTGCTACGGCCAGGGGTGCCTCCAGCGCTGCTGCCACCCATCCGGGTGGCGTCCACAACGCCAAACTCAGCAGCATCGCCTCCACGGGCACTTGAACCGGCAGCTCGTACGACGCCGCCAATGACGCCGCTGCCAGAGACGCCATCCTGAGCACTTCGAACATCCACCTCGACTGCGGCTACCTGGATGCCACTGACTGGACCCATGCAACGCTTCATCAGCACCAAGCCGTGTACTGCTAGTGTTTGTGTTTTGTGCTAGATTTGTTAGTTAGTTTTTTGGACAAGAGTTTCTGTCACGTTGGGTGTATTTAATGTGTGACTGCGTGGGTACTCCTGTCACCTAGTCCATTCTCTCGGCCCGAGTGTTCTCCGGGGATCAGTGACAAAGTTAAGTGGTCAGCCTGCCAGGATTCATTTCCTTGTTTCTTGTTGTTTTGTCTCGAATCTTTCCGATCTCTCGATCGCCGAAAATATGGATTTGGCAAAAACGTTAGAACTGGCTCTCAAGCTAGAGTTAAGCAAGGAAGCGGCGATGATCGAGTCTCTATAACGAGGAGGCAGAGGCAAAGAGAGGAGGCGGATAGGCCGAGAGAGGAAAGGGCGCAAGCACGCGCAGACGCTCGCGAGGCATAAGACCGCGGCAGCTAAAAGAGCTCGCGAGGCAGAAGAACAGGAGAAAAGAAGGATAATACGGTAGAAGGAAATTCTTTTGTGGAAACAGGCGCATGTCTCGGGAGGATATGTGGAGATAACTGACGATCATCAGCGTTCTTTAGCTGGTACAGAATCTCCTAGAACGGCCAGAGTTGCTCCAAAAAAGCTGATGGCTCCTTTCGATGACAAAAAAGATGATTTGGACGCGTATCGCAACGATCCGAGCGGATATCTTTGGGGCAAGGCTGGAAGCGTAGCGAATAGGTCGTGGCATTGAGCGTGTGTTTAGTCAGGGAGGCGCTGAATGTGTTTGCGAGGACGCCTGCTGCTGATTCCATTGACTACGTGAAAGTCGAGAAGGCACTCCTCCAAAGATTCAGGCTTAGGGCAGAGGGATGTCGCGAGACATTTCGCACCGCGAAACCTGAAGACACTGAAACCACTAAGCAGTTTTCCTGCAGAGTAGCCAACAATTTCGACAGGTGGCTTGATATAGCAAACACAGAAAATAATTTTGAAGGGGTGCGTGACAATCTGGTGACAGAGCAGTTTTTAGCATGTTGCAGTCGAAAGCTAGCACTATTCCTGAAAGAAAAAAGTTGTGTTTATTGGAAGAGTTTGCCGACACTGCTGACCAATTCCTTGAGCCTCAAGGGCTGAGGAATATGAGTAAGGCAAAGGACGAAACTCAAAAGGTCCGAGAGACATGCGACAAAACCAAGAGCTTTTGGCGGTGCATCTAAGGCACCAGTAAGGTGTTTCCTCTGTGGCAAGGTGGTCGGACCAGTAGCGTTGCCCAAAAGACAGAGGTAGTGTGTCAAGGATTCAAGAGGACAGGGCATACTGAGGATGAGTGCCGATATAAAACTCAGGACCGAGTGGCATATATATATATATATATATATATATATATATATATATATATATATATATATATATATATAGCAGACAAGTTAAAGGAAAATGAGGGGCCCGTTTGACAAATTTATGAAGGGAGCCAACAGTCACCGAAACCAAGGTGCATAGGGGAACGTTAATTTTTTTTAATGTGTTATGCTTATCAGTGGGATAATAATACTTAGAATAATAAATCGCTTAAAGAAAATTACTTATAAAGCAGCAGAAAAAACAACCATGCCGCCGGTGGGATCCGAACCCACGACCTACGAATATGAACACTCTCAAGGCTCGCTTACACCCAGTAAACATAAATACCCACGAGAGCAGCAGATTGGACAGCCGTCGCCGTAGCTCAGTTGGTAAGAGCACCGGACTCGATATTCGGAGGTCGTGGGTTCGGATCCCACCGGCGGCATGGTTTTTTCTGCTGCTTTATAAGTAATTTTCTTTAAGCGATTTATTAATCTAAGTATTATTATCCCACTGATAAGCATAACACATTAAAAAAAATTAACGTTCCCCTATGCACCTTGGTTTCGGTGACTGTTGGCTCCCTTCATAAGTTTGTCAAACGGGCCCCTCATTTCCTTTAACTTATCTGCTATATATATATATATATATATATATATATATATATATATATATATATATATATATATATATATATATATATAATATCCTATCGCTTGCATGTGACACTACTGCGGTTAAATCACAATCCTTTCAGTATTTGTTAAACCAAACCATGGACGGACAGGTTTGGCATTTTGTTGTATTATGTGCCTTATAGCACTACCGAGCATTTATTTTGCGTTGTTTGATGCTTTATTGATGTACAATACAAGCTCTATTTCACACTTCGTTATTACATGTATTTGGTTTTATTTTAAATGTCTGTGCCGTATTTTTAATTTATATGCTTGTACACCCCCCCCCCCCCGCAATTACCTCGCAGGCGGGGCTTTAGGGGTACTGTAAATAAATAAACAAATAAATAAATTTCTAGTTTTTTGCACCAGTGCGAAGTAGATAATATAGGAGTCATGAGAAAAAAGCTCTTTCAAAGGACATCTAACAGATCCTCACTCGAACCGGCTTATCATTTGAGCTGCGCGAGCATAAATGTGACATTTAGACACCTCATGATTTCCTTATATCAGCGTGTGCATGCACGAATAAAAATTGAAATACAGTTGAACAGTGTGAATATTAGAGCCAAGTGTAGATGACATCGGTACAAAATGGCAACCAGATGTGATCAGAACTTTGAGAACAAATATTAGAAGGAACGTCATGATCACGTGGGAGACTTTTCTGCTGCGCAACTGTGACGTGATTTTGCAGGCGTCAATACAAACAAGACCACGTATGCTGTGCGCACCCTTTTCCTCCTTAAATGCTGTCGCTTTCTCAGTGATAGCTGCTTTTTCCTGTGCGCAACTCCATGCTGCGGTGCAGTCCGAAGCTCTCGGTATGTTGTAAGCGAACGAAGCAAATTTGTGCGAATGATAAATATTTAATATCATATATTTAATGCTTATGAATTTTTATGGCGCAAGGGCATCTATCGAGAAAGAGCATCATGGCACAATATATTTTCCATTACCGAAAGAGGGGCCAAAGACCTATTTCACAAAAATTTCACCCAGAAAAATTCAGGGGGGGGGGGGGGGCACTTGGTTGACCTAAAGTGCGGTGAGGCGAAACCCTTTAGCACAGTGCTGCTGCTTGCGTCGCTGATTTGTCGTAAAAATGCTGATTAAAGACTACAAAGGGCATTAGGTAGCATCCTTCCAGATCGGTGCTCAGGAGGCGTCTGGATTGGGACGCGACAGCGTGTTGCAACGTTGCTAATGAGTCCACGGAATGCCATCAACCGTTCGGTGCGACGCCTTGCCCTTTGGAAAATTTTAAAAAAGGAAATGACACTTTTCTGGCATATCTCGATGGACACCCGGACCGCGCAGTCCGGGCATGAAATTGAAATGAAAATCAGTTTTAAGTAAAGGGAATGACGCCTGTCTCACGTAACTCCATGGACACCCGAACCGCGCCGTAATGGGAGGGAAATGAAGTGAAAATTAGTTTTAAGGAAAGGAAATGACCCTGTCTGACATATACCGGTGCACACCCGAACCGCGTTTGACTGACAGCTGTAGTGTGAGAGATTTCAAGGACGGACGGACGGACAACAGTGAGCTATTGAAGGCTTCCGCCATAATAAGTCGAGAGTCAGGCCAGTGGAAAGGTAGTACCCGTTGTATTACAGGTGAGTGCCCGGTGGCGCGCATGCGAGGCGGATGCTCAACCACTTGGCCACCGCTGTGGTTATAGCATTTATATTTAAATAGCATATATTTAGCATGAGCTCTATGGGTATCTTTGGTATAGAAAAAAAATGCGATCTTAAGTTGTCACTTGAAATAGTAAAACAATAAGAGCACAGTGTAGTTTCATTGCGGCCACTGAATTAAGGGTTCCAATTAGTAAGAAGTAGGAGCGGATAAATTATTTCCACAAATTTAAATCGCAGCTTTAGCGACATCTAACAGCTATACCGTAGGCGTGACAAACAAACTTTGATTAAAGTCTCTTGTTAACGTAGTGCGCTGATTTAAATGCGCTCAAGCTGATTGAACAAGAAGCTACGATAAAGAAAAAACTTCACGCACTGCTTCTGTATGCGAGGTCATGCACTGTAAAATAAAGAATCAAAATCTCATTTCCGAACTTGCTAGAACTAGAGAAGGGTGCCCGCAAAGAAAAATTGGTATACTGTGTCGAAAAATAGAGTTTTATTCCTTAGTAAGAACACAGCTTACGCGATGTAGCGAAAAAAATGCTTCTAATAGAGAGGCAGGCGTTCAGAGTAAACCGTCCCTAATATCAAATTATTTCTTTCACCGCTGAAGTGAGTTTCTGCAACCATTTGTAATAAAGCATGAAGATTATGCAAATTAATTTGGTGAATCAGGAGTGTTTAACCGAAGTTGTGCCACCGGATAAAATGCAATCGAATGAACGCAAATTCAGGAGACTCAAAATTAGAGAGAGAGAGAGAGACAGAAAGGCAGGGAGGTTAACTAGGCAGCGCCCAGTATGCTACCTTACACGTGGGAAGGCGAACGGGGGGAGATATAGAAAGAGGAGAGAACAAAGGGATAATACTTTTGAGAGATAGAAAGGGGAGAGAACAAAGGGATAATAAGTTTATATGAAACTCCATAGGATGATGTATAGCGAAAAAGAAGCAGCGGCAGTAAACGTTCTTCAATTACAGACTCTAAGTGACTGGCTAAATGTCTTATTTCTCAATCCTTCCCACATGCTGCAAAGATAATACTGAACAGCGAAAGTACTTTTGCAGCGTTGAAAGGCGCGCTGCACGTAACTACTACACGTGGGCAGCAAAACATACAAAGAGGCGGCTGAAAGAGCAGAGATTTTGGTTCGCTTTCCGGGGAAGCCCAGCATGCAGAGAAATATAGAAGGTTTGCAATAAGATGCAAATGAGGTGGCATCATTTCAAAATCTCATAAATTATCCAGATCGGTTAGGGTTCATAATGCTTGTTCCTTTTCACAAGATGAAACAAAACAACTAAAGCATGTGTGTTCTTCGTTCCCAATTTTATTTGCTTGCAGGTTTTTGATATACAGATTCTTCGAGGCGGCACAAGCGTGCTAGCCTCGTTTGCTCGCTTTTTACCCCGCTTTATTCTGCAAAGTGCATGTCAGTCAAAACAATGGTTGTCTCGTAGGTTAAAAAAAAGCACTGCAACATTTTGATATCCCTTATGGATGCGAGGGGGGTTAATAAAGACGGCGCATCTCAACCATCGCCATTTGACGTATTTCATTTATTCAGATTGATTACTTCAGCCTCGCTAAGCCTCTAACTTTAACTAAACTCCACGCAGGCGGCACCCGTCTGCTGGACGTATTTAATGTCCCAAGATTATATTCGTATGCAAAATGTGGGGCCCTGAAATGCCCCCATAGATGATCCGATATGAGCAAAAGCTTTTTTAATTTGAACCTTGCGGAAACTGTCCGTACCGCTGGACCTGGAAATTGTTCGAAAATTGGAGAAAACATCAGATAGCGCGACAACGTACAGATTTTACTGAGTAGTGGCACGCAAGAATATATTAACAAGCTGCGCAAAAATGTATAAGTGAATCGAATCTAATTAGTCGCATGCGCCTTGGTTGGTTGGTTGGCTTAGGAGGGTTTAACATCCCAAAGCTACTCAGTCTATGAGGGACGCCGTAGTGAAGGGCTCCGGAAATTTCGACTACATGGGGATTTTTAAGGTACACTGATATTGCCCAATACACGGACGTCTTGAATTTCGCCTTCATCGAAAACTGACCGCCACGGCCGGAATCGAACACGCGTATTTCGGGGCAGCTGCCGAGCGTCATAACTATTGAGCCACCGCGGCGGCTCTCATGCACAATGCGTTCGTCATCGAAAAGAAAGACCTTGTAGAGAAATGCGCTTTAGCATAAAGTCAAGCTGTTAATGCATTCTACGGGTGAGAGTAATGGCTCCGATTGCAACTTTCTGGACTGAATTTTGACAAGGAAGAGAAACTTGTCCGCCATACAGAAGTCCTATTTCGGGAGAGACCGTAAATAGACGAAATGAAACGGACTACAGTAATGATACTAAATTCGCTTAAACAATTAGAAGACTTCCATCTAATTTAAGCCTGTATTAAAGCGAAAACGTGTCTATTCTTATTCCCTTTTTTCGATAATCATTGAAACATCAAGAGGAAAACAGCAGAACTGAGTCAAACACACAAGCGATGCGCTCTCCGACGCAGTCTCCCCTTGGCTAACATGAGGCGCTTAAGCTGTACTTTGGAACCTCCGACAATTTAAATGATTGGAAAGTTAACTTTGCAAAGATTGAACAATTCGCTCATGGAAATTGTTTCATTTTTCTCGAGTTGAGGCTTATCGTTTTTTCCTTGCGTGAAGGAGTTTCGGTAATGAAAATACATTCGCACGTATTACGCCTAGTTCCCTTTACAACTTCATTCATCATCTCGATGTGCTGAAATGATTCTCTCTCACACGAACGGACAAGAACAGCACGTATCATCCGTAACTGACTTTAAAAACCTCCGCGGGAAAGCGTGTTTGTGTTTAGTGTTATTGTTTCACGACGTGCAATTCTTGTGCTAGTGGATGTAACAAAGTACTGCTCCAAGAAAAAAAAGACCCATTTTACATTTATGGGGCTGTAGTAATACCCCCAGTGTTATGTGCGGTTAAACTAAGCACTAAATGCTACCAATGCCAAGCACACCACGGGGGGCTGTTGCCGAACTGTGGCGCTAAGTTTGGTGCTCACGGAAAATAAGCAAATTGTCTCAGCTATTGCCAATGAATTCACTCAAGAACTGCAACTTTGCCCGGTTTGCACAAAGTGGTGGCAAACTTAAAGGCACATTTACAAGGAGGGCCAATGCCTCGAGGACGACCGTGGACGAGGTGGCAGGTGACATCCCACTTCCGCTGCGCGAGGTTCACGCCTGCCCTTGACGTTACTGAATGTGGCGTGGCTAAAGACCGTGGGCAAAGATTGAGGTAGAAGTTACGGTAAGCGGATTAGACATGTGCCTAGCCTTTCTCGGAACGCAGCGAAGGCGCGGGCCTTACGGACTTAAAGCGGAGCGTCACATGGCGTGCGGTGCGCAGGCCAATGGCCAGTACTCTGAATTCACCTTAAGCCGCACAAAATAGAAAATTCCTGCAACACATTAACTTGGCAAAATCCCTCGGACATAAGCTCTTGTGTGAATGCGTGCGTCTCTTTTATCTGTATTTTCATTTTTCGCGCTAGTAGAGGAGACGGCTTTTTTCAACATTTCACTTTCAACGACCAAAAACTTGTCGCAGGGAACGCTTAGAACAGACAGGTGAATGCACTAAAGCTCTCAATGTCACTAAAGTTCCATTAAGTATCGGTTGCATTTTAGATGGCGGCTGGGGCAATTGATGGTGAAAACGATGAAAAAAATTTGCCGCGACTTAACTACTGCTGAACCAGGTTAGAAAGTAAAAGCTGTGGTGTATCGGGCAAGTAGACGCTGCTTGGCGTCTGTAACGTTTAATACGTTGCGCATACTGGGTAGGCAGCGCGGCCACCCTGCCACCGTGGCAGGTGGCAGTTAAGTTACTGGTTCATCGAGAGAGGTTGTTCACTCTGTGAACGCTGCCGCCTATGCGCGGCGAAATCGGCTTTCCCTAGCGTGAAGCTACCGCTTCAAAACTTTCTTGTTCCTCTGGTGGCAACGGTTAAGTACAGATTGCGATGTCCGTGTAGAAGTGTTGAACGATTCGTTATCCTGTATCTATTAGTGAAAACCGTCATTTCTATCTTGCTACTCCTTGAAAAACTACACTGGTATGGAGAACTTTAAACCTGAAATATATCCAGCGACCTGGTTCTTGACTGTTCAGGCAACATAACGTTAAACACACGGTCGAAGTGTTGAGGTTATTTATCAGATTTTGAAGTTAACCATGAAAGCATCGCAATATTACATAAAATGTTCTCAACAATTTCACAATTCATGCACACATTTTATAGGACGTCATACTAGTCTGAATGCGTAGATGTGTTGAAAAGGTGGTGGGTAGAAAATGAAGTTCCTGCTATGGCGCTGCTTTTGCTAACGGCAAACGCACACAGAAGTTTTTGCAGCAAATAATAGTGCTTCACTTAACACGTAGCAGTCAAAAAGAGGTGAGCCCGCAGTGTGCTTTCTCAAATAGATGCCTGGTGCGGTTGCGTGATCAGAACTTCGCAGTTGTTGGTACCATGGGATAAGGCGGGCATTAATGAGGCCGGCATTTGTATAAATTAAGTGGGCATTTAAGAGAGAAATGAGTTCGTTTTCGTTTTGGCTCTAAAATCGATCAGTATACGCCCAGCAGAAACATAGGCGCTGTGTTTTTTTTTGGTAAAAAAGAAAACTTGTTATACCATTTTCGATACCGAAGAAAGAAAACCGAAAAGACGCAGTCGGCACAGTTTCGATTATCTCCATTTGCTTCGCTTTAATTAGACTTTTATTTAGGCTTTCTTTTTAAACGGGCATAATTAGCTGCATATGTGTTGTTTTATGACAGAAGCTGAAAGTGTTTGCAGACCATGTACAGTTGTGGGCAAAAGTAAGAGCCCTACCTCTTCGTGTTCCGAAGCCTGCCACTCTGCTTGGGGCCCTACCTAATGAAGCCCTTCTGGGGCCACATTATATTGAGCTGTCCATTTTCATTGTTCATTGCACGTCAATTTGATCCTCTGTCGTTGGTCACTCAGATCTACCCGCGCCTTTCAATCTTCTGTGAGAAATGACCCGGCCATTGGGTGGTTGATGACTGGATCTGACCACTGGCTGCCATTGGCTTCGATATGCAGCGAATGGCAGCCAGAGCGGAGCGTCGTGCTGCATTGCAGAGTGCTCCCACCCGCTTAGTAAAAAAGTTACAGCGACCAGTCATTTTAGGTAACGTGAGTACTTCTCACCAATACCAGCTGCTCACCGCTACTTCAGCGGTTCACAGACGGCGCGGTCTTCCGGTTGTGGCTTGCAAAGCTGGTATGTGACTGTGTTTTTACGTTCTGCTGAAGATAAGCACTAGTTCCAATCCAACGAAGTTCCCATTATATCGGCGTCTCGGAACGTTTCATCGCGGTGCATGGCTGCAGCGACTAACGGGGCAACGTCTATGACTGTACCAGTGGCTTCTGCATGTATGGAAAAGGGTTGATCAAATGTTTAGGAGAATCCCCCAAGGTAGAGTAGCTTTTACAGAGGGAGTAATTGCTCCCTTATTAGAAAAGGCTTAGCACGAGGCACCTTCTACAGCGTATTTTCGCCTGCATTTTGGACAATACATTTTTAAGGCGAAAGCCTTTAATGGCTCATCGTTGTTCATCCGTCCGTCCGTGAAATCTGTCACAATATAGCTATCAATCAAATGCGGTTCGGGTGTCCACCGATATATGTGGCACAGGGGTAATTTCCTTTTCTTAAAACTAATTTTCATTTCATTTCCCTTTACTTAAGGCGCGGTTCGGGTGTCCACCAAGTAATGTGAGACAGGCGTCATTCCCCTTCCTTAAAACCAATTTTCATTTAATTTCCCTTCCCTTCCTCGAGGCTTCCTTGCAAGATAGGCAAGCGCACATCAAGACTGGTGACACGAAGTCCGAGCCGATATCCATGGGCACCAGGGGGACGCCTCAGGGAGCAGTCCATTCTGCACTGCTCTTCAGCGTTGCCCTCATGCACCGGCCGGAACAACTTAATGCCATAAGGGGAATCCCCCATGCTTTCTACGCGGATGACATCACCATATGGACAGCGCAGGGAACCTTGGGACAGATGGAGGAGGCCCTCCAAGAGGCTGCCACTACGGTTCAAAAGTATGCAGAAGAATCCAGACTGCACTGTTACATGAAAAAGTCGGAGCTCCTCGTCCTGCTTGGGAAGGGGGATACTGCACCGCTGGAAATCTCGGTCCACAATACACCTATTCCCGAGGTGGAGACAACACGGATTTTGGGGATGCTTATTAACAACGAGGGTGTGAACGTAGCAGCGATCACCAAGCTCCAAGCGGTGTGCGAGCAAGTCATCCGTATGATATCTCGGATCACAACCAAGAAGAATGGTATGCAATAACAGGATACCCTTAGTCTAATACAGGCCTTTATCATCTGCAGGATAGTGTGCGCGGCCCCGTACCTTCGTATGAGGAAAACCGATGTAAACAGCCTGGACGTTATCATTTGAACGGCTTATAAGAAGGCGTTCGGGCTACCCATGAAAGCATCTACGGAGCGTCTGCTAAAAGTGGAGGTACACAATACGCCTGATGAATTGATTAGCGCCCATCATACAAGCCAGGTAATGCGACTGGCCACAACTAAGACAGGCCGCGGGGTCTTAGAAGATTTAAACATTAGCTTTCCGCAACAAGTGGCTGGGAGACAAGATATACCTAAAGAGTGGAAGAGCAAATTTCTTACGCTTCCGCTTCCCAAAAACATGCACCCGGAGCATCATCATGTTAGACGAGTGGCGAGGAGCAAGAAGATGAACGAGTGCTATTCAAGAGAAGAAGAGCCTTCTTCGTAGACGCTGCGGGTCCTGTAGAAGAGATATCAACAATCTGAGTGGTGAATCAAATGCAGGTCATGCACGGGCTTTCAGTTGGTAGCGGGGATAAACAAGCTATGGAGGAAGTAGCGATAGCCCTAGCCGCCACCCACTCCTCATCGAAATACATATATTTCTAGATTCTCAGGCGGCTTATAGAAACTATATGCGTGGCAGAATCTCGCAGCTAGCATGCAAAATTCTGAGTCAATGTAGGACTTCAGCTGCACGGAAGGAGCTGACATGGGTACCAGGACACCAGGGAGTTGAAGGAAACGAGTGCGCACACGCTTCGATCCGAGCTTTTCTTCCACGGAATCCTCCACGTCCTCCCTTATGGATTCAGGCTCCCCCTCTCCTTTAACAACATAATCAGAGATATTGCAGAATTTGCGTCGTGAAAGGGAGACACTCCCGAGGCCTGCTAACGGTCCTAGTAAATCAGAAAAATGTCGCCTTCGAAGGCTACAAACTATCTCGTTTAATAATCCAGCTACGCTTCACGCCATTGAGCCCGAGTCATTTTCGGCGCGGTGCAAATTTTGCGGCCAGAAGGCAAACTTATACCATATGGTTTGGACTTGTCAGGAAAATAGCAGTATCGACATATTAAATCAGCCAACGTGGGAGGCGGCCCTGTCCAGCTCGGACCTCGAGGAACAACGAGCCCTCGTCGCCAGAGCACGGGCAGCAGCTTTTACCAACGGTGTCCGGGACTAGGGACCCGACCAGCCTTTCCTTAATCTCAGTGATTGTGACTCTAAATAAACAATTTCATCATCATCTCTTACTGCGCGGTTCGGGTGTTCACAGAGATATGCGAGACAGGCGTCATTTGCTTTCCTGAAATTGTCTAACGGGCAAGGCGTCGCGCCGAACAGGCGATGGTGTTGCGTGGACTCCTTGGCAACGCTGCAACACGATGTCACGTCCAAATCTAGACGCCTCTTGAACGCCGATCTGGAAGAATGCCACCTAAACGCTCTTCGCAGTCTTTAATCAACATTTTCACCACACATCAGTGACACAAGCAGCAACACTGTACTAAAGGATTTCGCCTCACCGCACTTTAGGTCAACGAAGTGCGCCCTGGAATTTTGCGGCTCCGTTTGTCTTATGAATATGCTACGCAGGTATTTATCAGCGCCTGCAGTGCAAGAAGCATCATTCTGCACGGCGAAAGCGCAATGCTTTCGTGGTTGACAGTGGCAAATGTTTCTGCGGGGACCACGCCGGCCAATCCCGAAAGTCATATTTTGATGCCGACGAAGCCCCTCGTTGCGAGCGAGTGAGTGAGTGTGGATTAAATATGAATGTGCTTCGAGGGACTGGTGTGATATGTGCACTGAATAAAATGCGCCGAACGCTGCTATCGGTTGGTCCCAGTCAGAAGGCTGTCAGGGTCATCTTCGTTTACGTGACAGCTTTGAGAGCGCCTTTCAGAATTTGACTGGGCAATGTCTCCTCCGACTAGGAATTCAGAGTTGCTGCCGATTAGCGCACTCTCTGTCAGAGGATCAAAGCAACCAGTCGAAGAAGTCGTAAGAAACACATTTGTTACCGTTTTGGTTCAATAGCTATTACATTACAATGGATCAAAATCATTTACATAACCGTTGTAACTTATCGCGACCTCGAAAGTATTGCATAATCCAAAAGGCAAAGTACTTACATGCCTAATATTTCTCCACATGTTCTTTTTGTTCTCTTTTAGTGCGAGATAATTGTATGACTGATTAGCACAAAAGCCGGAGTCCGCCGTCTACGACACGAAATTCGAAGGATAACAGAACACCTTTTGACTCGCTTTTGACTCGAGAGCAAATCTGAGATGCGATAATGTAGATAGGTGAATCTGCCTTTTTTTTTAAATTTCATCACTTACAATTGGATGAGTGTAAACCTTCCGCCATCTCTTACAAGAATAAGCAGCTCTCTTATGCTGAAAGTAGCAATCAATCGCACCGAAACAGAAAAATTCGTATAATGTTTCAGCTGATGCTCGGAGCTCTTCAAATTAAGTTCCACACGTACCGCAATATTTAGATTCATGTAAATGCAAGCACCACGATTGGTATACGATACTGCAAACTCGGGCTCGTCAGCAGTGAACTACAGCCGCTTGGTAAACGTTACGGGTACTGCAGCTCTCGGTGTGCTAAACTTTATAGAACACAAGAGAAACAGAAAAGCATAAAAGCTGGCGAATTCCCAATAAATTCAACATAGGAATAGTTCTGCTAATTAAGTGTGACGCACTCCTAAAACTCCCATGCATGTAAATCACTCGCTCTGCATAAATACACTACAAATGAATAAAGAGCGTTTGCCGATATAATATATGTTCAAGATTAAAAACAAGATATATATGCTTTCCGCCGCGGAACTCAAACCAAGACTTTGAAGTCATGAATATTTATAGTGCAACAAGACTACACGAGTCATGTTACAAACAAAGGGTTAGTGTTATCCGCGTTTACTATAACGCAACTTCGCCGGAGTTCTGCATTAAATTAGTAGTGGAGTTGCGCGATTGCAAAAGTATGGTTTACTTGTTGCACAAAGGCGCATAATGAAGGGTTATTCTCTCAAGGGCAATAGGGGCATAAAAAAAGAGTTCTTGGTAACAAGCACTTGCGCAAGTTGGCGTTTCATCACACCGTGCGCTCACACGAAGAACAAAAGATTACTGATTGCTTACTTTCCAAGCGTGTATCTCGGGCTTTCTTTCAGCAGGGCTGCAGTCTCAGCCGTAGGAAGAAAACACTTATCTCTAGCTCCGCTTCACTGCGGCGCCATCTGTTCTCAGTTGAAGAACTTCACGTTTTTGAGAGCAGGGCTGTTTTAAGAGAAAAGTAGGGCGCCCACTCTAGCAGACGGTGCCCATGTGCACACTCCATAAAAGTGGGGTCTTTGATTAAAACTTTTTTTCGCACTAGTTGGTGCATATTGAAACTAAGAAAAGGAGCAGCGCCATAGCATGAAACCACAGACGACGAAAGAATAAAACGAGACATAGGCGGCGCTATGTCGTTTCCTTTCATCCGTCATCTGTGGCTGCATGCTTTGGCGCCGCTCCTTTTCTTAGGTGGGGTTTCTGAGAACACTTAACTTAACTCAACTAAACAGGGTGCAATGAAGTGCAGTGTCGCTCTAAAGCTGCCAGGCCACAGGGTTTGCCTTTGACCAGTATAGTCGTGCAGTTACGATGCCCTCGAAGCTCAAAGTGTCTGTGTAGGCTAGAACATTCTTCAATTCTTCAATTGAAAAAAAAAGTATCGTTCTACACACCGAGAACCCTGATAGCTTCATCGACATTAAAGTGTTAGGATATACCAAAAAGAAAAGCAGGCCCTGCGGCCTGGGAACTTTTGACCAACCCTGTACAGATTAAAAAAGAATTACGCCTCCTACTCCTAATTCAGCGTGATCTTTCCTTCTTCTGAACATGTTTTTAACAATACCCGTCAAGAGAATAGAACAACAGGACGCTTAGATTTCGAAAGGGGATAAACCAAGTGGGTACTCTTTATAACTTTACCACTAAATTGGGATATGGAGAAAATATGCCTTTCACGGGTTGAGATGAACTTGTTGAGTAGTCAATACTTTCGCATGCCACTCAACGCCAGTCTATAGGAATGCAACGTGAACCGTAACGAAGAGGCTTAAGTGCAGATTAAAAACTGCTTGAAGAGTTTCGGAAACGAATCTGGTTTAGATGACTGTAAGAGTAGAATGGTAGAAGCGACATGTAGAGAGGTAACTTATACCCATATCACACGGGCATATCGAAAGCCCTCGAACCTATAATATATCGACTAAAAGGCAATAGACCGCTGCTACACGAGCAGTTTCAATGGCCATCGAGTCAATAGTCTATCGAATCAACGGAGCAGCGCAGAACTCTGTCTAGATTTCGAGGGCCTTCGCGCGCTGTCCAAGGTTGCTAGCGCTGCTTCGAGTTGAGCCAAGGCGCACTTTCGTGCACGATAAGTTAACGGAACAAAAGCACGAGCAAACATTATTCTCCCATCTTGAGTGCAAGCATTCGGTACAATGATTGAAAAATTGGTTCGGTCTAGTCTTAAGTGCTTAAAATTTATACTCGCGATCGCTGAAGGCAGAAACGCCAGCAGTATCAGCGTCACCAGAGCGCTGAAAAACTTGCGCCAGCAAATCGTACAAAAGGTAGTGCCTTAGTGCCAATCCAACTTGTCTTTAAAAACAACTAGAAAACCTCCTGTGACTTCAATTAAGTGTTTTGGCATTTAGTATAATATCATTATTTTTTTTTTCATTTGCGTAAACTGGAAAGTAGCGATTGTGCCGCCACACAAGCTTACCCTAAGACGGAAACCATTTCAATGGCCATTGAGATTTTCTGTGTAGCAGCGTGATGAAGTTTACGACATCTTAGCGATGAAAAAAAGGAAGAAATGTCGAGAAAGTTACAGTGAAACATCAAAAAGCGGTTGTCTGTAAATACGGTGATGAGAAAGAAAACCTAGTAGGGGCAGCAGTGGGCCACACTGGCGGATGAATTCGCGAGATTGGCAACGATACTCTGACCAGCTATGCCTCGACCTTCATTGTCTGACCAGTGTGGACAGTTGAGGGCACACGCGCCTATCTAGACTCTTCACACAAGGCAAGGCGAAAGAGCCAAAAATGTTTTGTTACAACGAAAAGAGGGTACTGGTAAGTTCAGCTTTTTAAAAATATTTTCCTCGTTGAACGCAAAGCATTGCTTTTGTTTTTTCTTGCTTAATTCCGCGCGTACTTTTGAGTTGTCACTAAACAGCGATCCACACGTTCTTGCGTTGCGCCAGAGCTTCCTAGTGATTGATGGGCAACGTAAAAAATACCTACGAAGAAATACGTCTTTGTAGGCTGTTTATGTTTTTTGAGAGGATACAAATTTTTTCATCTTTTGATAATTCTTTTCGTGCGTTTTTATGGATGATTCGGAGTTTTTAATGACTCTTCTCTTGCATTTCGCGCATTGGCGCATTGCCACACCTGGAATCATATTTCGATAAAATCTTTAGAATCTTTTTCCACTCATATGCTTTTAGGAGGAAAATAACATCTCTTTTATCTGGTCATGCTGATTTGTCGCCGTCAGTATGAACAGCAACACAGAAGCGCTGCCAGTAGACCAGTTTTCGAAAGAATGCCAGCCCTGCGCTGCTGAAAGTTAGTGCACTTACCCTTGCTTATAGGAACCAGAAGACAGAGAAACAAGGTGCAAGGCCAAGAGCGACGACAGGATGGAACGCTGATATCAACTCTTATCTGGAATAGATGTCCACCCATATTTATAAGACACATTCATGACTCACACAGGATAAAGACAACCAGAAAAAATACTGCAGCAAGGTGATCAGGACAGAACGGTGCGTTACAAACGCGGACGCTGAAAGGAAATTTCAAAGGCAAAGGACAAAATTCAGCCCAGTTTTTTTCACCATGTCGAGATCTACTACTACAACATATGCCACGGTGAAATTTAACAACTTGAAATTGATTGGCAAAATTTTTACATCAGGGCCAAGAAGAACCATGGGCCACAAGCGTTATACACGTGCAAATTACCATAAGGCAAAGGATTACGATGTTACATTTGAAGAGTAAAAATGGGATTTAAAAAATGTCACCATGAATGAAACCTTTCTGAAGGCTATAAAAAAACTTAAGTCCAAAAGAAACAGCAAAAAAATTCAGGAAATGCAGCAACAATTTTTTCCAGTAAAGATTGCAACGCAGAGAGTAAAAAGCACTACTAAATATTGATCAAATCTAGAAGCTCGTGATCGAAAGGAGAGTTCTTTCTCTGACAGTAAAATGCAGATCCCACTGGATCCGTGGTTTCAAATCCCACCGGCGGCTTGTAGCTGTTTTTCATCTGATTTTATTAAACTCCCATTGATGAAAACTAAAAATAAAAAAGACATCCCATATATGCTCCTTGGTTTTGGTGACCGTTGGCTTCCCTCATATGTCATACCGAGCACGTCGTTCAATCCCCATTGTCTGCTGAATAGTGAAATTGAAGGCTTTTCTATGTACTGGTCATTCCTCGGCTGTATTATGCCAGCTTCTGTCATCTCACATGTTGAAGTATTTTTTTTTTGATTCTCTCAAGAGGTTTCATGTTCTTGGCTAATGAGTTGCTTCTGGCGGAATATTTTTGTCATCGGCTAAAACAACTCATTTTATGCCGCCGCGGTGGCTCAGTGGTTATGGCGCTCGACTGCGGACACGAATGACGCGGATACGGTCCTGGCAGCGGTGGTAAAATTTCGATGCAGGCGAAATTCTAGAGGCCCGTGTACCGTGGGATGTCAGTGTATGTTAAAGAACCCCAGGTGGTCGAAATTTCTGGAGCCCTTCACTACAGAGTCCCTCACAGTCTGAGTCGCTTTGGGGCGTTAAACCCCCATAAAACATGAAGCGAAATAAAGAATTCTGAAATTCGTAAGGCTTTGACGAGCAGGTGTGCGGTAGCGGGCGGGGTGCAAATAGTACCATACGATGATACGATGATAAATCATCCCTGGCAAATCAACCGCGATTGAAGAACACGCACAAAAGGCAACAGAGCACTCATTTTCGCTCTCAGCGCAACACGAACGGGACACAAGACGAAGGACTAGCACAAACAGACTAGCACAGCACCTGTTGGTGCTAGTCCTTCGTCTTGTGTCCTGTTCGTGTTGCGCTGAGAGCGAAAATGAACACTTACCAACTCGCCCAAATTTCCGCCTTGCTCAACAGAGCACTGCGCTCACAACTAAGATTTTTATGAAAAGGAAGCGGAATGTATTCAGTTTTCCGTGCATACCACAAGAGAACAGCTAGACTAACAGGAGATACAATATTTAATGCAGGAAGCCATCAATGAAAGTGCGCTCGTTCACGTGCAGTGCGAAGAATGGCTTGCTAACGGACACGTGTTTGATTTGGTCGGTAACTTACAATTTCGCCACTACATATGTAGTGCCACTACATATGTGGGACCTATATAGGTCCCCTGAGCTGGATGGCAAGCCATGTGTAGCTGTACTTCAAATTAGGCATTGCTCACCCTTAAGCATGCATTAAAATTAGACATTAGACAGCGTTTACCTTGGTTAATATTGATGCCGCTGTTAATGTTCAGTACCCTGACCTCCGTGGGCCGCATTTTCGTGCTGACGAAAAATTTGAGCAAAGAAAATTCAAGAGCTACTAGGTGGAGCATAAAGAAGTTTGCACACTTAATGCCTCACAAATGGTTTACAACTGCGTTACATCACCTTGCGTTTTATCAATTAGATTAGTCGCTATTGAACCTTTAATGTGCGTTATTTCTTTCATTTTTGTCTTTCCTGGAACGCTGGTTCATATAAACTATCCACCGCGGCCAACAACCGCTTTGCATTCACATAGAATATTATTGTATCTAAACTGAGAAAGAGGAGCAGCATATCCGATGAAGCAACTTTTCCAAAAAAGATCAAGCAAACTGTAAGGTCCGGCATACATCCATTTGTGGTCCGTTTCTAGTTTACTCCCTCCTTTCGTATAAATTAAAATTGGTATTAACATGTCATAAATGAGAAGTAAATTCATTTATCGTTAGAAAGAGGCGAGAATGTTTTTCTATCCTAAAGGAATTGGTGACAGCGATGGCGCAAAATCACTCGAGAATGGCGGTTGATCTTTGCTGGCACTGGACATCCGTTTAAGAGCAAGCGCGGTCACAAAGCTCTGCCATACATCAGAAAAGAAAGTCAAGTTGCAAACTACTTCGTCGAGTTAATTAGTGCGATGACCTTCACTATGCAAAGTTTTCCAGTGGAACAGCATGACTACTGAGAAAATATGACTTGTTCTTAATGATGGTGTAAACTTGAAGGCAGGGCACTTTATTGTTACCCTGCGCTCTTAAATAAAAAAATGAGGTTGGAATTCTTAATGTCGTTGTTTCTTCCTTTTGAAGCGGAACAACCTTTGACAGCATGGAAAATCGAAATTTCTTCACCTTAAGGGCACCACTGGCTGGTTCTCTTTGGTTTACTTTCTTTTCTGTTTTAGAGTGTTATGGACGTCTTTTTATATGCTATAATATCTCATCGCTGGGATAGAAGTACGCAATACCCTGTAATATATTATTTTTGGGGGCATAAAATACTCAGAAAAGAGAAACTGCACTCCAGAAAAAAAAGACAATACCTCGAAGGGCATCACATCGAGGTTGAGTTTATTAGAGAGGATTTATTGTGGCAGCCTCCTCTTTTCGGAAATGGACGCCCGATTTCACATCACACCTGTTTTTGGGGTATTCACTACTGCTAGTGCGAAATTCCGGAGACCACCTAATTATTCCTTGCTTTTCGGTTACATTTCCCACAAGGAAGTCTGTCTTCCTTGCTTCGGTATAATGAACTTCTCACTCGAAGTAATCTCGCTCATGATGTACTGCTCAAGTCATAAACGCAGCATTACCAGGATCATCTGCACGGTGGCCATGGCAACGTGCATCTGAGGTTCAGCCCCTCTGATGGCATATTAATCCACAAAATGTGCCACAGTTACGGTACTTCAAATAATTTGCAGGCTGATATGAGAAGCATCTAGTTTTCCCATATTAAGACGGCTCTTTTCAAACCCTCTGGAGTTGTGACACTTCGAGACCAAAGAGGTGCTTTCACATGGTTCGGCCGAGCTTGCTCCGTCCAATCAATCCAAGCTTGCCTTCTTGGGTTCGCATTGAGTTTTCGTGCTTCACTGAGGAGCTTTCGGAATTCCCAAGGAAAAGGAAAAATAAAGTGACTTTCAACTATCAGAACACAAGTAGAACAATTAAGAGGTTCACACCTTAAAAGTAAAACTGATGGTCAGCGAGTCCAAGATTCGTTTTTTTGCCTGTTTATACACATTTTAGGATATTAAGTTACAAGACTTATTTTCTAGAAATTTTAAGTATGCTTCAAATCGGATATACGGGGGCAGTGTTCCACTATTTACAACATTGCCCTTTATGGCATTCAAATTAATTCTTCAGCTCCTATGTTACATGATACTGAAGCCCCGTGCAACCACTCACAGGGTGCTTCACTCAAGCTTGTGCGTCGTATTGTAATTTATGATGGGGCAAGAATACCTATACTAGCTTAACATTTTACTGTATAAACATTTTTTCGTTACAACAGCACTCTCGCAATGTCATCATGAGCATAAGAATCAACACTGCTTGCCACCCTATGTCCTTGATGTCCTCGGAAAAAAACAGTAAGCTACTGAACTTCAATTATCGGTCTTCTACCCCGGCAGCAGCTCCTCTTTCCCCAAAAATTTGGTAATCTACTCTATGCTTGTGACTTCCTTCCATCTAAGATCTGTTTGCTTTCTCTGAAATCACATTTTTGCCCTTAATTCATGTCCTACCTGTGTCTACATTCACTTCATGATTTCAATTAGGGTATCTTCGGCTAGTGTTCGCTCCTTACTCCATCCTGCTCACTTCTTGTCTCTTGCCGTTCTCCCTATTATTTTCTTCTACATAGGTCAATGCACTTTTCTTTATTTGTTTGGCGCTTCTTGGTGGCTTCAAGGTTCTGCTCCGAAGGAGAGTAGTCGGAAAATAGAATCATTTGACATTTGCCTCTTGAGGGATATGCGGAAGCAGCTATTCCCTCTCTGCGCTGTCTATTGAGGACAATTTCTAGAAGCCGAATTTCCTTGAAGCTCAGCAGTACCTTTTAGTATATTTCGTTAATTAGAGAAAAGAAGGAAAATATCCGTTTTACAGGGCCTGTCTGCGTATTTTTGTGGAAAGTTCTCAATGGCAGGTATACAAAAGTGGTTCATTTCAATTTATTTGCAAAACTCCACAGCACAACAGGCGAGAAACAAGGCAAGGGGACAAAGCCCTTAATATCAACATAATTATTTTTAAGAGGCCACGCCTATAAGAAAATAGTACAAGTAATATAAAACGCAAAATCAATTTCTCAGGTGCCTAAAAAAGAGATGGAACGCGTGCCCGGGTGCAAAGCCTTGAATGATCAAAGTAGATGGAAGCCAACATCCTTCTGTTGCCGCAGACATGAGAACATGGCAGCGTAGATTGAACAAACACAGTTTTTATTCTTTTGAGGTACATCTACAGCTGCGCAACGCGCACGTGTCAAGTTTTCTAATTAATGCAAAAGGATTCGACGTTTTGGCGAAAATGCCTGGTTCCTGTTTTAGAGCAATACCAGCGTCTGGTACAATTCTCGAGAGCAGCCGAAACGTTACGGGTAGTAGATTTGAGTTGGGCACTTCTTTTGAAGAATTTGGCAGCTCTTAGTGGCTAGCAGAGGCCGCCGCATTTTGGCACCGATATATTATATTGGACTTAAAAGGGCCACAGTTAATAACACCCCATCCATTAAAGGCCGCAAAGAATGGCAGCCTTGAGAAACACGGCATACGCGGCGTGTCCCAGTTTGCTTGTGTCGAAATACCTTTCAAACAACAGAACAATGTAATTTTATTTTTCTGTAAAAAAAAGAAAAACAACCGGAGCAGATAGGTGGTGCATTAGAGTAATGGTAGCTTAAAGGGGCCCTCAAATTCTCTACAGGAAGCCCTCATTATATTGCCTCCTAGCTCGAAAGACAGTGCTGCTGCTCTCCAGAATACGAGCTAACTCTGGCGGCGTCCAAAAGCAGAAACCTGGTATTTCGCAAAGCCGTGGATGCATTTTCCAGGAAGAAGAACGAGAGCACGTGCTTTGCTCAGCAATCGAGAAGCCTTCAAGTAAGGGAGCGAGCGTTGCTGCAATCTGTGCCGAAAGCTCCTGACTGGTATGTGCGGCAGAAGCACGGTATGGGCATGCGCCTTCTTTGGTAATGCCAGCCGGCGCGCATGGAGTTTTCCTTGCCGACGGGTCATTTTTGTGCTTTAACTTACTTTCGTTATGTCCTCATATGCGAGTTTTTGGAGAATAAATCGCCTACATAGCAGCCAGCGCCGAGCTATGTGCTCTTTACTAGTTCGCCTTGTCTGCCCTCTTTCAACTGCTTAATTTCAACTAACTCACCAAAGTTTTCGTCATTTTGATGGTTATTTAAGCACTGATGTAAACACCTGTTCCTGTTTCTGAACTTTGATTCGTGCTTTGTGAGATTACGGTAACCTTGCAACACACAAAAACCTGTCTCACGAAACTGCTCGTCATAAAGAGAGGGCGGGCGTTTCAGAAAACGACTTTTTTATATAGAAAGAATAAATTGAACTCCAATTTGGGTGAGTAGCCGGTTTTTATCTTTGTGTATGTCATATTTGTAATGCTTCTTAGCATTTTAAGCCTTTTGTAAGAACTCAGTTTGTATAAGGCGAACGCATAGAACACGTTTATTTTGTTTTAGTTTTCTGGTCGCGAGGAGAGGAAGTTGATAACGATTGTACTTCCTGTCCTCTGCCTATGGGTTCTTTCTTAAGAGTTTCATTTAAGAAAGCGCAAACGTATGCAGCAAATCAATGTGGTGCCCAAAGATTTTCAACTCTGAGCACGTGTGTCGGTGTAATGGTTACTTTGGTGCTACCAAAGGATTATATCTGTTCAAACTTGAACTGCATGAAGACCTTTCTCAATCCTTCACACACAGTCATGTTCAAGAAAACTTTGCGCAAAACACAACGTGACACGAGGGACACGGGCAAAGTTTTCTTCAGTACGTCGCTTCACCAACTGGCCCAACAATCTGCGCTACTAAGCTTCACATACTGTACAAGGCGAATGCTGAATTGCTCTAATATGCGCCGCCTCTGGTCTCCTGGCTCACATAACTATAGGGGCATATGGTCTAGAATGCTGTGTGGGTCAGTTAATGGGATCTCTGCAGAACGTTCGTGAAAGGCCTGGTCAGCGCTGCAATAAGAGTGGTGAAGGATGAGCTGTAGTTGTGAAGGATGTGCTGAACGGTGTTTTAAGGGCGTTTTCATTTCAATGTCCTCGAGTGCTTTGAAAATACTCAGAGTATTACTTCTTTTAGGCAGAACTAGAAACATAAACAACGCCGCCAAGTTTTCACAGTGTCTT